>JAODJW010000001.1:13478503-13509849 GCA_026777045.1 Hyperopisus bebe | reverse complement strand
AGGAAATGTTTTTGAAGGGGGGTGGTTCAGATCCTCCTTAATTCGAACACTGAATGTGTCTGTGTGGCATCCATTGACAAAAGCCTAGGATAAAGATTGTACTCCACTGAGCTCAGGCCTTGCAGAGGCATCAGGGCGATATAAGCTGGTTGGTCTTGTCCTCCGGACGCTCCATTCCTGAAGCCTGCCTGAAGCATGAGCTGCATTCCATTTCAATCCCACGCTGAGGAGGCGCCGTCACGCTAACATCTCACGACCAATTGTTCGTGAAAACATCCCACCTTTGCCTGGCTGTCATGGATAAAGAGAGTAAATAAACTGCAGTCATAGAGCGGATCGATACGCTTAGAGGCTGATCAACACTGTAGTCAAAAGCTCAATTGAATAAACGTCTTTTTTCGGCAGCTCGTTGTTGTCTCCTTAAATATCCATCCATCAATTTCGCTTTGACTGTTCGTACAGTATAGGGCTTCTGGGGAAACAGAGTGCAGGGGGCGCACTTTATGGGATGCCAGTCTAATATCCTAATAAATATCTATCAAGGCTGAAATACGAATCTTTCAGGATTGTTAAGAATCGTGACCTTCTGTGGGACGCCCACTGAAATCCATGACAGACCAGCAATCGATTTACCCAAAACTGAAATAGAATGATTTCCAGCAAAAGACCCCTTTAAACCACATGGGAACTCCACAAGAAAGACCCAAGATTTAGGCTAATGCTTATTGGTCCCACTCTATAACAAAAATAGTGTATTTAGATCATAAATTGTGCTGGCTGTTACAGTAATGTCAACTTGGAGCTGTGTTAGCAGGGATCTACTGCCCACGTACTTCACAGGGGTAAAGAAGACCTTTAAAGTCAGTTGCAAACTGCAGGAACGCCCACAAACAACAGAGAGTCATTTCCTCTGCCCCCAACATGCATGCCGTATCTAACTATAATTAGCAGCAGCTCGTTAGCGCGCAGATGGAGGAAGGCAGCTACAATGCAGATGCATCGCCGCTCGTCCTTCAGCTTTTTCCTGGCGAGCTCAAGCTCTCCATTTTTTTAAGGAATGTCTGGGCAACAAGTCTTGCTGCTTGCATCTGTGCAAAATGAGAGGACCGACGCCTGTGTTGAATAAACCATCGATTAACAGGCTTCATCGTCCCGTCTTTCGATTTTTTAAAAAGACCTGTCGCATGAACAACCTCCACCTGCCTGCAGAAACAACTACAGCATCGGCCTTTTGTTTTGTCTGTGTGTTTATGATATTTCCATGTATTTTCTATACCTCTTATATAGTATCGGGCTGTAGAGGGCCTGGAACCTATCCCAGGGCAGAAGATTCTGGATGGGATGCCAGTCCACCACAGGGCACACACTGACATATTCTGCAATAGAGGCAATTTAGTGACATCAATCAACTAAACCACGATCTTGGACCTTAGAAGGAAACTCACAAAAACATGAGGAGAGCATACAAAATCTACACTTAACCCATAAACCTAGATGGTATGAGGTTGCAGTGTTACCCACTGGTCCTCACTGCAGCCTGTTTACGATCCACCGTGCACTGCATTGGCTGCTCTGTCCCATGTCATTGTGGCGAACAGCTCAGCAGTGGTTTCCTGTGGTCATAAACACACAACTGATGACATGCACAGGAAGTGCGATACCCAACAGGATCCCTCTTTTCAGCAAATAAAAATTAACGGTGGGCCGTGAAGCCTACGGCAGGCACATTTAATTATTGCATATGTTTTCCTTGCAGTTATAGCACTAAATGCAATAGCCTATCTTAAATAAAATGCTTATTAATGGTATGTAGGGTTCCAATATAAAAACTCCAGTTAAGCAAATTAACGACTATCAGTGTATTTAAAGTTCATTGTGAACCTAAGATGTCTTAGTAATGCTATTTGCTTGTGCATATTTTCTACATTATCTTTTATTTAACGCATATTTTCTACTTCTAATAGTTTTCTTGTGGTATGATAACTATTCAAGTATGTGTCACCTGTAGAACCAACAGCCTTGCTAATTACTTGGTTAATTTTGTCGATCTTCAATAACCTTTACTTTAATTAAATCATTAGTACATTTACCAAGATTGCCTGTTCAGAGGGTTCATCGACTGGGTAGTAATTTTCACGAAACGCCTGCTAATGTCAGATTAGGCTGACTGAAAATCAAAAAAAGAAAGTCTATTGAAATATCACTATATTCCCTCTTTTCTCGCTGAAAATCCAGCGTGTGTTTGCTGGAATTAGGCATTTACAGCTATTGTCTTTAATGGTAATTAATGGCAGCCTACATTGTGGTTTGCATTTTAATTATCCTTGCTAGAAAGTGAGGCGTGTGGGGCTAAAAGTTTCAGGGGCAAGTTGTCACACAAAAATGTGTGTTTATTACTGGTGAAAAATACTATTACAGTAAATCACATCACACCCTTTTTGATATATTCAAGCAACTAGTTTTCACAATCAACCAAGTCCGAGGTAACTGCTTGTTTTCACATTTTGACCAAATATATGAAGAAACTGTTAGTTTTTATGTTTTAAAAACCCTTCTGTTTGGTTAGTTGTCAAACTAGTTCATATTTATAATAGAGAAAATTGTTTGGCTTTATTATGTAAATAACTCATATAATCAAATTCATATAAATCATAATAGCATACAAGCATAAATACTAATGTGCAATTATTGTGTAATTAAATCAATATAAAATTAGGAATGAATATACAATGCATATTAAACTGTGCATTAAACCCTTGCCTTTATTTTGGTAAGATTGTGACTATTCAACAAGGCTGCTTTTTCTACTAATTTTGGGAAAACGTAGACAAAATTAAATGTGTGAAAACATGCCCCAGTCTTCCCTACAGGATACTGACGTTGCATTACAAAACAAAACATACCAAAATACATTGTCATAATAGGTAATAAAAAAGATACACGAAATGGCTGAATTTAACTGCAAAAGTGGTAAAGAAAGTGGTACTGATTCGGCAAACAAAAATGCAGTGAAAATTACAGAGAGGAAACATTGCCAGCGATAGCTGGTTATATTGACCGCACGGCTCTGCCTTTTCGGGGGCCCAAGGCAAAGCTTTATTAGATGTACCACCCTGCCAAGATAAATGACGATCGTGCTACATCCTCTGCAACCCGCGTAATTCTGGGATCTAGGCAACTGCATGTTTGCCTGTGGCTAAAACCGGCCCCGGCACGGTTCCACTATTTTAATGTAAGCCTAATTAATTAATTAATTTGACGTGAAATCGTTTTTTCCCGTCTTTTAAAAATCCCTTAAGTCTCTTGACCGCTGTGCGAAATCAACAGAAAAAACTAACAAACTGATAAGTAGCTGTTGTGGACAGGTAGGAAATTCAGTGGGCATGAGGTCGTGGATGCATGATTTTACCAGCTATGGTGACAGATCTGGACAGTTTTTCTTTAGGCACTTAATCCGCCACTGTATGAATCTGCACTGTACTGTATGTACATACTGTACATTTCTCAAAACGTCAGTCAAAGTCAATCAAACTTTCACATTAGAAAAAGGTGCAGGCCGTCTAATTGACGGTTAGGTTCTATTCTGTAACATTAGCATATGATTTATTTGTATTGCTTTTTAATGAACACTGAAAGAATGATATGGATCTATACAAATTATTATTTCCGTTTGCGCCGTGCAATACATAAAATAAAATTACGGACATACTTCTTGCAACTAGGCTACGTTTGAAAATTAATTCCAAAAAAACAATCGCTCGTTTGATTATCGCAAAACGCATAAAGCCACAAGAAATATAATCGTCTCCACCAACCGAACAGGTGACCCATGTCTCCCTACACGTGGAGTACCGGGGTTCAGAACAATTTATTCAAAATATCCATAATTACACCCTACGGTTTAATCAGAGTCCCTGAGCCGTTGTACAAGCCCCCCAATTAACACATTTATATGTAACGCGTGTTCACATGCGCTACATCGCACGCTGATTTGAAATCAATAAAGCACAATGACCCGGGTTGCTGGAAATAACTTTCCATCGCATTCGATAGATTATAATCTCATCATTGACGGCAAACTATTATATGGGGGAATTTAATACCAGCTGGAAAAATACAAATTGCGTTGTTCATAGTATTAACGTCATATTCTTTTTAGTCAGGAGGACTGTGTAATGGAATTCTGAATTCGCGTCCCTTCATATGCTTTAGATTTTGCCATTTTTTCATCAGCAGTACTTAAATATTTCCGCGGGGTGGCGTAGTTCAGACTAATACGGTCAAATAGCAGTAGCATGATATCTACATTTCCATTGCTCCAATTGAACACGTAAGTAATAAGCCGTTTGGGACAGCTATTCTCTTTCGAAATATTAATACTCACATTCACTGGATCTAATTCTCAAGAGAATTCTTTTAATAGGTTGCACATTCTTTATATAATAATAAAATTGCGTGACAAATTGTACGTATTCTTCATTGTAAAACAACGTTTAAATCAGCAAACATGTTCTTAGTTAACGCGCAAGTTGAAAGGCGCCTGTCTTTTTGTGCGATGCGTATCTCTACGTGGCTTTAGCCGTATAAGAGGGGGCGTGACATCGGTATGTGCAGGTGCTCCTATCAATCTGTGATCATTGGTTGTAAGCCCACACAGCCCGTCAGTATGCTGCCTAAAGTGTATTTAGGCAGGGCAAACCCAGACACGTTCACCGTAATCAGTGCTTCGTGAGGATCCGTCTGAGGATATAAATGTTTCATTGTGGTCCGCAGCTAGAGAAAACCCCAGACCCGCTCGGCTGGGCATCACTACGCTCCTCATTCTACTCATCATCCGATCACGCAGCTGCAAAGTTCTCCTTCCGTTGTTTCTCGTGTTACAAAACATTCAAGGATATAGGAGTGGAAGAAGACGGCTAATATTTGTTGCTCCAGTGATTCATACTTTGCTCACATCGGATCGGGCTGGGATTTCGCGAACCCCCGTATCTGGGAGCGCAGCTGTTGGCCGGGGCGAAGTTCGCTCAATATGCGGGAAGCGCACGGAGACGCCGGGAACCCAGCTGCATCAGCACCGGAGCCCAGGATAGATGGATGCACTTCCAGGAGCCCTCTTACCCTCCAAGGACCGGGACTGTGATACAGACATGATATGATATCGAATAATATGCACGCCGTCGTTTCTTCGCGCTGCCACTGACACGGATATATCCTGTCATTGAAGTTAAAGCAACACTTCAGTTGTTCCTTTTTTGAGCGTCCATCGCATCGAGCCACTTTTGAAGTGTTTGCAGGACTGCATGCATGACTGCTGTCGGCTGCTGACACCGGAGCTAGGACTCCGGTAACCGATTCACTTTCTCGCCGCCGTGCTGCAACTTAAGGTCATATTCAGTGGAGTATGGCTTTGGAAGACAAGCGTGGCAAAGGCTTATCTTTCACGCAGATGGGCATCGAAGACAACTCTATGAGCAACGGGAGAGGCCTCCCGGATCAATGGGCCGACACCGTTGTGGTGCGACCCAGGACGACCGAGCGACACATCACGGTGCACAAGAGGCTTGTGCTAGGGTTTGCCGTCTCCATCCTGACGCTGATAGCGGTGACGGCGGTCGCCGTGCTGCTCGGGGTGCGCTTTGATGAGTGTTCCACCGAGAGCGTCCACCGGGCTGCCAACGGCACCTCCACAAAGTCTAACCAGTCCCGGGATTCCCAGTCCAACCACAGGGAAGAGGACACTCAACCATGGAGGCACGTGCGACTGCCAGCATCCCTGCGACCGCGCCACTATGACCTGAAGCTGTCAGTCTACATGGATAACTTCACCTTCTCCGGGGAGGTGAACATCGAGGTGGAGTGCATCACCTCCACCAGGTTCATCGTCCTGCATGCCGACCGGCTGGAGCTGGAAAAGGCGGTGGTCTACTCGGACAGCAAGAAACCCGGCGTCATGCGAATCAATCGCCGCTTCAGTTATCCGGCCAACCAGGTTTATGTCATTGCTTTGCACAGGGAGCTAAAGCCCCTCCGGACATACAAAATAAATATCACGTTTGAAGCGCAAATTGAAAACGAGCTTCTGGGATTTTTTCGCAGCTCCTATGTTTTGAACGGAGAAAAAAGGTAATCCATATACCATCTGTGTTTATCTGTGTAAAACCGTAACAAATGTTCTATAAAATAATGTAGACTATGTATTCTATAACCACATAGTAATCGAAGATTTACTTCATAATTTGACTGTCCGTAATTTCATCGAACTTTGATATCGTCCGAATTAAATCGTAAAACTTTTCCATTTTATCATTGTCGCGCAAGCTGGGGTTAAGTCATATTTTAAACATTATGAGTAGCCTAAACACGTGGCTTTGTTTACTCCTCGCCATTCCCATCGATCACATTTGCCATTAATCATTTACAATGAGAAAACATTTTTTTCGGTTCCTACCAACTGCATCCGTGCCTTAAACTATTAATCTTATTTACAAATAAATCATTTTCACTGTAAAGTTGACTTTGCAGCTGTACGTTTCAGAAGTACTCAAGATATTAAATCGTGTCTTTTAAAATGAGGACATATGTATCGTAAATGATGTACTTCCATGTTAAGTCATAATTGGTCATGTATTGGCTTCTTGTGAATCTGCTTAAAGTTACCTAGAGCAGAGCATAACCTGATATAGGTCAGTTACGTGAACGGTTTTTTGTGAATTATATCCTTGGCTTTAAGGTTCCTATTTCCTTTCTTGCTCTTATATCTTCCTGTAGTGGTTAGCTCTTAAGAGTCTAAGCTGTTTCAAAGTTCCTGCACGTGTAATATGCCTGTGTCCCTTGGATCAAGTGACCCGCAAACATGCCACATGTTACGCCGCTGTCCCAGCATGCACTGCTCAGTGTCTCCAGGTGGCTGTAGCCCCACTGGCTGGGCCAACGTGTTTGTTACCATGGCACGGCACCTGCTGAAAAGAGACCCAGCCATCACAGATTTTCAGCCTCTGATCCAAATGCTGGCATATTTAAAATCCTGATTTTACCTTGAGCTGACGTCAGCAATTATGGGCGGATACTGCTGACACTGCAGGTTCCTTATTTAAACAGACCTGTTATGTTTTAAAAGTTCATTTAATTAGCATTATAAAAATAAGTGCACTGATTTGTAATTTAAGTATACAAATTTAAGTATTTTGGAAGAGCTGCATTATTTATCAGGCGGCTAATAACAGAAACCACCTGGGTCCGCGACGGCTTGCTGAGTTTTTTTTTTACCTTTGCGCAGCAAATTTATCAGTAGCGATTTGGGCGCAGTGCGATCGGGTGCATCGATTTCCACTGCGGCAGCCGGTCTGTGAAGATGCATTTACTTTTTTAAAATTTAATTTTGACTGTATAAAACATGCAAACTACCAAAGTTAGACTAGGGAACGAAGCCAAAAACAAAGCAAAGTTGTCACGTGTAGAGACGCAAGCATAACTGAAGGCAAGAAAAACTATCCCTGTTGGTTACATTTAAGCTTTCTACGTTTGTGTGCAATTACCATATTACACGCCCTTTGCCAGACAGACCCTCCTTGGAGCTCTAACGGTGACACGGCCCGCTGCTGGCTGGTCTTTCAGCTTTCATTCACACTCATGAATGAGTTTCTGTCTCTCCTGTCAGGGGCACCCTTCATCTTCCCTGTCCAGTAGACGATCCCGATTCCAGCTCTGCTTTTTCTCCTTGTGCTCACTGCATGCGGCTGGCAGAGCTCAATTTCCAGGCTCCGTATCTCACTCACTCTTTTCCTTGTGACGTGACGTCTGTTGTCCGGTTACCCTGCGCCAACATGTTACCTGTAATGCAATGAGAAGACGGTCGGGTTTTAGGAAGAAGGCTCGAACCGTCAGATTCGAGAGATCATGACATTATGAGGTGCTTAAGACACCTGTCATAAAATTTTGACGATATAACAAGGTTTCACGCATATAACCAGTAATTCACGCATCTCCCACAACTGCACGCTACATATTACAGGGGTGTGGTAAGCCTGTAGCCTATACTGGGAACTGCAGCATACAAAGCAGTGGTCACGCTGGATGGGATGCCAGTCCACAGGAGGGCTCCCACAAACATTTTAGGCAGTTTAGAAAAAATAGTCCTTCAAACCTGTTTTTTGGCCGGGAGGAGGAAATTGCAGTAGCTCAGGGGAATTCACATAAACAAAGGGGGAATATGCAAGTATAGCATAGAGTGGGGGGCGGGAACTGAATCCAAAACGCCCGTGGTGTGAGGCAATACCCCAGTACTACCCACTGAGCCACTAAAGCCACAACATTGTGAGCAACTTTTATTAATATCACGGTTATTAAAATAGGCCTGATTATAAATTTAAACTATGCGCCATAAACACACTAAGGTCTAGTTACGCATGTGGTTCCCTCAGTGTTGCAGAATCTGTGGTCCTTAAAAGCTGACGTTTTTTCCATAAACATTTTAAAATACTCTTTAACTTTTAATATTAGTCTCTTCTTTCACAAGCAGAGATTCATAAAGCGGTATACTCGCACTAAGCAGGAGTGTCGGGCTACGGGGACTGAAGCGTGAAGCGGTAAACAGGCTCCGTGCAGCGCTGGTATCAAACACCGTAGCGCCGGTGCTGCCGCGGCGGGTCACTCTCAAAGTATGTGTGCGGGCTCTCTTTCTTCCCAGCGAGTAAAAGTCACTTTTATGGCTGTTTGTCTAGCTGCAGGCGGATAAAGCGATACTGCTGTTCCCGAGATTATGTTTTTTTTCTAAGGAGACCCGCTATTAGCGCCGTTCTTGCTGGATTTTGTTTTCCAGAAAATGCCCCCAGCTCCCAGCTTTGGGAAGAGAAAATCCCCTGAGCATTTTAATTTTAACATAAACAGTTTGTATTTATATTAACAAAAAACGCGGTGCAATAATAGCCTTTAGGGATGCTGCTGAGATTGGTAATTTGAGGAGAAATACATCTTTAAAGAATTGTAGTGAGGACGAATCGGGCGCAGGAACGGAGGGTGACGGGGAGGGCGGGGACGTGTACACCCTAAATTATCATTTATCTTCATTTTTACTACCTATAAATAGACCTTTGCCCTTATATTATTAAGCTGCCGCCCCCGTCCAATATCAAACTTTCTCCTACACCACTGGGACGAATGTAGCCTATTACATTTCTGGCTGACGACATGGTTACGCCCATTACTCATGTTTTTGGAGGGAAACTGGCTTGAGATCAGCTGGATCGCGGATATCGATTTACAGCAAAATCATTTTATTGGCCTAAATATGTGAAGTAACGTGTTTATCATCTGAAAACCAATATAGTTAGTGTTTAAGTATGTCATAAAATCAACAGTGATTTAATTAAAATTATATTGGAGTATATCCAAAAATAGGGATTGAAATGTAACTTCGAAAAGCCATCTCTTAATTGGTTTGAAATTTATACATATCATTAAGTAGGCGATTAATACAGGTTAATGAATCCAGACATTCAAGAAGAAAGTGGTACATTAAAAATGTAGAATATTACTAAAATGGCTGAAGAATTGAGGTGAAGTGATTTATTTCACCTATCCTTACACTTCAGCAATCAAAGCTAGCTATATAGCCAAGTTCCTTTAAGTGCTTCTTCTGTAGCATATACTGACCCTGGAACCTTCTCTCCCCGCTGTCAGGTTCCTTGCCGTAACGCAGTTCTCCCCCACACACGCCCGGAAAGCCTTCCCGTGCTTCGACGAGCCCATCTACAAAGCCACGTTTAAGATCAGCCTGAAGCATGACAGCACCTATCTGTCACTGTCCAACATGCCGGTGGAAACGTCCTTAATGGACGAAGATGGATGGGTGACCAACCACTTTGCCCGAACTCCACGTATGTCCACGTACTATCTGGCCTGGGCGGTGTGTAACTTCACGTACAAGGAGACCTTCACCGAGAGTGGCGTGGTGGTAGGTAATTTGGCACTTCTCACTGATATCCCTCTTTATTGAGCGTCTCATATACTAAAAGCAAATACTGAAAAAATCTCATAAACTAACAAAAATTCAAAAAATATAAATGTTTTGTTGTACTGTGGAGAGCCTTGATGTTCTTCTCAGCAAGAGTGTTGAAAAGTCTTGAGGTGAGAAACAGCCACACTTTTTAAAGGCATATTTTACTTGTCATTTTATTGATCTGTGGACCTCTGTTTTTTTACTGTCTTTATTTATTTTATTACAATCTGCCATCTCGCTATAGTTACTTCCGGCTATTTGGGAAGTGTTGCACGATCTCAAAGGATGTTAATTTTAATGGCGATTATTTCTCACTGCATGAATGATTTAATCGCACCATGTATCACGTTGACCCAAAACCCTTCCTGTTAAGTGCATCCAACAGCATTTCCCTCCTACTCTCTCAAAGAGGGACAAATGAGGTCACAACCCAGGGTCCTATGGTAGGGTTAGGGACCCCAAAGGTCCTGTAATTACCAGATGTGGTGTCAGTCTGAGGTAATTATACCTGTACAGCTTCTCCTCCCATAATCCCAGCAAACCTCATTGATCACAGTGGTGAGACTGCAGTATCCATTAGCATTAGTGGCAGCCCATGGGATCCTCCTGGGGCATAGCTTCTGGAGAAGGAACGAGAAAACCAAACATGTGTTTCAGCTTCGTGGATATTTGTAACCTGCATGTAGTGATTAATTATGCCACTTGTTTGTGCTTTTCAGCCTGAATTGCTTCTTTGCACTCTGAAATTCACCTTGAAAGGCATTTGATTAATTTGTATATAGGGTTACCACCTAATCCATGTCAGGTAGGACACCATGAGCTGCAACAAGGTTTGTAAACTACCATTTCAACCATTTCAATTAAAAGGGCCCGGATTTCACTTAAATTTTTGCTGTGTGGTGATTGGTCAGTCGCCTCTAATCATGCATATATGTCACTAATGTTAATGTTAATGTGAAACGGGAAACAAACCAGTAAAGGTACAAGACGAACTAAACAATTTATCTGAGCATGGGAGCCTTTCACTTTTAAATTAGTTTGTAAAAGCTGGAGTAGCTCATGGTGTCCCTCCTGACATGGATTAGGTGATAACCCTATCTGTATACATGAAATGACACATGAATTCTAATGCTTCTGCCTTGGGTACTGGTAGCAAGCATGATCCAGCACTAAATTAGGTGTTTCCCTTCTTGCACTACATTTCCTTTTGTTTTGAAACAGAGCAATGTGTTTCAAGGAGCGAGGAAGCAACACCTTCATAAACCATCTAATTTGGTTCCAGACCAGGCTGGAAAAACAGTGGCTGGGAGTTGTTTTTCAGTTCCATTAAACGCTGGCTGAAAGGTCTCAGATCAACACACAATAGGCAGAATTAGAGCTACAGAGCTGAGCTGGCAAGGCATCTGGGGCGGGTTTATAGTGGCATTTGATAGCCTGCCTCGCTTATTCAAATGATCTTCCCCAATAGGCAATCTGCAGCTATTTTAAAAACCGCAGATGGAGATAAAAAAGTTGTCCAACACTGCAAGAGCAACAAGGAATCTGGCTTAAACCTTGTGAGTCGGGATCCATCCCACAGTCTCATGAACACACAAAAACTGTCTTCTTCCCCTGAACAATTACCTGGCTCTTTGAAGTAGCAGCTACTCCCCCTATCTCTCTTCCTGAAAGCTTGGGGCAACCCTTGGTAGTGTTCTGTTATGTAAATTGCTCGGCAAAGTTGCTAAAACATTTACCTGACACCACTAGCATCCCAGTGGCACAGAAGCGGCACACTCGCAAACTGACCTAGAGCCGAACGTGCATGCGGGAAATGAAACGCAATCACCTGGTAGCCCAAGTGGATCCATTCGTGTGGATCTGAAGAGGAATTGCAGCTCTGGTGCTGTTCTCATGCAGTTTAATATCTCTTTATTGATTGGTCAGTCAATCTTTTGCCTCTAGTGGTTGGTGCTCATCTTGTGCTGATGCATTTCGGACAGTGAGCTCCAGTGGTCAGCCGCTTTTAAATTCATTAGTTCTCATCTTTTCCTGACCTGTTGCCACTGTGTTTTCAGAGCTACACGTTATGACACCAGGGCTGAGTTAGAGAATATATAACTTTAATAACGAGGTCATGCCCCATGGCCGGCTATTCTGCCTGTCAATCCTTTCTTCCTTGGCAGGTGAATACTCAGAATTCAGTACAGCACTCACTGCTGACAGGACTGGGGATGCATCTGAGGTAGTGAAGCAGGACTCGTTTCTGATTGATAAGAGTATCACCAAAGGCGAATCTGTGGAACTAAAAGGTTAGGTGATCAGCAACAAGGAGCCATGACTCAGAGCAAAGCCAGAAACCAGAGAATGAACCAAAAGTTAGAACCAATCAAAGAAACCCAAATCAAACCATACCAGATATTCAATCAAAAACAGATTCTAAAGCCCGAAAAGCCAGAACAACAGAACAGCCTTTAATAGTGAGTAGGAAAACCAAACCTTGAGACTGATAAAGGATACATTTACCCAGACTCAGTTTAAATACACTCAACACATTTGTGGATGATCATACATAAGGGTCATCTGGAGGTGGGTGCGGCCATGGAGAATGACCACGCTTGTGACAAGTAACTGGATTCTGGACTTGATGCTACATTACATATATGATGTTCCTTTTGTGTCTTGTTGTTGTGTGAGTGTCTGTCCACTAAAAAGCTTTGATGTCATGCATACTTATCCTAACTTACTAGAAACATAATAATTTATGAACAGCAAAGTCACAGCAATAATATGTCTTGTAGCTGAAATATAGCTGGCAATGCATGATGTCCAATTTAGTGGACACATGGTTAATCACAATTTACTCTTTATACGAAATCAATACCTGAAAAATAAAAGAATAATATTGTTTCTCAGATGTTACTTAATGATGTTATATATATTTTCTTTTTTACCTGCAAGAGTGTTCTAGAATAGAAGGACTGGCAAGATATTCCTGCAGTGATCAACTTTTCTGCCTGTCGGTCGGCCTTCTTGGTTGAAAGAAATTTTAGTTGCAGTTACAACTGCTAGCCAGTGGGTGAAAGCCTATAGAGTGATGCAACAGTGTCCACTGTAGTGGCTGATATGCAGTTGTACCATTGAGACCTGTGCATTTCCAATTTAATGGCTGTTGAATAGCTGTACACTGTAGTGACCACCATGCGTGAAAGGACTACGCTACTACTTCTGTATCAGGCGCACGTGTGTTTTTCTCTAAGGATATTCAGTGCCAGATTCTTCAGTGGGAACTTGGCACGAGTGCAGAAAACCTCACATCAATGGAGAACACACATGACATTGCCTCCTCTGGACATCACTAATGAGCATGTCTGTCAGTACAGACATCCAATTAAAGTTCTAAAAACCAAGAGACAGAAAATATTATTCACTGATCACTGCCATACACTCTGTTGTACTGTGCTCATAAAATGATCAAATTTAGATAATAATGTATTGACCTCCCGGGTTACATTGCACCCAAATAGGATGACAGTGTTGGTTCTGTATTCTTACCTGAGGTGAATATTCTACCCTGTGACCTTTTTGTGGCTGAAAACTTGTAATAGTTTCAACCACCAGCATAATCAGTACAGCAGAATTGGCAAAATAAGGGGAAAGCAGAGACTTAAAGCTCAGTGAAGCCACAGTGTATTATTACTGTACAAGTGTCTCATCAAAATTGTGCATTTTTCAGCACTTCAGACCCCAACAGAGTTGTGTGAATCTTGCGTGAAACTTGGAATGACAAGCACTTTGAAGTATGTACACAGTTCCTACAAACACCTCAAGTCTATCAGATGTCATTAAGAATCTAACGAGTTGACACGGCATCATATTTGCAGTATGATTTCATATCACCCAGGTACTTTGGCTTCAGAGTGTTGTCAGTGCATTTCAGGATTTTTTGAAGCCCTTAATCTTATCACTGGTTTTCGAAACATTTCAGTGACCTTGAGTAAGTGAAAATCCCCACGTTGTTCCGATAAGGATAAGGAGTCTTTTTCATGTTGGTGCTTTGCATATACTGTCATTAAGTGCCTGATATTTTCTGGAGAGCCCATTCAAATTAGATTAGCAGAGTTTAAAATTCTAGTCAGGCTTTGTTAAGATACCACAAGTACTTAAAATATCCCCTTTCACTCTCAATAGCTCTTAAATGTTGTTGATATCCATATCATAGAGCGTGTTTCTCTTTGACTGATTAACATGCATTAACGTGGGCAAACTGTTAATTTACTCCCCTTAGTAAAACAATTCTATCTTTTAATTTAGCACACACTTTTTGTGCCGAGGCAGCAAATGGAGGGAAAATGGTAACTCATGACTTAATGCGCGTGGCTTGTGTGTTGAGGTGCACATGGGTGCACCATGCATCTACTCCAAACTCGGGAACATGGCTGCATTAAGGGGGTTCAGATCAACCATGGTGGCAACACATCTCACTGACCACTCACTGCATTATAGTTATACAAAATTATGTACATTTTAGTGACTATAGGTAATGAATGTGGCAAGCAGCGGTACTTCAAGGTACTTAATAAACAGTAACATATCTATTGCGCCCTCTTTCTTCCCCCATTTTGTCTTTGAAGATACGACTCTATGGCAGACCCAATGCCATCCAGAGAGGATCAGGAGACTACGCACTTCAGATCACCAAGAGGCTGCTGCAGTTTTATGAAGAGTACTTCAAAGTAAAATACTCACTCCCCAAATTAGGTAAGAGTCAACTGGACCATACCTTCATGCACAGAGGTGTTTGAAGGTTCTGGGCGGCCGGGTGAATTTGGGGACTGGAATTGTCTACTCTGAGGGTGGTTAGCTTCCAGTAGTTACTTAGTGCCTTTGCCTGCTGAGATGACCTACACTGCTTCTGGCCTTTTGGGTTGAGGGTTCCATGAGCCTTGGGATCACCTGTAACTCTGTCTTGTCAGAAGTCCACCATGGAGATGGGGAGGTTTTGCATGCTCAGGGAGATTGTTCCCCATTGTTTTTCAAATGACTTGTGGCCAATTCCTGGCCAACTGCCGTCTAGTCCATGCCTCTCTTGGTCCATTAATGCATGAAGCCATGAGCCCACCCACCCCCGACACTGCCCTCCCCCCAGTTACTCATGCTTTATTCATGCCGTCAGATGAGGGATATACCAGTCAGGGAATCTCTTGGTACTGACAGTAGGCGTCATGCTTGGGTCAAGACTTGCTCGCTCTGAGAAGACAAAACACAGTCTGTCAGTAGGAGCTTCCTCCGCCTTGTGGCAGACCTTGTTTGTGGACTGACAGAGCTCTGCTGGCCTGCAGTTTTTGACTACTGTGGGAGTCCCAGGAGCATGGCGATGGTTTGCTGTATTGTACCTCGGCATCAGTGAAGGCAGAGAGCTGGGAAACAGAGGGAGGTTAACCCAGGGCCGGGATTTTGTTGGATTAACTTGAGCTGTCCTGGTGCTGTGGCTAATCCCTCGACAAGCACGTTTGATTTAACTGAACCTGTACTTCAAACCATGCAGTTCTTGCTCCTCTCTTTTCCTTCCGTTTTTCTATCCTACCAAGTGCACGGCATGTATGTGAACCTTTGGCATGTCATATCCACTTAATGCCCCTCCAAGATGTCCTATAGTGGTATAAAAAACCCACAGCAGCAAGCTACCTCATGCTAGAGAGTCAACACTAAGTCGCTTGCACTAGCTGCTGTTGTCTACAGCCTCTCCAGAGCTAGCTTCAGTGTGCTCGATGATGTCAATAAGTCTGGTTGATCGATACAAGTTGGACCACAGTAAACTCAGTGACGTTTGGGTGAACCCAGCCGACATCACAGAGGACTGTGAAGCCGACGAGGTTACTTTGGAGGGAATAGAAAGGATGACGAGGTGAGATCCTGAGAAGAGGAAGCTCAAATAAGTAAAAAAAGATAAATCTTCGAATGACTGGAAAATGGCCACATCTGGGAGCCGGCTGTGCATAGGTGCTTTTAACTTTAAAAAAAGGCCGAGCCTCCTCCAGTGATGTTACAGGAGGTCTGTGATCATTTGGAGTCATTTTCAGTTCTTATTGAAAAATAAATTTGTGCTCTATTGTGGTTCCCGACAAGACGAGGCAACCACATGGTGGGTGGCAGTACCACGTGAGGCACCATCTGCACAGAGGGCAGAGGCAACGGTCACTTGGCCCAAAGGCTCGTTACAGTGCCCCCCTGCCCTGCCATCCTGATTGAGGAAAATTAAATGTAAATATGGCACCGTGTTCCAGCAGCAACACCTAATGGATACATAACCCGCCAATCGCGTCCTTGAAGAGAGCAGGGCTGTTTCATCTGCTGTTCCTCTCCTTCCACCTCTAAAATAGTGTTGGCTGGTTTATGCCTCTTTATCTTCTAGTGTCCACAGGAGCACCTTTACTAAAAGGTGTTACTGTCTTATTTTGTGCCATTACGCTGCACTTATGGCACTCTGCTTTGGGCCTTCATGCTGCCACCTTCATAGGTGACTGTCCTTCGTAATTTTTACTTTCACCTGCTGTTAGCTGAACCATCTTCACTGACTTTATTCAGTTTGTTATCGAGTTTCTCCAAACTTTCTACTGGGAGCAGGAAGTTAGTCGAAATATCTGTTTTGTCTTTTTTTGGTCCTCTTGTGGTGACGTGAGCAAGGTTTCCCCAATTTGAAACGATGCGGAACAGGCCGCTGTGCTTGTTAGACAGCACATTCCCTTCTCTGAAGTGGTTTTCCTCTGAATCAATGCCCCGGGAAAGACTCAGATGCAAATACATGTGTGAAAGGCAATACAATGTGGTGTCTTCAAAAATATATATACAGCAGTGTTTCCCAATCTGGTCTTCGGGGACCCACAGATGGTCCACGTTTTTGCTCCCAAATGTGGACTGTCTGGCAGGGAGCTCAGAGGGAGCAAAAATGTAGAGCAGTTGCGGGTCCTCGAGAACTGGATTGGGAAACACTGATATGCAGAGCTTAAGGTTTTCATTGTAGTTATTATTATGCATACAATTTCCTTAAATACAGGGCTGTGGTTAGTCTGGAGCCTCTTCCAGGAAGCACTGGGTACAGCTCTGGCTGGGATGCCGATCTGTTGTAGGACTCCCACAAAAACTTACTACAAAGACCAAACCATATGACATTGGACTGCAGGAGCAAGCTGCAGTAACTGGAGGCTTCCCAAGCAAACACACAGAGAACATAAAATCATCCACATGCAACTGGGATCCGGAATCAAACCTGCAGCCTTAGTGGGGCAAGGCCACCGTGCTGACCACTGAGCCATCACTCATTGGTGATGCTACTGCGTAGATGATATCACATTTTCCGTCACCGTACAGACACCCTTGTCAGGAGCAATGGAATGCCCCCCCCCCCCCGGTTTAACCCCCCTGAGGAATGTCTTTCCAAAAACTGCACGACTATGTTTGCCTCTCCTGAATCACCCAGTCCGGGGTGCATGAAGCTCCCCACGCCTGTCACTTTATTTTGTCAAGGATGCACATTTGTCGCTTGCGAGATGGTGGCAGAGGCCACAAAAATAACATCAATGAAGAGAGAGCGAGAGAAAGAGAGAGAGGAGGAGATGGGGGGGGCAGTGGGAAAAGCCTGAATTAGATTGCAGTGGCTGTCCCGTTAGACCCCCAGGTGATTGCTGTTGCTTCTGATGTGGATCATCCCCCCCCCCTCCGCGCCTCTCGCATGCCTCCTCTGAGCAGCCACCCTGAACTTCAACATGTCAAGATCCTACCACCCGGGACCGCGCCCTCAGAAAATAAAGCTCTCCGCCGACCACGCTGTGCGCAAAGGCTTGTCTCCCACGTCCGATTCATCCCCCGCTTCGCTATGCCGATGAAGAACGGGAGGTGGAGAGAGAGAGAGAGAGGGAGAGAGACAGAGAGAGAGAGAGAGAGAGAGAGAGAGAGAGAGAGCACGCACCGATCTCCTGTTTTAATCCACAACGCCCCGCATTAAGGTGTTGTTTGTAATTACATTCAGGCTGGGCTCTCCTGGACTGCCAGTAATGGAAGTCATTCAGGTATTAAAACCCATTTCATGTGGGCGAAAGAATATGAATCACTTTGACAGATGTAATGTATCTGCGAGGAAATATTATATCTTGTCTATTGATTCGTGCTAAATGCTGAGAGGGAGATAGATGGACAGTCGCAGGGACTTGACCTGCCACTGACTGCGGCTCTTACAGGGAAAAGTAGGAAGTGTTGGATTAAAGTAGTGCATGGAAAGATGTAGATGAAGGAGATGGACGTGGCTGAGGGTGTTCAGTGCAAGAAAGTTGGGCCCACTGCAAAAAAATGCGAAAGGGACAGTGAGGTTATGTGTTGCTAGAATGATGATTGCTTGGGAAGTATAATTGCTCCAGATTAGACTATCTTCTGGTGACGTTGATTTAGTTGACACTTTCACCTTTCATCATCACCTTTCATCATGGATTTTTTTTAATGTGTGATATTTGATGTGTAAATTTAGCTCTTTAATGATTGGATCACAGGTGTTTAACTGGCCAACCACCTGCAGGTTGCCGGAACAACAAATTTACACCAAAGGTCAGATTTAATTCAACTCCGGGGATCAACAGTGGCTCAGATGTCAGCGTTGAGGTATCTGTTAGACAGTGAGGAAACAGAAACCAGACCTGGAAAAAACTCCACTTTTCTGCAGACTGGCTGGAGCTCTCTTGTTGGTATTGGATCTGCATCTTTGAGGCTGTGGGTTTGGCTCCGCTCATCATTGCAGCCGCAGACTCAAAACATGAGCTATGGACTGTAGCGTAGAGCGAGGGGCACCGTCCTAGTGGGACGGGCGCCGTGGTGGGGAGTGGCGCCGCGGTTTGCCTAGCTGGAGCCCCAGGGAGAGACCCCGAATTACAAAAGTGGGGGCCAAAGCCACAAATCCTTTAGCACTGGTTGATGTGCAGTGCAGACTGAAGCAGCATTAGCTGCATATTGATTAGCTTGGTGGAGGTTGTAGACCCATGGATCAAGCAACAAAGGTAGGATGAGGTAATTGGGGAGAAATGGAGGGAGGGGGTTTAGTGAGGTCGGGGGGCATTAAGGGGATAAAAGCTGAGAAGTTGGTCTCAGTGACGGCAGACATGTTGGGAATAAGAACAGGCTAAGAGGGGTCATGTGCAGAGATTTATTATACCAGTGTTTCTCATCCCGGTCCTTGGGGATCCAAAGACAGTCCCATTTGGCTCCCTCCCAGCTCCCAGTAGGAATGAGAAAAATGTGGAGCGTCTGGCAGGGTACCAAAGGACTGGGTTGGGAAATGCTGCTCTATACTATCCGTTATATTCTATATTGATAGGAAAAAATACAGCAGAAATTGTTGAGGTCATAGGGGTTATAGGGAGGTAGAGGAGGCCTCAGTGAAGGACCCTGCCACTTATTTCTACAAACACATGGCATCAGGAAGCAGGCAGGTCCCATGTGGGGGGTGGGGAGGGGGGCATACCTGAGTGACTCCTGAATCTGCTGTGCAGTGACATAGTATATAGAAGATTTGGAAAGAGACCTGGATTAGGGACGTAAAATGACATTGTGGCCATTTGGAAGAAAGTAGCCCAGTGGATTGGCCGAACAGCCAGTGGGGTCAAAGAGCAGGACATTAGGATTCGACTATAAAGAGTTTACTAATAAATCCCACGCACAAAACGGAGTCTGGTCCCCTTTAAAGCTGACTCTCAACGTCACATGTCAGCTCAAGGCTTTAGAACACTCATGCACGGCCCCCTTTGCCTGGGAGGCGAGCCTTCCGCTCCGCAGCAGCCTCCTGAATCCACCAAGCTGGCCATATTTACCCTAAATGAGCTAATGGGGGCCAGATGGGTTTCATTAGAGGAAAGGTGTATCTTGGCATGGGCCAGGAGTGGACCGCTCTGCGGCTCTGCAGCGTATGACTCCGTGGCCATGTCATCCTACGGTCAGCAGAGTGATGCCACCACTGGGCCCATAAGCAAGGCCCTTAACCCCAATTGCTCCAGGGTTTGGGTAACCATGCTTTCTTATACTCATCTGCTAAATAAATAAATATAGGCATTAAAGAGTCCCACATCCCCCCCCCTCTGTGTGAGCCGACAGGGGGTCCAGTAAGCGGACGGTGTGCTTGTGAGTCAATGCAATGCACTTAAAACACTTCTCCAAGAAAAGATAAGGTGCATTTTTCTCATGGTCCACTTTGTTGATTTCATCCACATTAGCAGCATGGTGTCAGAGACAGTGTTCGGATTGTAAGATTTGTAAGAACACAGCTACAATTTGGCTAATCAGGTGACTCTGAATTTAATGTTATGGATTATGTTATGGATTGCTATAAGCAACATATATGGATTGATTCAAAGTTTGATTCGTGAGATGGGAGGTCCAAGGAGCAATTACTGGTAATTTCAATGCATAAAAATTTACACCATGGTTTATGCCTAGAACCTGATATTAAAATTCGATATGCACTGAGAAATTGCTGTTTTTGCTTTTGTTGAGGGCTTGTGGTACCTCTCCTGAGTGGTGTTTATGCAATAAGGTGTTATTGTGCAACAGTAAGTGCGGAAATATAGAAAGAATGATGTAATGGCTTAAAATGTGCATAATTACAATTGACCTGGGGCTGTACATAATAGAAAAGCAGGCATATGGTGAGACTCATGAATTCATTTTAGCTTTATAATGCCATTATCCACTAGATAATGTTTTGCCGGTCGTTTCCAGCACGTCCTCCAATGTCGAGCGTCGCTGAAAACCGGAGTGTTTGATTCAACTTTGGAGTCGCCACAGGACACGTGGCAGTTAGCCCCCCGCTGTGAATTCACACTAAGCTAGTATGACTGACATCATGCTGACTGGCACGTGAGGCCTCTCCTGTTTCATAGGTCCCTGTTGGTGTCCGTCCTCTCGTCCCAGTCCTTCTTCATGATGTGCTCCCTGCTGCGGCATTGCGCCAGCCCAGCCTCCCATGGGGGGCCCGCTCCAGACAGTCTCTCTGCTTTTGGCCGTCGGTTGGGTTATACTGTTTCGCCCCCCGATGCCTTGCATGTCGCCGGCACCCGGCCTACCATCACCCACCAGCGATCGTAATCTCCCTCTGGTTCCGGGGGTTTGCATGCCATCTCGATGACCCCGCCTCGGGTCTGCCGCGAGAGAGGTTCAGCCAGGGCGTTTCAAGGTTGGCCGAGTGATTAGAAAGCAGCCCGGATGCGTCACCTGTCTGGCAGCCAAACAATCCCTTCATGAAATTATTGATTGGCTGGCCACGTTATTAGTGATGAATTAGGCTGGAATGAACTTTGGCCCAGTCCTGTGTGGAGTTTGCATGTTATCCCCACGTTTTCAAAGGTTTCCCCTCTTTACTGGGCTAATTGGCGTTGTTAAAGGCCCGAGTTTCTGGTGATGGACTGGCATCTTGACCTGGGTGTCCTCTTTGTAATGCCCTGTGCTCCCTTGTATAGGCTGCAGGTTCCCTCCAACCCTGTATGACAATGTCCCAATCCGTTCCTCTGGGGTCCACAGACAGTCCATGTTTTTGGTCCTTGCCAGCTCCCTGCCGGGGTCATAATTCAGGATGCACAGACTGTGTGGCAGCTAAACAGTCCCTTCATTAAGTTACTGCTTGGAGGGAGCAAAAAGATGGACCGACTGTGGGTCCTGGAGGACCGGGTTGGGTAACACTGCTGTATAGGATAAGTGAATGGAAGATGGAGGGATGAACTGAGGCTGTGATTGAGAGGTTTTTATTGTGTCAGAAAGTTCCTGCATAGAGTTTTCTCTTACTGAACACGGAACATAAGCCGAATGCATAAAGGTCCTATAGTAAAACACACATTACACTTATATGTCATAAACCTGTACAGGAGGGGTATATGCAGAGGTAAGGCCACAGAAGCTCTGGCCCCGGTTGAAAGCTGATTGGCCCCAAGAGTACCCCCTCCCCTGTCACTCAACGGTTCAAAACATATCATTGGCTGCTGACTAGGTTGGCTGCTTTACGTGACTTATGGCTCCTCTCATGCCGCCTAATCTAGAAGCACACCTCCCCTACTGCATGTTAATGGACGGCTGGCAGCCGTCACTCTCACTCTGATTTGCCACCTCATCCTTGTGGGAGGTAAAAGCAGAGTATCATCTGATTGTTTCTGACGTTTACATTTTCTGTGCCCAGATCTGCAGCAGTCTGCCTGAACTGATCGGCGAGCAGAAGGCAGACCTTGTCTCCAGCAGGGGTGGCTACTGACTGTATTCAGGGGAGGGGCACAAGGGGGTGAAATAGCAAAATGGGGGTAAAAATTAAGGCTCTCTTTGACTTTTTTCAATTAACTGAAAAAAACACGTTCTTCAAATGACATAATCCTTATGGCTAGGGCTGGGCGATATAGCCATTAATAATACCTCAATATTTTTAGGCTGTATCTCGATACATGATATGTATCTCGATATTTCGAAATTTCCTCTAAATTCATAAATGCTTGATTTAACCCTTTGATTCATAGTATTTATTCCCAAAAACAGTGTTTATTTAAGGTTATGTAGTTGCACACATAGGTATTTAATAGCTGTCAATAATGGGCAGGCAAGTGCGTGTGACATATATATGTGAATTCTTTTTGTATCTGTGAAAGAGGGAACTGAAAAACGAAAGCGACTTTGCTAGCGTGTTTTTAAAAAATAAGCAACAACCTGTACCATATTCAATCTGCACGATACAGTAATTTACTGTACCTTGTATGAAATAGGCCGCGATACATGAAATATATTCACTATACCCCCCAGCTTCACTTATGGCTATCATGTCTTGTTATTTAAGTGGTTATCCAAGTAAGTTATAGGAAAGTATAGTTTTCCAATTTCATCTAGTCTTTGACTAAAACAAAACATCTATGACCTCTTTATTATGTTTTATTTTCTAACACTGCACTCTTTTATTAATATGCATGCAGCACAATGGTCAAGACTTCAAAACAGCTTCTAAAGAGCCTAATGATCCCCTCTATATCTAAGGCATCATGAGTCATCATCATTGTTCAAAACATGTCTTAGCTGAAGTTGATCTCTGAGCAGTACTAAAATTCTAGAGACCAGAACAATGAAAAGATTATCAGGATAGAATACCACACACAATGAAAATCCAGCAATTATATAGCTTAGAGTTATTAATATTAATTCAGGTCACAAGGCAGGTACTATTTAGATGTGTTTTTATGCCAGAAAGACATAAGACATAATGGAGACGATAGTATAGAACAATACTATAGTATAGTATAGTGGAAAATTTCAATGCATTGGCATCGCTAGTAAAAGTACTCATTGTAGGGTGTGTCTGTACTCTCTTTGGAGGGCTTGCCTGTGAAAGCCCTCACTGGAGGTTTCCCTGTGAAAGCTCTCAGGGCACTAATCCTGAGCCATTCCTAAGATCACGTTTAGCCCACTGTTTACAGTTACAGCTTTTCCCGGGTCGATCCCCCCAGAAAAATTGGTGGTATATTTTCAGCTTTCTTTGAAGGATCCAGCTTGCCAGAAAAGAGCTTACAGTGACATTCTGAGTGACCTTGCCTAGCAAAGTGCCACCATGTCTTGAAAAGCAAGTTTGCCGTGCTGACTGTAGGTGTCGATAGCTGTGGGTCACCGAATGGGGCAGTTTCCTGTGTGACGTCTGTTACCCGTTGTATGAAGGCAGGTCGTATGAAGCGTCAAATACAGAGATGTGACTGGCTAAAGGCCTCCTCCCTTTGATATAAGCAAAGAGCAGCTTTTTCAGATTGGCGCTCTAGCATGAACGCCACCCTGTAACCAGCCTAATAGAGAGACGGTGGGTGAGGCAGGTCGAAGTGGAGCGTGGGTCCCAGATGCCGCTTGCCAATGTTTGGCACATGCAGGGGCTCATAGTGCCCGCGCCAGGTGAGAGTGCCCACTGCTTTCACACCTGCACCACAGGGAACTGAGCTGTCAGGGAGAGACCGAAATTAGTGACGGGCCCGTCACCGACGTCAGCTGTGAACGTGGCAGCGATCCGGGGAGCGTGGGCTAATCAGATGCACCGTGAAACCTGGTAAGTTTTCCACAGCGACGGGACGATCTGATACTTCTATGGAGTAGCATGCCGGCCTTGCGAGTGTGGGGGGGTGGGTGATGGTGTGTCACGGTGTCAAGAAACACGCTCTGCGGGGGTATCGTTCACATCACCCTGCGCTGCCTGTCTGTCTCCCTTTGCCGTATTTGAAGCTGCTGTTTCTCTTACTGTATCACAGTTCTCTGAAGGTCACATTCCTCATGGGAAGAGTCAATGGCCTGTTACCTGTGATGGTAGGCAGGCCTCAATAACAGGGAATGTCCTTAATGTCTGTAAGATGCTTGAAGGAGGGTGTGGACCTTCCAGGGCAGGTCTATATCAGGTGAAGTATCTTTTATAGGTTCAGCCTCGTCCACAGGTGCAGAGCCTGTTGCTCCATTTGTAGACAGCCATCTTTTTTCCCCTTTCATAGCACTGAATTACTTTTTCAGCCATGTTTTTTTTTTTGTACTATTTTCTCTCCTCTTGTTTATTGAAAAGACAATTCACAGTCCCCCAGTCCCGGTTTCCCTAGATTGATCCTCGCAGGCTCCTCATACTTTGCACAGCTGTGGCGTTTGGCCAACAAGGTGGATGGGAAGTCACCCCTGAAGTGTGACCCCAGAGAGTGGAAGCAGGGGCTCGATTCGGTATCGTAGGGAAGCACCACGACACCGGCTGCCAGCATCTGGCAAATCCTGGGGAGGCTGTAGCAGGGATTAGTTGCGAACAAAGGGGACTCGGGAGAAAGAGCTATTGATCCGCAATGTAATCCTGTAATTGGACTGATCATGACGAAAAAATAGGGAGAAGAGGAGAGGAGGACCGGTGTGTAAACTCCACATGGGGTCCCCACCTGAGCCTGCCGCTGAGTACTGGGCGTTTTATGACCTGCTAGCTGCTATACTCCCCCTCCCAGATTTCTGTGTTCTCTTCTGCGAGAGAACTAATCGCCAAGCAGCAATGCAGCAGTAAACAGTCAGTGAACTCCGCTCCGCTCTGTTTGCGACAGCAAACGCAGCACTTTCGAGAGTCTTTGCTCTGAAGTGCTCAGAGGGAATCGGGCGCAGCGCTTTTGGTGAGATTGTAACTACGTGGCTCTGTCACATTTCATTGGTTGTAATGTAATACATCTATATTGAGTTTTTTTCATCAATATGCGTAAAACAACCTAGAAATATTCCATTTGGATATTTATAAACATTCACAAACACTGTCATTTGTCAAATCCTAGAATCGACCTTGTCCACTCTAGCCTAGTTCTCACTGCCCCCCGGGTGTTGATGACACTGTCACACTGAGTGGGCTTTTAGCACACCGAAAATCCTGCCCTTTCCTGTCGTAAATCGATACTCTGAGAGGGAAAGCGAGGCCTGCCATCACTTCCTTGCCAGTCGCCCTGTCACATTACGCTGTCTCTCTGGAGCTGCTGACGTTGAGAGACGGTGCCTGGAAGCGAGGCGGCATCACAACCTTTGGGAAGTCGGGTCCCGCCTGAGCTCCTCTCCGCCCCAGATAGCTCCTCTGTGTGTTTCGAGCCATTCTGTACTGAATGAGTGCAGTGTGAACTCCGTAATTGATGTTTACTTGGAAGTAAGCCAGGGCATCCAATAAAACGGATGAATCTAAAATCCCAACAATGCGATTTAGCACATGCTGCCTGCCTAATTTTACATAAACACAGTTTTACATTTATCTTCCTTTATAGCTTTTACTCCCAGAGTCAGACTCCAGTTTCCTCCCACAATCCAACTCACAATTTGGAGAACTGCGGTGTGTGTGTGTGTGTGTGTGTGTGTGTGTGTGTGTGTGCGCCTGGAGCCTGATTAGTGTCCTGTCCAAGGTGCTCCCTGCCTCCTACGTACCCTGTGCTTCCTGGGATCGGCTCCAGGAAGACAGTGACCCTGTAAGCAGATAAAATGTATGGGGAAAGATGGATGGCTGATTTAAATAAACAGGCCTCAAAGTAATCAGTGAGAATGAGGAAACTTAAGCAATTATAAAGTAAACTTTACCGTTCCAATCTCATTACTGCACCTGCACTCCTACTTTGATTGATTTTTTGTGGGTCTTTCCTGATCATTTTCAATATTTTTGGGTTCCCCCATGGAATTTTTGTTAAGTTAAATCCTTGATTAGAAATTGAGATTAGAAAATAATTCCACCTTGATGAAACCACACTACACTCTCTGGTACTGAAGAAAATACCTGTTGGACATAGTTTGATACCGGGAGGGAAACAAATTTAAATATCAAAGCTTTTTTTGGGGGAGGGGGGGTGAAGCCAAATTAAACATTGGAGGTACATGTCTCACCCCCATCCTCCCTGGTACTTATGTCCCAGCTGTTGACCTGCATTTTGGTTCCTGTGCATAGAATCCTGATATTTGAATGGAGGAGATGTAAGGTGAAGTACTGTGTTATTTTGCTCTGTGAACTTGGGAGATGGAGGAACTCAAAGAGTCTCCGCCATGTCATATGATTTGTAGAGGAAAATGTCCAAAATGAGTCTTACAGGTATGTAGAGGTTGAGTGATGATGCCTTTCCATTTGTTGCTTGATGGTCCCGCTTATGGGAAAGAGGTGGGGGGGGGCACGTTGCCACATGAAGACAGGACAGGGGGCTTCAGTGCCGCCACATCTGTCACTCTCCATTGAATCATGGGAGGACAGGCCACTGGGAGCTGGGCTTCCCCAAAGAGGTCACATGATGGGATAACCTGGAGCAGGTTCTGGGGGGTGTAGCAGAGTTGGGGGGGGGGAGCTGAAGAGCATGTATTTTCAGTCTTTGGTAAGAAAACAAGCAGCATCACGCTGGGAGGTGAAGTGGTTTTCTGAGGTGCAGAGCGTAACAGGAAATTCACAGAATGGTGCTAAAAAAAGATGGTAGACTGGCGCTTCGGTTGGCACTGCCAGCGTCGCCCATCTGTCGGGAGCCAGGCGGGCTGCAGCCCAGAGGCCGAGATCCCCCCCAGCACACTGCCATCGTGCTTTGAATGCCCACAGTCAGTCACTGGATATAGGGGCTGAATCGAGAGCAATGGATGTCGTTTTCCAATCTGCATGGAAAGCCACGGACTGTGGGACTTGTTCAGAAGCAGAAAAGCGGCCTTCTTACCTCTATTGCAGTGGGGAATCCAGGTGAGGAGTCTGACAGAGTCTGGCAGTGCAGACGGATGAGGGGACACGTCCTCACACCATGTGCTCCAGCTTCTGGCTAGTCCTCATGGAGTCGGCTGATAGTGGCACAAACAAGCACAACCTGATCATGCCTTGTCCTTTATAGCTGTCCAAAAGAGGTGGAAAGTTCAGGACCAGAAAGTACAAATCCAGACCAAGGTTTTGTTTCAACCATTCAGTTGAGTACTCTGTGACTGTGACTCTTTTCCTGTTGACACATTTTCCAAGGTCAATTTAGATATGCAGCTACCTGGCATCTCGCCCAGGGCATATCTAAGTGCCGCCTGGGATAGGCTCCAGGTCCCTATGAGCCACTGACCTTTATTGCAGATTTCAAATGTAATCATGTGACATGGGGAGGGTAGGTAGGAATAGGGCCTTTGTTGAGTCAAGATTGATTGCCGAAAATGGAAATGAGGAAAGAGAACAGAATGCTATCCATCCATTTTCAATACCTGCTTGTCCTGTGCAGGGTAATGGGGGTCTGGAGCCTACCCTGGAAACTACAAGCACAAGGCAGGGAATTACCCAGGATGCATCTGGTAACTCCAATTCACCTTAGCATGCTTTTGAACTGTGGGGGGAAACTGGAGAAACCTCCATGATGACACAAGGAGAACATGCAAACTCTATACACATGGAGCCATGGCGGAGGCAGATCTTACGGAACCAGTAATATTGAATGAATGTACTCGTTACTGGACCTCACCCTGCCTTGGGACATACAACCTCCATATAGTGTTGTTATGAAACTGAACTTGACCGTGATCAATAGCTGTGTGCAATAATCTCTGCCAGACCAAACGAATCAAATGCCCATTTATTGTCAGTATGATTAAGGGGACTTAGCAGCATCTGAAGGAGCGATTCCAAAACCTCATACTATTATGCAAAACACAGGCTGATATCTATTACTGATACAATCGACACCAGAATGATGATGCCAAATTAATAACTGAAAAGATGAATATGAAACCCCTGAAAAGATAACCAAAAGCAAATGGGAAAGACACGAACACTGATTGTGCGATGGGAGATCAGATTGCAGCTGCAGATTACTTTTAAGAACCGCGGTGTCGATATAACAGTCAAGCCGCTGCCTGTCATCGGAGTGACACTGTTTTAATTAGGTTCCTCAGGCAGAATCCTCACCTTTGAACTCTGATCTCTGAACTGATTCTGCACCAAGTCTGGATGATGGGCTGCTGATGTAAAGTGATGTGAAGCGAGGCGACAGAAGATTTTAATTGGACATGTCGCAAGCCAATGGATTTGCTGTCATGTCAATGAGAGCGCACAATCGCTGATTAATGTCGGCGTTTGCTGTGGTGCATTTCACATGTAACTTCTTCCTTTCCTCTGGCTGTGTTTGTTTGGTGGGGCTCATTACCTCATAATTAAATGCTGTCACTGTGGCCAGATAAAACAGTTTTGTCACTTCTGAAGTCCAACTTTCCAAGTCTCCGCCCTTGGGACTGTTTCCAGTCCAATGAGACGGTGTCTCTTGCCCTTACGAGGTTCTGATTAAATATCCAAGATGGCGGCTTGGCGGCGAGGACAGAATGCTGATATTTTGGGGATTTGTGAGTGGAGCTGATGTGAATGTACCTGTTATCCATGTGTCACCTGGGGCTTAATTAAAATCTGGAGTCCCAGACCCAAGCGCTCTGTGCGGTTCTCCTCACAGAGCCAAGGCTCCACGCTGCTGTCTGGTCAGCCTCACGTCAATGTCTTTAGCTTTGGTTTCGTAATCTCTCTCTGTCCTGGTTTTTATTCCCCCTCGGTTTCACCGACCATTCACAGTTGAATCCTCCTGCATCACACCTTGTTCTGGAACCTTCTGTTCAGTCAGCACCTCCTGGGTCCCACCGGTTACCTGTGGCGTCCTGTCTGTCGGGTAGAGAACCTGACAGTATATGTCTGGTTCTGGGTACTTTGTGTCTGGGTCTGGTCTCGTCTTGCAACAGTAAAGTTAATTTTGGAGTTCTGGAGTCTGCATCATGGCCTCTGAAACTGTGACCAGGGTTGAGCTCTAATTGAGGATATTCAGCTCGGGACACAATGTGGAGGATGCAGAAAGGTTTAATGATGTCAGGGGTCTTGGGCTGCCCTGCTGTGTGTGGTCTTTGTGTGGCTGGTGTTGTGAGCTGGGAGAATGAAAACAACAGGTTGCCGTGCAAATACACCTACAGCGCGATACCCCAAAGAAACACATTCTCAGTCACAGAACACATGAAGGCCAAAGATGCTAGCGAGTAGCGCAGTGTAGTTACATTGGCAGGATGTGATGTTCACAGTAGAAATCCCCATGGTGCTCGGTGTGGAGACCCCTCCACATGTTGATGTGTTACAGGAGTAACGTTCATGACCTAAACATTGATTAATCATACCTTGGAGTGGCCCTAATGAGGGAGTCAGGGTAGGTCTTCTAAACACTTATCTTGAGCAGGGTGGGGGGATGCATTCAAACCATAGCATGTTTATAATGTGTAAATATTTCTAATATTAAACTTCTGCTCTTGTGATATTTACTTTTGTGTTGTCAAACACCTGCTGCAGAATCCCGGGTGTGCCAGAAGCTTCTGGTTAGTTCTCCGGACAGTCAGGTCTCGGTCTGACAAATATCAATGTCGTAAATGTTAGCAGCATTTCGGATGAGACACACAACATCAAGGGTGTGACTTACGAACCATTCAGCTGGAAATTCCCCCGCAGACGAGACTCTGTGCGCATGGACTTCTAGTCTGGTCTTCTCACCAAAACAAGACAATTTGATTCTGTGGAGCATCTCACTCCCACAGGCTTTCAGAGGGCCTACAGCCAATGTTGCAATCGCAGAGATAAATTTGATCCTAGAAAAAAATAAACAATGCTCATTTTTTTTCTGACAATGAATAAGAAAGAAGGAAAATCTATAGTTTAGTTCAGAGGTGTCGGGCTGGGCTGTTTTTGTATTTGCAGATGGCCCTAATCGTTGGAGCCCTGGATGAGTCCTTTTGTAGTGTGAGGTTACGGTCTATAGATTGTTCTGGAATAAACTGCATTGCTGCTCTGCTTCTGCTTAAGCATCAGATCAAGATGTTGCATTTCAGTTATCAATTGCACTGTTGTAACTCTTTTTACAGACAGACTGGTTAGTGAAAGACCTACTAGCTCATAAATTTCTCACAGCATTTGCAGAGAAATGTCCCTGTACACAAAATGTGTCATCATGCTTCTCTGGTTTATTTGTCCATTCTGTCATCTCATCATCTTCTCTGCCGTTATCTAACTGCCCTCCTGCTGGTTATTCTGCTGATGTCCCTGAAGGCGTAGGTGCAGTAGGAAGCACATTTCACTTACCCTTACCGTGAAACTGATTTGATGGACTGTCCCACAAGAAGCAGACGGGGTACATCAGACATCTTTACTTTTTTAATCCGGAAAACGACTCGTTAGTTTTTCAGTGAGCGCAGTGCAAATTTTGTGAAGTAACAGTCTGGCTTACCAGGTCTGTCTGGGTGGGAGTGGCAAGCGATTTCCATCCCACGTTAACACTTCCGGAAAATTCTGGGAGGATCAAAGCAAGTCGACAGAAAGCGGGGTGAGTCACACAGCTATGATCTTGGTGGGGGGGGGGGGGGGGTGTTTGCTCCCTTGGATTGGACACTTGATCCTGTGGCCCTGACGTGACTGAATGCACGCGACGACCAGCATGTGACCCTGTTGTTTGTTTGGAATGAGGAGGCGCTGTCTACATTTGGGGTGCTGAATTAGCGGTTTTCTCACGGGAGCCGGTGTGGTGCTGACATCCAGCAGGCCACGGCGTTAGATGAGGAAGAAAAACAGCCGCATGCACAGACATACAGAAGCGGTACTTTGTTAAGATTAAAACAAGTCCCATCTGGACACTTACAGAAACAAGCAGCTTAGCCACATGTGCATTTTTGATTGTGACAAATTGAAACAAAACAGCTGTGAAAACAGAAATGAAAGCTGAAAATGTTCTCCAGCTCTTACAAGAATTGATGGTCTTCTCCATTGCAGAAGGGTCTTTAAGAAGCTTCCGTCCAGCTATCGCTCAAGAGTTTGTCTTGATCAAAGTGGGGGGGGGGGGGGGGG
>JAODJW010000001.1:13454466-13470357 GCA_026777045.1 Hyperopisus bebe | reverse complement strand
TCATAGATTCTGATGGTTATGTCATCATCACAGACTCAGATGGGTATGTCATCAGCAAGTACAGCAGCATAGATCATCTCCTTGGAAATTATGTTCTGTCTTCAATATTCCAGTTTTCCCATCTGTGCTCTTAAGTCGACGTTAACGGCCTTGGTACAAAACATATGAGCTGAGCTGTGCAGCATTTGTTCACAAAGCACAGGCTGGATGGTCTGGTCACCCACAGAAAAAGACAAAGGCCACAGAGGACATATTGCTGCTCATTGCTTGTGTTCAAGGTTCTTCAGCAAAACAGTACTTTAAATGTACTTCTGTTCCCTATTCCCCTTGATAATGACAGCTTTAAGATGGCTGTCAGCAATCACAGGAGAGACGAGTGTCTCCGTTCGAGGGAAAGGGTCAATCAAAACTGCTTATTCAATACACACGCAGTGCGATATAGCTCTCAGTATGATACTGTACGAGTCTGTATCACCCCCAACCAGAAACGATGCCTTAAGGCATTTAAGAACTAGGCACTAAAGAAACCGAGGCTTTGATGTTGTTCGTAATTAGTGCCCGTAATTTGCAAATATTACTCAGTCTGTGGCCCGTTGTGGGGGGCAGGGGGGGGGGGGGGGGCAAAGATGGGACGAGCGTAAAGTCTGTCTGCTTATGTGTGACCAGATGGGTCATCTTCATGGGGACAATTCCATTTTGTCACAGGAGAGCAGCGGCGTGCTCTACAGAAAATCAATTGGCAATGTGACATTCAGCCCCCCCCTGCCCTCCCCCCCGTGGGCTATTTCTGTCTTTCACCCGAGCGCATTTCATTTTTGAGGGTGGGGGGGAAAAGTCACTGCTTGGAGGCCGTCGTCACATTGGGAGGGGGGTAACATTCAGGCGGTTACGGCCCTCCATCTGTTTGTTTTGCTCTTTCCTACGCTGCAAATGACAAATGAAAACTGAGAGACCCCCGGACCAGCCTGTTTATAGACATGCATGCACAGAAACGCACACGCACCCACACGCCCACACACGTGTGCTAGGAAACACGCATGGTCATAGATGGGGAACCGCAGAGGGGGAATTGAACCTTTAAATGTGCACCCCCTTTGCTTCACCCCTCCCCCATCACCAGCTGAGCAAATGAAACCCTCCAGACCGTAGCTGAACAATCTTCGCCCCACTTGTTAAGGCACCACTGGGGGTGACGAGGACATTCGGAGTAGCTGTTCAGGGCTGTCTGTAGAGTCCTGTGCGTGGTGGGTCGCTGTCCGAGGTGCTGAGCCCCCCCTCAGGAGGGGGTGGGGGGTTGCTTAGTAGACAATATGCCCCCCCAATGTGTTTTTTTCTGATTGGGCATGCCATGTGCTCCTCAGTTGAAGTTTTTGTGATGTGAAGACCTGGGGGAGAGAGTGGGTGTGATGTGATTATCTGTAGGAGTAATAGGCAGGTAATTAAAGAGGCTGCTCATGGCGATTGATAAAGCCCATGACTGCTCTGCAGGCCCTCTTCATGACTCTCGTGCTCCATTCAGGCTCGGTGGACTTCATCACGCTGATAGCTCATTTATTTTCGGGGCCCCCGAGATTCGGCCTGACGATGGCTCACTTTGAGAAAGCAGATCAGATCATCTTAAAGGGTCTCAGAGTGACACCAGCTCGGTGTGTGCGTGTCTGTGTGTGTGTGTGTGTGTGTGTGTGTGCGTGTGTTTGTAGGTTATGTATATAACAAGTGTCCCCACAATGTGATATAAACCTATCATTTTGACCTTGTGGGGACCTTTTTCCTCCCTTCAATCAAAAAACTTCAAATATAACCAAAAGTCTGATATTTCATTTGGCTACTTATTGGTTAACGTTAGGCTGGGTGGGGGTTAAGGGTGCCGTGATTGGCACTAGGCTTTTTCCCATAGAAATGAATGAAAGGACCCCGTATAAATAGGTATGCTAACATACGTACGTACGTGTGTGTGTGTGAGAGAGAGAGAGAGAGAGAGAGAGAGAGTGTTTGAGAGGGCTTAAGAAAATGTAAGGGAGATGCTGGGTGTTTGATGTGTGGGGGGGCAGCCCAGGATATGACCCAGGCAGCTAATCACAGCACCAGCTTTAGCTACTTAAAAGCCTTTACCTAACTGGGCTGTGTGTGTGGCTCAGCAGGCTTGCAAACTGCGTCTGCAGCCGGAAAGGTGCTGGTTTGAATCCCAGGGATGGCAGATTGGGTCCCCTTTTGAGTTCCTGAGCAAGGCGCGTAACCATCTGACCCTGCTTTCACGAAAACTTTTGCACTGCTTCAGATAAAAGCACCTGCTAGAATAAATAAAATGCAAAATGCCTTCATCCCCTCCTCAGGTAGCCCTCATCACTCCTTCCAGGCCCTGAGATGCTCGCTGATCCTTTGCTGGCTACCTCATCCATAGCTTTGGGTCGATTCCAGGGGGTCAGTGGCGAAAAGTTAGGTACATCCAGCAGCCCGGGGGTCTTTCTCCGGCTGACAGGCAGACAGGCACCCACAGAGGCACAGCCCAAATGAAATCAGGAGTCTCTAATTCATTCAAACAGCACGTCCCTGAATTAGTATGACTGGAACACCTGGAGGAAACCCACTTAAACTCAGGATAAATACTCAAACTCTGCACAGAGGGTTTCCGGGAAGGTGTACATTTTTAGACTGAATTCCTGAAAAGCTTTAAATAATAAGATGTAATAATATGCCTGTATTTTTTAAATACAGACTCAGCCATTTGCTTCTCTAGATATTTATTTACCCGTTAAATGATTTCTAGCCAATCACGGCCTCCTTGGCAGCTGGATGCACGTTTGATGGAAGTTTTGTTCTGTCAGACTCAGCCGGTCATTAGGGTGGCACTGGGTTGTCCTTCCACTGCGGACCGTTTGGCACATAGCACTTTCGGGAATAACCTCACAAAGTCAAACTCAAAACAAACCATTAGCAGTACTGAAGGCTGCGATGTCGTGACTCCGGAGATGTCTAGCTCGAACAAATGGCACGTAATGAGATAAATTAGTATCGGGCGACACTCTTGTGTCCTTGTTCTGCTGCTTTTTTTTTTCTGCCTTGTGCTCATTGTCCATAAAGAAGGTCTAACATATATATGCCTCCTGTCTACTGTTAACTTTTCCTACTGGGTATATGCAATCCTTCACAAAAATGCCCCTATTCCTCTAACAGAGTGGCTTTGAAAGTGTCATTCCTGCATTAACACAAATGGAACATTTGGGAGCACGGAACTGTAGAGGTTGTTTGTTATTAGGTTGACTGTCAACCTCATACTTTATCTTAAAAAAAAAAACTCCCTAACATCCTTATTATGCATGTTTGTACAGCCCATGTTTAACTGTCACCCTTGGCTCAAACTCTATTGGCCTCTTTGTTACTGCAGACCTCCTCGCTGTGCCAAAGCACCCCTACGCCGCCATGGAAAACTGGGGCCTCAGTGTCTTCGTGGAGCAGAAGATCCTCCTGGACCCTGAGGTGTCCTCGTTCTCCTACCTGATGGAGCTTACCATGGTGGTGGTCCACGAGATCTGTCATCAGGTAGGGATGTATCATATTTCTCCCTTTCTCAATTTAGCATTTTCGTGATCCCATATTCAAATCCAATGCTAGAGAGCGTTTAACCACCGCGTGGGAGATTTTGTAACTTTAGGACTCAACGTTTGCTCTGTGTTACTCAAGGCTTCCATCATTAGCTCTGAAGTTACTCCACATTTTTTCTCCCTTCTGCTCAAGGGCGTAACTTTGGATTGCGGTGGTTGAGGCCCCCACCCACTCACCATGACAGTATGATTACTTGGGGAGGTTATATTGGCCGGTTTTGATTACTGGGGGGTAATAACCCTCCTCTCATCCCCCCTGTAATTTACAGCCTTGCTTCTGCTGATCAGTGACTGATGTCATCTTTTGAACTCATCTTACTTCCCCAGCTCGAGCTTCCCTCTCCGTTTAGAATGCCTTTGGAGTTGTTTCGTGGACAAGAAGGTGCTATTGCGATGGCCTCTTGACGCGGGGGCGTCTCTGACAGCTTAAGCCGACGGATCTGTTTTTCTTTGGCGGCCGGTGTAGAAATGAGTGGGTTTCATCTCCTGTGTGGGGAAGAGATGGGAACCGTAATGCCGGTAATGGCAAACGTTTGAGAGGAAAACAGGGCCAGACATCGCAGCGCTTCTGAGATGTTCCTTTCACTATCTCCTGAGTTAATGTCTATTTTTATCCACCCCCTTGTGTAAAGTAACCTACTTCTGGCACCTGCTGTTTTTTTCCAATATAGATCATTACCAATGGATCAAACACATCCACCAAGGCTGGTATTTTTAGTATGAGTGTGCTTAAAAATTGTGATTAGCTGGCGAATCTATCTGACTGTTTGAAATACATGTTTATGGCCGTTCTTGCTTTGTAGGGACTTATATATTATAAGCCTCGAACCTGATGATGACCATCAGTCCTATAAACGTGGAATGCTGGAAGCTTCCGTGGCTGATCTTGGGCTTCTCAGCGGACTGGTGTTTTTACTGACAGGGGAGGGAGGGACAGTGGGCCACACAGCCAGCTGTCATGTCAATGAGCAGAAATAACAGCTTTTCTTATTTATTGACAAGCAGCCTTTCCTAATGTGACTAGCGCAGGGTCTTGCTGCCAGGGGCTCTGCACTGGGAAACACTCCCCAGCTGGGTCACCTATCCTGACTGCCACAGACTGACCCGCTTGACAGCAGTGCACTTCCTGGAAGATCTGTCACACGGCACGTCTTTCCTCGCAGTCCGGCAAGATGGGTCTCAGGGAGGCTTTCCTGCTGAACTTCACTGCCCTTGTTGAGAGGCTGCTGCCTGAGACCTTCCCTGATGGATACATGGTGTAACTGAATGTGATGCATAGCCGATGTTCTTAAAAGCTTCAGCTGGCCCGTTTTAAAGGATTAGGTATGTTAGGTAATGTTGGCCTCCCCTCATTTGTGAATTTCTTATGTGCTTGTGGATGGATGGATGGATGGATGGATGGGTGGATGGATGGATGGCGTATCCTTGAGCTGGACCCCATGTTGTGCTCTCTCCGGAGAGGGATGTTGAGGTGTGGTGGAAAGCCAGCTTCTTCCTGTCCTCCATTGCCCCTGCTTCTGCTCCCTCTCTCAGCCTCCAGACCCCCTACCATCTGCGGCCCAACTTTCCCCCTCCCACACCCACACACACACTCCCAGGAGATCCTGGTTTTACCGAGTTCGATGTGTCCCTGGGTTGACAAGAGAGGGGCTTGCGTTTCACTTCTTTAACCAATCAATGTCTTTATCATGTGACATCACCGTATTGGTCCGTTTTCTTCCTGTTTTTAAGTGCAAGGCTTCCAGCCTTCCAGCAGCAGTACGCGACTTTAGCAGGTTAAGGCTTGGTGTATCAGAAAGTTGCTGGTTTAAGCCCTTTTATTATTGTTTTTGATGTTATTGCTATTATCATCAGCATGAAGACGCACTCCTGCATAGGTCTGCACAGCCTTTGCAAGTAAACACGTTCCGATGTTTTGTCTGTGTTTATCTATCACGTTCTCCTTAACAAAAGGCATACCCAATAAAACAGGTACTTCAGAAATCTGTGCACCTTGTCACTTAACAGAAAGCGCTGATGTTAAATAATGCAGACGTTGATTGGCGCCACATTCCCACACCCCATAAAGTCACGCAGGAATTCTAGGACTCTTGCTGACCCCCAGATGTTCTCATCTCCTTTGGGCTTAGAGGCCAGAGCCACATTTATCCAGGTATCATTTCACCATGACATTATGTCTGTTGGGTTCAGAGCCTCTGTTGTATTCGTCACCCCCACATCGGAGGATTCCTCCCGTGTTCAGCTTATGCGACTATTTCCCAAAAAATATCTCCAGGATAATTCCCAGAACTGCATGAGATCCTACATATGTCACTTATGATAGATCAAAGCTCTTGTGAGTGGGAATTTCCTGCATTTTTATCCAAGAGGAGGCTCTCAGTAGAATCAGGCCTAAATTTATTATAATTTTTTTAAAGTACGGTCTGCCGTCTGAGGATTATTTTATTTATGTTACTGAAAGCTACAGAAATGTTGGAATCAAGGAGTAGCGCTTTGCGATGTCAGTTATTAATTTATGAAACGCAGTCCTGATTTGCCTCATTTTATGTTTTTTATTTAAAAAATATATTCTGTTCATTGTGTGTTCTGTGGCATATATTGTATTACACTACCCTGCAGAACACCACACTACACTGCAATACCATACTACAGTCCTGGACCACAAGCTTAATGTTGTGCAATTTGGGGTTGGCCTTTTTTTTTTTGGCCCAGGAATGTATAATACACTATTCTGTGCTATGCTGTACTATACTATATCAATCTTCAGTCAGTCTGTATTTATATAGGACCACAGGGTTGACAAAGTGACTTTTTAATAGAAGAAAAAGAAATTAAAATAAGCATACAAGAAATAACAATGAGCAAAACTGAAAATAGAATAACAAAAACAAACAAACAAACAAATAAATAAATAAAAATGAAATGCCACCAAAAACACAGGACTTTACCCACCCATGTACTCGGTAGGGGACTTTTACCCTTACCTCATTGGGGACTCTAGCCCCTACCTCACAGGTATATACTATACTATACTATGCTCTGCTACACTAAGTTACATCACTCCACTCCACACCATACCATATCATATCATACCATGGCATGCGGTGCTATGCTATGTCATACTATGTTGTACTGAAATGTACAATATATTGCTATGCATGTGCCATGCTATACTATACTATCCATCTCATCTTATGCATATTAATCTCAGGGTGTCACATAAAGGACTGTGGGAGGAATGGGTGCTGGATAGGCTTGGGCATGAGTGTCAGGGAACTTCTGTCAGTTTACTATACTATACTATACTATACTATACTATACTATACTATACTATATCTATTGTCCAACCTTGCCCTTTCAGCTGGCCTCCCGCCCTTGTGCCACCCTGCTAACACATAAGCCCCATTTCCCAGGACACATCTAGTGCTTCCATTGCTCCCTCTTGAAGGCTCGTTAAGCCGTTAAATGTGCGACTAATGAGCAGGTGCCTTTACTCAGCCTTGACGAAACCCCCTTTACGATTCTGCCATTAATGCGATAATGTGTGATCAGGCCTTTTGCAAAGTGCCAGGTTTGATATTCAGCATTGTACTGGAGCGAATGTTACAAGGAGACAGGGCAAATGTTGGCCAATCGTGTCGGGTCTGAATAGCTGTGCCTAGAGTGTCCTAATAGGATTTCCGTGCCGGCTACCTTTTGAGATCATAGCCACATGAGACTGAAATGGAGACCAGTAAAGAGAGCCGCCTTCAGCTTCAGTTCCATGAAACATTCTTTTGGCCGATAATGAATACTTCCATTAATATTGTAAAAAAAAAATAATCAAACCCTATTCAGCCGGTGTTAATTTTCTGTTCGTACATTAATCACCATGCTGTTGGGAAATGGGCTATAATAAGTTAATCATTCTTGTCGGGTACCTGGGATAGCATGCGAAGGAGGGAGACTGGCTTACTGGTTTTTGGGACTAGCAGCATGTGACGTCAATATTTTAAGCGGAGACTAAGGTGACATGAGGGAAAAGGGGTTTGGTGACCTGTGGGATGTTGGCTTATTTGTTTAAAGTGAGAGATGTCCGTAGAGTGTCTTTTCTTTTGCATTCTCAGATGAATGCCCTCCAAAAACCATCTCAAAAATCCTGGGCAGTGGGGTGGGGGGGGCTGTGGGCATCTCCAGCCCCCCAATTATCTTCTCAGCCGCTGAGGCTGCGGAGGCGGATAATGGCACCTCTGCTGCCATCAGGGGCCAGGGTCCGGCAGGGGTCCATCCCGCTCGTCAGCAGGGCAGTAATTAATCCTGCACTTTGGTTCTGACGCAGCAGGTGCTTGTTCAGCCTGGCTGGACCCGCCTCCTCCCCAGCTCTCATACCTTGAAGACTGCACTGTGGATGTCATCTGCAGTGCCAAACGAAGGCGCCGTTGTCCTGTTAATGCCATAAATGCTTAGAATATGGAAATAAGATGGAGAAAATCAATTTTATTTAGTTTGATATTTTCAGCACCCGTGACTGAATTGTTTACAACTTCAGTACTGTGTTTTCCAGCCTTGCTGATTTACTGAAGTTAAAGTATTCGGGAGAGATTTATAATTCAGAGAAAAATTTTTAAATACATGTACTGGTTTATATTCATCGTTCTGTCTGCAGTCAAAATAGTGCAAAAATCAGCAGCATTCAGCAAAAAAGCTGCATCACTTCTGACAGAAGTGTCAGACTCGCCACCTTCGCCAGTGTTGGAAATTAATTAGAACTGTGTTGCGTTACGCAACCTGTCTGCCATTTAATTAGCGTCCCCCTGATTAATCAGATGCTCTGAATTGTTAAGGGTGTCACATGATCATTGCCGAAGCAGAGCGTGGGCATTTATTGACACCCCGCCTGGATGTAGTATCACCGTGGGGGGTGCCTCTCGCGGACACCGTGCCGGCGGTTATGGTGCTGGGGTTAAAATAGAGCAGCAGCGTGTCCTCTGCCTCTTGCCAGTCACGCGGGACCTCAGGAGCAGTTCAAAGCGGGCGGATCAAAGCCGTGCCGCTCTCCTGCGGCACACGTGAAGAGACCTCACTTTGATTACCAAACCTGGTGCGCAGACATTGCCGCACGATTCCTATTTTACGGATTCATCATTTATTTATTTATTTGTTTTGTTCCCCAGCCAAGAACATTCTATTACAGCACTACGGCAGCATGTGCCTTTTATCCGTCCATCCAGTAATGGGGGGGGGGAGCCTATTCCAGGCAGCACAGGGCACAAGGGTTTGGGCACATTCTGCATGGGATGCTAGTCCATCATTATCAAATTTGTATTAATTGAATAAAATATTTACCTCATGCCTATTGATTGTCTGTCTGCAATGAGTAGCTGATAACCATTAACTACCTTATTGATAGCTCAGTCTGGGAATGGAGGGATGTGGATGGAAGTGGGGGAAAAAGAGAGTGAGTGTGCGAGAATGAGGGCGAGAGCAAGCGAGGCCCAGAGAAAGTGATGCTGAGACAGTGGGGGAGGGAGAGAAAGTGTAAGAGCAACAGAGGAAGAGGGTGTGAAAGAGGAGGGTGTGATGGAAATTGGGGCCGTCGCAATTAGTCAACGTAGTCAATGACGTCAACGTGGAAAACGCATGGATATCGATATTTCAAATAATTTTTTAATTTTATAAAATTATCGTTATGATTTCTAAAACGCTTCAATTCATCAATTCAAATGTTTTCCTTTAATATCACTATGTAATTATGGGAACAGTTAAAAAATTATCACAGACGGAAAAGGTGGTTCTACACTGTGCAAAGTGCGATGGCAAACCACGGCGGTTCTAGCGCTATGCATGAGCACCGGAAGAGAGAACCTACAGGCGCTATTCTAGATCACCAGAAAAGGCAAATCACCATGTTGTCTATTCATGTTTATTAAATTACCATCACTACCGAGAGCTTTTTAATATCTTTTGTCCTTGTAGCTACTAAAAACACTCATTATTAAAGCCATAAAGTTGTCTGCCTGCTACATTAGAATCTCCAATGAATAAGTGTTAGTGAAAATATTTAGGCTAAAATCTGGGCTTATTCTACGTTGACTGACGGTGCCAGTGTTAAGAGTATATTCATGTGCATTGGACTTGTTGGGACCAGTGTCCTTATTGTAAACTAAAACTGGAACAAAAACGGACACTAAATAGAAGGAAATAATTTGTGAACTAAAATTAAAATGAAAAACTTATTTACAAAAAAAAACGTGTCGGACTTTAATCCGCAAAAGTACCACCAACATATTTTCTACCTTGTTTAATCACAGTGTCTCCTCTTTTAAAAGATGTTGTGGCTGCTGATCTGTCCCTTCATTCATTGCAACTTCAGTGCTTTGCTTATGTCGCATGTGGCGTGCTTTGCTAAGCGAATTTGTTAAGCATGAGGATACACCAAATTTATACAGATCACTAACTTTTGGTCATCACGATATGCATCTCATTAATATTTTTAGGCATAGGTCAACTACTAATCTGCTTATTGTACTGTGGATGAAAATGTTCATACAGTGCCGAATAGCCGGCGTACATTATCTAAAGCTCAGTAACGGCATGCAGTTTGTTGTCATCAAAATAAAATTAACCTAAATTAAACCATCATGTTGATTTTCTGGTGGAAAATTTATTTAGATTAATCGGCCAATCGATACAATAGTCGATAGATTAATCAATAGAAATATAGTCGTTAGTGGCAACCCTAACAGAAATAGAATGAGCATTAGAGAGTGAGGGTGATAGGGAAAGAGTGAGAGTGAGAGGGACCGAGGGAGTGAGGGAAAGAATGAGGTTGAGAGAGACGGTGAGGGTGAGAGAGAGAGAGAGAGAGAGAGAGAGACAGACAGAGAGTGAGTGAGAGAGCAGGCAAGGTTAAGAGAGAGCTCTGACGTCATGCTCATCCTTACTTTTTGACTCTTATACTTCCATGGCCCGTTGGCCCCTTTGTTAAATCCAAAAGGGTCTGCATGTGTTCTACTAGAGTCCCCCACACGATCCCGTGTCTACGGTAACCTAAAGCCACAGCAGAAACCCCATGTCTGTGGTAATCTAAAGCTCTAAGCAGAGACCAGGGGATGTTGGGATTCTGTGAGCCCACGGGCTTCTCTGGGATTCCCTGTCCTACTATACCTGGAAATAAATGCTAATGAAGTGTTTCTGAAAGCGGATCCTCTTTAGATGTGTCTGACTTTAAGTTCAGAGGTCCTGCCCAATCTCTGATGAGCACTGATGAGCATTTAATTGTACAGAGACTGACAGGGAATTGATACCTTACTGAGATCCACTCCCCTCCAATCTGAACTGGGAGGAAGCATTAACATGTGTTCCTTCCTAATGCCTGTGACAGTTCTCAGATGGTAACATGAATACATTTTTTATCGTGTTCTCCAAAAGGAATTTGTGGCAACGCATGAAATCCTTCATTGCAACAGGATCTCACCGAAATAGACGGCAAACTATGTAATACAGAAAGGGCCCTTTTCTTCACATGCCTTATCTGTAAATTCGGATACTGATTGTGCTGCAAGATAACTGCTAGTATCAAAGACTGGCTCACTATCTTGCACCATTCATGAAGAAAAAGTACAAAGTCGATACCTTTGGTTTTAATACTCACTTTTATTTCATTTTATGTTGTGAGGGAGAATAATATTGTTGCCCTTAGACCCAAATAAATATGAACTTCTGTATAAATGCTGTCCTTGAATACTAATGGTTCTGATGTGAATGGGTGAACACACTCTAGCTGGGGGTAGATCATGAGAGGTTGCAGTAAAACTCTTTGTGTTGTTCCCCTGCAGTGGTTTGGCGACCTCGTGACCCCTGTTTGGTGGGAGGACGTTTGGCTGAAGGAGGGCTTTGCTCACTTCTTTGAGTATGTGGGCACGGACTTCCTCTTCCCCAAGTGGAACATGGTAAGGTTGCATCCCACAGCTGCTAGCTTCAGATGTTCTGCAGAGCTCATTTGTAGTATAGCGTAAATGCTAATCTGTTATGACTCATGTCATTCAATTTCTCTGTTTCCCTCTCACTAATCACAATTAAGTCTCGTAATTATCACTCTTCTCATTGCCACCCGTGACAAATAGTGCTCAGTCGTTGAACTGTTTGCAGATGGCCCTGTGCGGGACCCTCATTTCCTGTGTACATTTCCGCTCCCCAACTCAACAGAGAGTAACAGCTGGCAGTCCTATTGCTCATCAGATGTGTCAAGACACCTTATTCTTTGGTGATCTCCTGGGTGTGCGTGGGATTTTGCATTGCAAATCACTGTGCTCCATTGGTCAGACAGTGCTAACTCATGTCCTAAGGACTATGGCAAAGCCCAAGAGAACTACACTTCATCCATATGTCACAGCCACACGACTGCGCCCTGCTCTCCTCCAGGTGCCTAGTCTGCGCCATGCTCACGTCCTGCCTCGTCCCCTGGTGTCCCATTGATGCCCGTCTCAGCTCCTGCTTTGTCTCCTCGTGTCCTGTCGACTCCCACCTCGCCTTCTGCCTTGCCTCCTGCTGTCCTATCAGCTCCTGCCTCGACTTCTACCTCATCTCCTGGTGTCCCGTCAGTGCCTGCCTTGTCTCCTGTCATCACCCTGACGCCCTCCTTGCAGGAGAGGAACCACAGCGCCCTCTTGCTCCTGCCCTGGAGTGTCCTCACCACATTTTGATGCAACTACCCTCATCGCGAATACTGCTGGCCCCCCAGTGTCCTCCAACCCCGCTGGCCCTCTGAAGCTCTTAGGCCCTACAGTCTGCATGGGTTCCACCTTGCGAAGGAACAGGCCTAAGAGGGTTCACATCCCAGGTTTGCTACCCAGCTCCTGAGGGTCTGGAAGACTTCCTGTTCCATGTTTACTCCAGTCGCACCTTAGTCCCTCTCCCGCTACCCAGTGTTGCCTCCATTTTGACCTGGTCTGTATGTCCCCTATTGCTCCCTCCAGTGTTTGCTTCCCTGTCTCTGTCGTTGCTCTCCTCATTTGCCCTGATCTGTTCTGTCACCTCTGTCTCTGCTGCTCCTCAGTCTCCTTTGATGTCTGGTGTTTGTCCCTTGGGTCCGGTGTCCCTGGTGCCTGGACCCATCCTGTGTTTAGTCTGTTTCATCAGTGTGCTTCTGTTCAGTGTTGGTCTTTCCTGTTGTCCACTTAGTCCCTGGTCCCGCCCCTGCATGTCCCATGCACCCCGTTGCTCTTGCCATGCCTTGTTCTGTCTGGGGCCTTGTCTGTCCCTGGCTTGATGGTGGTGGTGGTGCTGTGGGGGGTTCTGTCACATCCTGACCATCTTGTCCGCCTGATCCTCCTGTCTCCTGCCTAACACAGCCCTGATGAGCCACATCTGTTGCTTTTTAGCATTTGTATATAAGTACCTGTTTGTCTTGTCAGCCCCAATCCGGTCATTAACATCTGCCTTCCTGTTGCCTGCGCCCTTCCCTTTAACTAATCTTATCGTTTTTGATTCCTCACAGTCCTGTTTGTTTCCCAGTCCCTGTTGAGTTTGGATTTAATAAAACCCCTTTCATTCTCCCAATGTCTGCTTTCATCGTGTCAGTTTTGAGGCACAACACCTTCATGGAACATTTAATCTGGTTTATTCCCGTGGAACATATAGCTTTAAGTTGAAGGGACTTTTTGCTCAACAGCCTGCTCATAGTTCTTTTCCTTTAATGCTCTGGTCTTAATCCTTGGGGTGGCACATTGTCAGATTGTTCATTTATATCTATTTTGCCCCGACACTGACATCAGCTCGGATTCCGCTGCCCTTCAGAGGCTATTCTCCACACGTCATAAAGCAGTGATAAGTATCAGCTGTGTCCCTGTCTCAGAGTTGTTCTCTCTCCCTTTGAAGAGATATAGTCAATAAGAGGATTGGACTAGTCCTGTCAGGCTGCCTCCGGCTGGCCCTGGAGGTCTGGATTGACTGCCAGAGTCCACTTTTCTCAGAGCGGGGCAGAGCTACAGCAGAATTGTCTATGAGGGTTCCCCCTGCTGGATGTTCCTCGAAGACAAGGTGGGGTCTGAACAGACAGGAGCTTCGTCAGACCACATGAGTACTCTGAGTCCCTCCTTTCTTTTGTAATCATGACAGGGTCTTGGAGGGACAACTGCGTTGGACCCTTTCATATTGCTGCCCATGAAGATGAAGATGAGAGCTCTCGCTGGTTTTTGTTGAGATGCTAATCTTGTCCACCAGTGCTCCCCCCACTTGAAACGGCAGCAGCACGTAAAAGAGGATCCATTAGGCTTTAATGTAAACCTGCTCGCATTACAGCAAAGCACTTTGGGTTTTTTAATGGAAAGCAGGGGAGCCAAGGCGCAGGAGCAACAACGAGCGGGAACGCTGAAAGAGGACAAGCAAGAGGCGAGCAGAAATGGAAAATCACACAGGAAGCCAATTAGGCTCTACATCTCCGGCATTCCGAGTCCCTGGCGTTCTTCGGCTACTGGATGCGATCCACGATTATATCGCTTCAAACCTGCTTTGGGATCCGGCCTCAGTGAATTAGCAGTGTTGACTCGGGCTACTGTCTGAAAATATGGACTTTTGCGGACTCTTCTGAATGTGACTCACACTCCATCAACTAAAATAAATCGATGAATGTCTGCAAAACTTTTGACTGTTTGACCTCCACTGGGCGTTTATGTATCTGTAGCTTCCCAGCGTCCCCTTCAGCGTCACAGGCCATCTCTCTCATTACAAAATTGAATGCAATTATAAAATAGTACATCAATCGGTCTTTCATAACCACTCATCCAGTGCAGGATGGCAGTAAGGCTGGAACCAATCACAGGAAGGACAGCATCCAAGACAGGTTTCACCATGGATGGGACGCAAGTCTATCACAGTCTCTCTCTCTCTCTCTCTCTCTCTCTCACACACACACACACACACACGCACACACATTTGTATTCATATGTTTGTGGGGACCTTTCATTCACTTCTATTGGCAAAACCCTAATCCAACGCCAACCTTAACCGCAGTGCAACATGGTGATAACATGCCAGCTCTGCAGGATGGAAGCTGTGGATGTGTGAGGCCAGAGTACAGCCCACTGAGCCGCTGTGTACAGTGTCATGCAGAGGGGCACTGGACACCTGAGATAGCTGCACACCTGCAGTGTGCTGGATGTTCATGCTGGTCTTCATGGATGTGTAAAGACTGAGTGGAGATTGGAGGCCCCTGTTGCCACTTTGCCTTCCTTCAAACAAGCTCTTCATGGACAGGTGAGGATTCTGTGAAACCCGGAGGTCACCTGTCCGTGAACAAGGTGTGGGGAAGCTGTAGTGAACTTCAGACGACAGTGGTGGCCAGGTTGGGGTTCCAGTCACCCGGCAGCATCTGGCCGTGATGTTACCGAGACAAGGATGCCAGTCCTTCACCCCTAGGTCCAGCAGCCGTGAGATGCTGGGATGCCGTGGCGATGAAGTGAGCAGCGACACCGTGCACCTGCACACACGTGGGTGTGTGACGCTCTCATTCCAGCCTAGGTGTCTCTGCTGAGCTACCCCCTCCCACCCCCCTCAGAGGTTTTTAAAGCAGGCAGATGGAGAAGAGAGTCCTCAGAAGATCGGCGAGTCATATCCACCCTCAGGGCAGCCCGGGACACTGTCGCGGTGATCAGATAGCAGAGGAACCGGGTGCAATTCTAATGCGTGTATGTGCTTGAGTGTCTGTGTGTGCGTGCGTGATGTAGAATTTGGCAGCCAGGTGTGTCGGTGACACAGTCTGTCTCTGGGACGTTACACTGACTCATGACAGGCTGTTTGAAGAATGGTTTTCAAAGGAAAATTCGGCCCCTGAAGCTGTGGAGAATGTGACTGGCAGATGTGGGGACTCACTGACCTCCAGCTGAGAGGCTGCCCATGTGCTCCGTCTGTAGCATTAGCGTACTAATTGCCATAAAGTGATTGCGTTAATCGGTGTGGAGGCTGGAGGTCTACGGTCCTTACCACCTGATTTCAGTCACAAGGCCTGACAGACCATACTCATGGCAGCTACCCCCAGCAAAGCAATCAATTAAACACATCAGGACAGGGGTATAGCATACTCAGGCCACGGGAGGGGGGTCAGGGCAGCACAGACGCCCGAAAATGTAATATCAGCATATTCCGGTATCCTTGCGGATATGCAACAAGGGTTTCCTAGAGGGTGAATGTTCACCTGGCTCGCTGTATCCCTCAGAAAGATTAATGAGGGAGGGTCTGTGCACCTGCTTGCGTCTTCACTGTCCTTAGGCATCTGTGGAGTCTGATTTGTTTTGTAGGGTGTGTTTGTGGG
>JAODJW010000001.1:13421904-13431992 GCA_026777045.1 Hyperopisus bebe | reverse complement strand
ACAGTATAGATAGAATTACATGACATTAAAAAAAAACTATTCAGAGTCCTGATTTAAATTGTAGGATGGCATTCATCCCATTTCTTTCTCAGGTTATATCTGTGGGGAACAGAGCTGGGCTTATTGATGACGTCTTTAACCTCGCAAGGTGGGTTACCAATGCATGCATTGCCTTCCAGGATTATTGAGGGATGTTTAAGAAAAAGCATATTTACATTTCTAGCTAGACTTAAACAGATGTGGTGAATATTGTATGTAAGTATAAATAGCCGGTACCTTTTTGAAATGTATGATGTTTGAAATTGTGTTTATAAGATTCTGGACTCATTAGCTACATAACCTCAATTAAAACTGAAGTTGGCACAAACTTTCACTGGAAATAAAAAGAAAAAATGCTAATCTAAGTTACCTCTTCTGCAGTTGCTGGTTAGTAATGTTTGGCAATCCATCCCAAAATACAGTATAAACAGTGTTGGGCATTTCAGATCCATAAGCTACAAATCCAGACAAAGATTTTGGTTTGGATTTGTAGCATTAGGACCTGAAATGCCCAACACTGGGTAAAAAATCATTTAACTTGATAAGGTATCAGTGGGAGACATGGGTAGATCTACCGACCAAGCAGGTCTGAAGACCCAAATCATCAGAACCTTCCAGTGAAATGACTAGGTTATGCAGTTGGTTAAACTCTTGTTAGACAGCTATTTTTACCTCAGTAGTCAACTGATGACTGTTATTAGGTGCCATCAATTCAATTTCAATTGCTGCTGACTATACAGAGGGCATTATTCCGGAATGTCCCATGCCTGATGATTGCATTCATCAAATAAATGTCAGTTGTCTGGCTAAACAGTGTCTATGACAGCTGGCCAGGTTGGGGGAGGGGGGAGAATCACAGCCTTTAGTACTTTTTGAATATTAGCAAAAAAAAGTAAACTTAATGAAAGGAAGGAAAAAACATCCACACCAGCTGAGTGCCTTTAGATAAAATGCAGCCGCATAACTGAACGGCAGATTGTATAAGATAAGAAACTTTTATCCAGCTGTTAGGTGTCTTCCTGTGATGTGAGGAGATGAATGGGGCTTTGAAACCCTTTGTGGGTGGAACCAGCGCTCTCTGTCACTCCCTGACTTATTTACCCTACGTCCCATTAGCTTTAGCCGGAGCCATGAGTGACAGCAGGCGGTAAATCTTACCTATTGGGTGTTTTCAAGCCTCATTTCCCATAAATATGGAAAAAGATGGAAAGGAATCACATTTTTATTGAAAAACTATGATTGTGGCTGTAAACTAGCAGTAATGAGTGTCAAGGTTACCGTTCTGATCCTCTTGTGACTGTTAACATGCTTCTTAATGTAATGAACCATCATGCGTTGATAAAATCATGAGTCTGCGGTATTCCATTACCCAAGACTTCCCTGAATTAATGAACAGATACAGCGTGGAATCCCTGAACATTCATTATAAAGATTTTTTTCTGATTATTATTTGTCTTTCAAACATAAATTAGTGGAGAGCCTCTAGAATAATTTTTGGTTTCAGATAAACAATTGCTGGTTCAGATTGCATCTAGAACAACAGCCAATGGTATTACTCAAATTAATTTCAGCCTTTACATCCATCCATTTTCTGTAGCTTCTTGTCTGGTTCAGGGTTGTGGGTGGAGGGGGGTCTGGAGCCTATGGGTGCAGGGCAGGGAGCAATCCAGGATGGAGTGCCAACCCATTGCAGGGGACACACACCATTCATTCACACATGCACACACAAGCGCCAATTCACGTTGGCACCTTTTTGGGCTGTAAAAAATACAGACACTCCTCAACTTTCTTACAGACATTGAAGCGATACTTCGTAATGCACAGCGTCTGACATGAGTTAAAAAAAAAAACAAGTTAAGGAATAATGCAGATGCCACAAAAACAAAATGCACCATGAATGCGCTGCGAACTGGCATATGGCGCATGCACAGCGTATGTGAAACATAGTGCGTGAACACATGCGGCTGCAGGTCAGGCAGTGACAGTGCCAGTGGTGTCAATAAACAAGGCGTGATCTTTATAATTCTTCAGCAAGGAGTTGTCTCCTTGTTACCCTAGCGCTCAGCTTCAACACTGATGAGCCTGTTTAGCTTGTCTGTGATTCCGGAGTTTACAGTAGCCTACATGATTTACGTTTTTTTTTTTTTTTTTAATACGGTTAATCCATATACCGGATGAAATATCTAGAAGGTATGAAAAAATAAACACTGCCCAAGCCTACTCCACACACGTAGAGCCATGGTGGGGTCTTGAGCTCCATTCCCAGGGGTGTGAAACAACAACGCTAACCACTGCGCCATTTTTTGCTTAAATTGTTAGTTTGTTAAGTGTATCACCACTAAACATGACGACACTATTTAATCGCAGAAAGCACATAATCAAATCGTCATCCTACCATCTACTGTAAGTCATTTTGAATAAGATTGACGAATAAATGTCAATATAAAAATATAAACTTTTACATAGCCATCTTATGGGGACTCGCAACCATTTCTGTTATGGGATGTACTACAGTATAGCAAGTTGCTTGTTTACCTTTTATTGATGAAGGAGGTAACTTCAGCCTGTTATGAGGAAAGCTGAGGGTGACTCAACACCCAAACATCAAATTATCGTCAAAATGATGTCGTGTTACAAGTTCGGGCCAATTGGGGGTCTTGTGGAAGGAGGCTGTGCTTGGACTCTGGCCACATGCTTTCCCTTTCAATCCTGCGACAATAATCTGTGTGTCTGACAGGTGCTATGCACTGGAGGCCATGGAACGTCCCTGGTCACTACTGGAAAATGTGGAACGTGGATTTACTGTTATTTTGCTGTGTATGTATTGCTGTGATATGTATATATCTCCCCAAGCAATTTAATTATGGCAAAGAGCGCTGCCTGTTTATCCTGTGGCATGGTTTGCAGGAGCAGTTCAGGTTAAGTACCTTAGTGAAAGGACCCCCTGGGGGGGTCAGCCTTCAGATTATGGACGCGTGCTCCAAAGCGTCCGGCCCATGATTTATGAATGAGGATTGGTCTGGGGAGTGTGGGGAAATAACAGCAACGTGGCAAGACCCCTCCCGCCAACTTAAAGCAGCACATTCCGCATCCATGTCCGAGCTGTGTATCGATCCCGTCCGTGTGCACTAAGGAATTACCACATTAGCCTGCGTGGCTCAGCTGACACAGTGCTTGTGGGTTGTTTACCCAGAAATCTCATGCCATAATTGCAAATACACATACTGCCACACATTCTTGACTGTAGACTGGATTCACATTAAATATAAAAGATCTGCAATCAACAGCACAACTGAAAGCAATTTTCCCACTAAAGTTCAGCAGTCAGCAGTCTTGAACACTAGAAAACTAAATTTTTCTACAGTAAATGATAATTACCTTAATGGCACCGTATTGTAATGCTTTACTTGAATGATCCGTGCTCAGCTCACATTTAAACGCTGGTCATTTGAAGAGTTAAACTCGTTTAAAGAGCTGTTTATTTATCCTTTTAGTCTAGCAGGAACGCTGGCCCCTTGGAGGTAGTTAGCATTCCTGTATGGTCGACTGCAAAAGCAGCTACAAAGACCAAGTAAATCCTCCTTTAATTGGAAAACAATTAACAAGCTATCAAGATGTAAATGGCAGTTTCCATGAGGTGAAGCTCTCTTCAACTAATTGGGGTCAGCTAGCTTTAAAAGCATCTAGAGATTAAACGGTGAGTCATTCTTTAATGAGGAGACAGGAAATGTCTCAATACACATATTTATAGGGTGATTTCTTTACATGCATAATACAGTGTTGGTTTAAATAGCTTTTATACTGCCTTTAATGCTATAGGATACATATTGCATGTAGCATGTCACAGTTTATTATGCTTTATATCATATAATAATGAACTATAATTATGAATCGTATCTTTCATTTTCTATACCTGCATGTCCTATCATTTTAAGTCATGAAATTCCTGATTTTACTTCTGTACATAGTTTCATAATGAAGGAAACCACGTTTGTAGTATTTAATAGTGGCAGTCTGATTCTGAGATTAATAATTGATTTGTCTGATTTAGATTAGGTAGACAATGCTTCAAATGCCAGAACATGAATCAGTGGTGACAGGGGCCTGTATCACAAAGCGAGATTTGTTGCATAGCTGGATAACTTCTCAGACTTAAGGTACCCAAGTTTAAATGGACTTTGGGCCCTATTTTCACGATCTAAAATGCAGAGTCTGAGGTGCAAGTTCTTTTAGGGCGGGGCCAACACATTTTTGCTAGTTTAGCAGTGGAAACATAATCACAGCGGATGGCACGTAGTCTTAAAGGGTTGTACTAAGTTTCGTAATTAGTCATGGGTGTGTTTGGGGCATAACCTGTCACAAACCAATCAGAGTGTCACCTCCCATTCCCTTTAAGAGCCAGGTACGCTTGCACCTACATACATTGTACATACATATGGTAAATAAATAAATAATATGTATTACCTGTCGTGCCTGGCTTGTACGATCCTCTTGTGTGCCACATCCCCTCTTAGGCTTTTGTGGTAGAAGGGCACATGGTTTGAAACTTATGAACTGTTGCTGGAACTTTTTTTTGGACTGCGGTAAACCTCGGATACGCATAGCTATAGTTGCCAATTTCATTCGTCATTACTGCGATTAGCTCTTTCTGATGAATTTGACTGATCATTATGACATATATTTCTTAGAATATTTTGATGTGCACATGATGATCTTTGACATCATGATCTTATTATTTTGATTCTTTTGCATGTTTGTGCTATGTTACGTGTCCCTATGTGTGCGACAAGCAGTGCACACGCATAAGTAAGTACATGTTACTATCTTGATGACGCATCCCTTAATTAACAGTGAAATACTGTTACCGACAGTTATTCAGCAATGCACCAACAATTCACGTGACTCTGCCTCATTTTAAGACCGACACGCCCACGGCGCTCAGATGGGACCAAGTATATTCGCTATTTATATGATGTGGGTGCTGGATGGTAAATGGAGAACTGCTCAGGTTCATGCTAGCAAAGACACTTGTGTTGCGCCTGCTAAGTTGACTCGCTAACCCAAAAATCCAGCTTTGTGATACAGACCAAAGATAAATTCACACATAGGATTACCATTTGTCCGGTTTGCCCGCACTTGAATTTTCGCTTACAGAATAGTTAGGAAAACACATTGATATTCATGAGAAAAGTGCTACCTGATTGGTCGGTGAACTTTAATATCCTGATCCCCAGACATGTCCTCTTTTTCAGCTCACCAAATAAGGTATCCCTATTCACGCATGAACTTTCCTTGAACAAACACCTTCTTCCGAACACCCTTCATGCTTCGGAGGATCCCATGTCGCCTTCAGCAGATTAAAATTGGATGCGGGAACAATGACAATCAGTTCTTAACAGTTTCAGAGGATCACTGTATCCAGACCTTTAAGTCAAACAAAACAGTTCAATACATTAAATACACAGTCACAGGCGGCAAAACAGAGATGCCAGTTCAATTTTTCAATTGCATTGAGAGGAACCAGATGAGGTGGCTCGGGCATCTGCTTAGGATGCCTCCTGGATGCCTCCCGGGTGAGGTGTTCCGGGCATGTCCCACTGGGAGGAGGCCCCAGGGAAGACCTAGGATACGCTGGAGGGACTATGTCTCTCGGCTGGCCTGGGAATGCCTCGGGATTCCCCCAGAGGAGCTGGAGGAAGTAGCCAGGGAGAGGGAAGTCTGGGTTTTCCCTGCTGAGACTGCTGCCCCCGCGACCCGACCTCGGATAAGCGGAAAATAATGGATGGATGGATGGATGGATGGATGGCACTTTATGTCCCATCATGTGGTGTATGAATGGAGACATTGCTAATTGCTGCCCTGTTGTTTTAAAGGGTTGGATGTTTTATACTTTTCAAAGTTAAGATCTCATAAATTTTCCTTAAAGCTCATATGAGATCAAATCCATATGGAAAATTAAAGCAATTTCTGTTTGATGCAGCCATAAAGTCAGTCTTTCTGAGATACCAGAGCGATTCAGAGCAACATGAAGGCATTTATCAAAAAGAATTTTAAACGTTTCGCGTGCTGTAGACAGTAGTCATTAGTAGCAGTAAATGCCAGTTTCCTGTGACAACGAGCCCTCGCTGGTTCCGTGTTCTTCTCAGAGCCGGATATCTGCCCCAGAACATCCCCTTGGAGATCATCCACTACCTACCACAGGAGAAGGAGTTCCTGCCCTGGCATGCGGCCAGCCGCTCCCTCTACCAGCTGGACAAGCTCCTCGACCGGACCGAAGAGTACAGCCTCTTCAGTGTATGTGAGCGCCCCATTACAGCCTGCCACTGAGAGAGTCTCCGGCACTGAATAGGGGCAGCCAGTACTGCACAGTACCTGTGAGGTTAAACTGCATGTGATGACTATACAGGACAGCCAATACTGCACAGTACCTGTGAGTTTAAACTGCATGTGGTGACTATACAAGACAGCCAGTACTGCACAGTACCTGTGAGGTTAAACTGCATGTGTTGACTATACAAGACAGCCAATACTGCACAGTACCTGTGAGGTTAAACTGCATGTGATGACTACAGGACAGCCAGTTCTGCACAGTACAGTACGTGTTAAGTTAAATTCTATGTGGTGACTAAGCAGGACACCCATAAGTTGGAAATTAAAACATGGAAACTAATCCACCGTGACATTCATCTCAAAAGGCCAAAATGCAAAGGAACAGCAGAGCAGGTTAACAGATTATTGATTAGCCATGAGGACAGTCCTGATGGCTCAGGCTACTGTACATTAAATGACTGAGCTGCATGTTAGAGCTGCATTCCCTCTTCACAAAACAGCCATGAACGGAGGTTGGTTCCACAGTGACATTTTGGTTTAATAAGCCTAAGGACAAACAATGCGGTCTCTAGGTGCTCATAATAACAGGACACTAATAACATGACATTAAGCTTTGCCTACAGCTGTAGGCGCTTGATCCGAAGGCTTTGTCATTTGGTACCTTTGAGTGACACAGGCAGCCCTGTTGCTGAACGTCTGCAGATACATTGCAGGACATTTCCAGCCCTTTATGGAATGGCAAAGGGACCCCTGTGATTCAGCCGTTTGTGATACATGCCCCGGCAGATGGTCTGTAGGCTGGAAGTGGGGAGGGTGGTATCCTGGGTGCGGAATATTCAAAGAATTCAGACAGAAGGCCTTTTTCTGTTCTTGTTGGGGGGGGGGAGCAAGTCTCAGAAATGTTAAAAGCTTGTTTCCCAGGCATCAGTTTCCCCATTAAATGAGAGAGGTGCAAGCCTCCATTTGGAACCGGGTTCAATCGATATTCTGGAGTCCTGAAAAGCCCGCAAATGTCCCTCATACCATCGGCGCACTAATTTGTCCGAACAAGGGAGGGTCGCTTCAGAGGCTCATTAGAACTGGATCCAGCTTGGTATGACGACAGCTGTGACGGAGCATTTTTAAGGAAGACAGCCGAACATTTCACCTTGAGATTCTTCCAGCTTTAGGGCGTTGCGTAGTTTTGCTGTAAAAGATGTGTTAGTATGATGTGCTAAACAAACTATGCCTCCCTCATATCTAGATCCCTCTAACCCTCATTGGATAATTATGGAGGTTACTTAATTGCATAAGGTAGGAAGATTGCCAAAAAAGGAGGTATAGAGATTCCAGAATATGCATCATTGTATAATACTCAGTCTAAGAATTTATCTGTAAAATGTTTTTTAAAGTACAGAAAATTAAGGTAGAGTTTGGTAATGAACTTTTTTTGTGCTTCAGCGGCTCATTCAGTGTTCTGGGTCATGTAAAAATATTAAGTCTTTATCCTGAAAAATAAAGCTCAGAATCAGATGGCCTTGTGATTGGCTCCTCAAGGTCTGACGTGGATGAGGCTCATTTTCGGCTTGGTTCTGACGTCCTCTTCCCTCCCTGTGTCTGCTCGTCTCCAGGACTACGTGCTGCAGCAGGTGGCCTCCATGTACCATCGGCTGGGCTGGCCAAACAGCTCCTCCGACAGCTCTGTCATGCAGGCGGCCTACCAGACCGAGTAAGGCTCTACGCACCGTGAGAACCTCCACCTGTCTGTCTCTGTCTGGAAAGCAGCTGCGATTCCTTAGTTATCATGGCTAATTATTGTGTTCGAACTACTCAGACAGCTACAGAGGGAAGTTCTCATGCTGGCCTGCAGCTTCGGGAACAAGCACTGTCATCGGCAAGCCATCGCCCTCATCTCTGATTGGATATCCAGCAACAAGAACCGGTAACATTCGCCCAAATCCACATAGAGCTTTTATTTACATGCACAGACGGGCAGCACACACAGCACAAATGGTCCTTCTGGCATTTCGAGGCTCCGTCCTCTGTGTTTATCTCTGCTTTCTGACAAGGATAAAGTTAAGGCATTAACTAAAGGGCATAGTTTACAAACATTATCTCCAGTAATTCTTCCCAGAGGATTACTGCTAATTATAAAAGGAGAACAGCTGTTGTTGGTCCCTACTTTCTCTGTCTGAAATATTCATCACAGGTGCTGGGCTTCGGAAACATACCGTAACATTTACATCACATTATGACGCGTAGAACAAATTATTTATACAGCAGAACTTCTGCACGATATACAGTAATGCAGCCATGGCTACGGGCCAGTAAACATAGTTTGTATTTGGGATTCAATCCTTCAGTCCATCTTCTGGACTGTTTATCTGGTACATGGTTTTGCTATTAGCCTGGAGACCACCCCAAGAAGCGCATGGGCTCCGGACGAATTTCCAGTCCATGGGAGGGCACACACTCACATGTACGCCTGCAAACTCCACACACACAAACAGAGAGATTCAAACCCCTTTCAGGGGTGGTTCTGCCCACAGAGCTGTTCCTGTGTTTATGAGTATCTGCTCATTGCTCAGCTTCAATACCACGCATCTTGTACCACGTTTTCGCTGGTGAGCTTGTCTGGTGGTGCTTCAAGGTGAATCATCGCTGGTTCCATGTTGCCCTGATACCATATTCTGTGGGTGATGCTGCCGTAGTATACGGTCCAGTATTAGGTCGACGTGTGGGGTCGCTTAATCCCTTGCATGTTAAATGGGGTCGGTATCAACTCCTAAGCTGCATATTAAAGGTTTCTCGTCTCCTGCGGTCGTCCCATCAACAAATGGGAGCTCGCAGTACCACATAGACTGTGGCGGCAAATGTAAAATACAGCTGTGAGGGGAAATACTCCAGTGGTCACATGACCTTGGATCAGCAGAAGAGGCTTGATGCAGACCTGCTGCATATAACTTTCAGGCCCGGGACAAAATTACTTCAACCGAACCCCCATGACACAACCCCTCCCACCTAGGCTGTCTCCTGTCCCTGTGTTCGGGACAAGTTCACCCCAAGCCAGTGGGCCTATTTGATGTTGCGAGTAGGGATGAAGGAGAAAAGAACGGTTTGCTAAATGCAGGCAGGGTGTTGCATTCAGTAAGACTGCACCTCGTTGGGCATGCTCAATGCAACCCAACAGCAAACACTGCCACGGTGCCAGGTGTCCATGGCAACGAAAACCGTGCAGGATTAGATTAGTTTTATTTCTGTTTCTCATTTCTTTTATCTGCAGCTCTCAAAAAAAAAGAGCAGCATCACTATCCAAATAGCGGTGTTCGTGTGCTGCACCAACAATTCATCAAGTTCATCAAAGTGGTGAGGAGGCTTTGAACCAGGAGCAAGTTTTCCCGGCAAGCAGAAACTCGGTGGCTCCCACACCGGCTACCTGCAGGGTCTCCTCAGCCCCAGGCATCATCACCTGTCTTTAAAACAAATAGCAGTAAATTACAACTGACTGCGATCTGATCTAGACAATTGTAATTGGTGCTCAGTAGACCTGATAAATGTGAGACCCATAGTACACCTCAGAAAGGTATCCACAATAAATGAAATTCCACTGCGGTTATGCCATTGATGTAAATATGAATAATAATTACTTACTATAGTGTCAAGAGTCTTGGGGGCCCGTGGTGGGAAGGTTATGATGATAAAATTTGTCAGCCGGGGGGTGGGGGGCATGGCAATGGTTG
>JAODJW010000001.1:13406912-13421575 GCA_026777045.1 Hyperopisus bebe | reverse complement strand
AGCCCTGCCCCAGAGGATCCTGCATTATTTACCGCTCCCTCCCTCTATCATGAAGGACAAGGCAGGAGCCGTGCAGACGCCTCACCCTTCTTTACCAGCTGCTCCCCCAGTCATCTTAAGACTCAGTTTAGGGTTCCTAAGTGTGACACCCTGCTTTGCATTTTCTGAATCTCAGGGGGTTTGGCTTTTAGGGTCAGGTGGTGAGTATGAGGTTAGTAACGTCAAAAACACATATATAAATGGTCCATGCGCATATTCTGTGGCATGACATTCAACTTTGTGTTTAATTGTTTTTAATTTAGATAAACAAACATAATGAGAACTGTTCATAGTTTTCTTTGAATGACTTTAATTTTGAGAAATTACAGACCTGGCCAGTGCTGAGGACACTTGAGTCCATAAACACAGGTCTGAAAGACCTCTAGCCTCCAGAGCACACCTGCCGTTCTGGATAATTGCCCCCATAAAAAACACAGACTACTCCACCCCCCACCCCCGAACCAGCGGTCCATGAAATCTCCAAACGGCTCCATCGTTCCTGTGCCATGTGGCTGTGATTACCGGCGCATTTTGCCATTTTCTTGAAATCAAATCAGGTGTGAGTCATTTGAAATAATAACTGGAGAGAAGAGTGCTGGTTCCTTTCACGGTTTCCCCAAAGGTTACTGCCCTCTGTTGTAACACAAAACATTTCATCCATCAAACAGAAATTAAACTACTATATTCTAGATGGAATTACGTTGGATGAATGGGTGAATGGCACTGTGGGGAGTTTAGGTGACACTGTAACCTCACATTTGCAAGGTTGGCCATTCCATCCCTGTCCCTTCTCTTGTGGGGTACAGTGTGGGGTACAGAGTGGGGCACAGAGTGGGGTACAGTGTGGGGCACAGAGTGGGGTACAGAGTGGAGTACAGTGTGGGGTACAGAGTGGGGTACAGAGTGGAGTACAGTGTGGGGTACAGAGTGGGGTACAGGCAGTCCCCAGTTTACGAATGAGACCCATTCTCTAAGTCTGCCTTGAAGTCAAATTTGTAGGTAAATAATAATAATAATAATAATAATAATAATAATAATACAGTTCATGGTAATAGTAAAAATAATACTGTAATAAATAAAGTAACTGCATATGGTACTGTACTGTACCTTAAGCTGACGAAGCCACGCAATGTTTTTATGACCCTAACCAAGTACTGCGTGCGCTTCTCATTATGAACCATGCATTTTGCCTACATTTGTAATATAATAGGTTTTACCAGTCTGTTCATAAGTATCAGTTATCTCCAAGTCGGGCGTTCTTAACCTAGGGACTGCCAGTACTGCGGTTTCTTTGCATTGACCAGAAATGTGGATTGCAGTCTCTGAAACGCCCGTTTCTATCTGTGTGTGTGTGTGTGTGTGTGTGTGTGTCCTTTGATGGACTGACGTCCCGTCCATAGTGGCCCTGCCTCATGCCCTGTGCTCCCTGGGATGGGCCCTAAGCTCGCCGTGATGCTATACTGCACAAGCTGCAATTCAGAACCTCTGAAAGATGCTTTTCCCCACTACTCATCAAACCTTAATTTTTTTTTTTATCGCATCTGACTTTTTTTATTGCATCAGATTTTTTTATCGCATGTGAGTTTGCCGGAAGTTTAAGAGGTACTCCGAAGGGGGCAGGGGTGGTGGATGGGTGTGATACCTCTCTGTCAGTCACTCTTATGCACATTTAATGAGGTCACTAGTTCGGTAAACACTCTTCCCCCATAGAACGTGTACTTCTGCTAATGACTAGCCAATGGATTCAATTATTTATCGGTTGCCTCGAAGCCCAAAGCGGTGCTGACAGAGGGGAGGGAATCAAAGTTGCTTACAAACCGGGATAGTTAGCATTAAATGTTGCCCAGGGGAAGATTACGTAGAGGAATACCTCATTATTCGGCCTGTGTGTCCTTTTTGTACTCAAAACTATTAAGGAGGGAGACGAACGTGTGTAATTATGTATTCTGTCACCTGGATGTTAATGTGAATTCTCATTCGGCGGCTCACAAAGCTGACCTGTAATGGAGTTTGGCAGATCAGCCTTCTTGTTTTTTTGGGATATGATCATTCAGGTTTAGCGTTGAGCTTACTGGGAATGACGTGAGCTTGTCCCCATGCCAGTCTGCTGTCTGGGAGAAACTGGAAGCAGCTGTCTGGTAAAGGTCACCACAGAGCAGCTGAGCTATTGACGCGCCGTCGATGTGTTACTAAGAAACAGCCACTGTTGGCGCAGAGCTGAAATGTAACGATTTTGTTTTTCTCTTCAAAAACTCGGGTAAATTTAAACATGCGCGCCATAGTAATTATTTTTCGAGGGATACAAGATAATTACTATGATTATTTCACATGTTTTGTAGGTAATTGGTTTCATAGGGTATTTTAATTACATGAGATGACTTCCCACACATTTTGCAAAAGCAGATATTCTTGTCCAAAGAGAGCAGAGCTTGCGGTCAGAGAGCAGGTTAGCCAGTGTTCCTGAAGTAGGGGGTGGGGGGCATTTAGGGCCATGCTTATTATGTTTATTTTTCCAGACTTAGCATTTGAACCTTCTAGCCACCGAAACCAAACCGAGCAGGTTACACACCCTGCAACACTCATTTTAATGCAGGAATCTCAGGTCTCTTCAGCTACTTTTGGAAATATCCTTGTGTTTAAAAAATGCATAGAGAAAAAGAGGGAATTGTGGGTATCTTTTCAGTGTCAAACTGCAGTTTAGGTCCTTGTCTAACTGCTGTCCACATCTGCAGGATCCCACCAAACGTGAGGGACATCGTCTACTGCACGGGCGTGTCCCTCATGGACGAAGACGTGTGGGAGTTCATCTGGATGAAGTTCCACTCCACGTCGGCCGTCTCAGAGAAGAAGGTGCTCCTGGAGGCCCTGACCTGCAGCGACAACGCATACCTGCTGAACCGGTGAGAGGCCCCTCCTGGATGGCGGCCGATTGGCCGCTCGCGTTTGGGTTTCTGCGCCCCCTCATGGCTGCCAGGGTGTCAGCGGCTCTGGTTGCGCTAATAGCACTTTGAAAGTAGCTTTTCTGTGAATATGGTACAAATGGCAGTAATATGATGGAGAAGTGGTCTGTGTGGCTTCAGTATCAGTGACATAATTTCCAACTATCATTTTAAAATTCCTGTTGTTGGAAAATCAGCCATGTTGATTGTTCAGGCTTCCCCACGTCAACTTCTCAGCAGGAATCCGTTTCTCCATCAAGGTGGGGGGGCAGTTCAGGGAACATGGCGGATAAAGAGCCCCTGATTCCTTGTTTGGGAGGCTACATATTCATTGTTTTGTGAGGGTAGGGGAGGGGGGGCATGACTTATTGTTATGACTTACTTGATTTTGTTCAGTTTCATCATCCATCGTGCTGCCATGAAGAGTTAACAGTGGAACTTAGCCAATCAGCTGTCATCAGGAATTAACCGCATGCTGTCAGTTCAGGCCCAAATTACCATCAGAGAGTCTGTCCACAGACACACTTTGGTGAAGAGAACGGTCTGTATGTTCAGTGAGCAGTCAGTGATGTGTGACCTTAGGGAATATACCAGCATTTCATTTATTCATCGATGATGGGGTTGCCAGATGAGGGACAGAATGCAGAAGCTGTGAGTGTTGAGCACCGTGGTGTCACTCTCAGAGAATGACTCTCTGGAAGTGGCAACCAGCTGCTCAGCTTTTGCCAGCCTCTACACCGGTGGAACAGGGAAAGAACTAAGCTACACAGGGCTCTGGCCCCCCAGGACTGCAGTTTGACACCCCTGCTCTACACTGTCTGCTCACAGACAATGTGACGGATAATATTAATATCTAAAGAGGTCAATAATAGGACTAAGAGTCTTATTATTGTTTTGTTATTATACTTATTATACATCAGCTAGGGTATTCCATCCATCCATCCATTGTCCAACCCGCTTATCCTACTGGGTCGCGGGGGGCCCGGAGCCTATCCCGGAAGCAATGGGCACGAGGCAGGGAACAACCCTGGACGGGGGGCCAGCCCATCGCAGGGCAAGCTAGGGTATTACAACTGAAATATAGAACTAGACATAAATTACTCTTTTTTATAAATTGTTGTATAGTTATAGCTTTTCAGTGTTTAAATGTTAGCATTACCTAGTAAAAGATAATGTAAAATGCCCACAAAACCCCACTGTTTCCTTTTGTATGCTGCCTTGTCTTACTAAATGAGTGTATTGCATATTTTCCTTATACAGTATGAGTTCATTTCCTTCAGTTGTGATGGAATATTAACTCCCATCTGTTCATGTGGTTGTTCAACTTAAAATAATCTTGCATGTAAAATTAATCTATGGTAAATGACATGGAATAATAAGTAATTCTGAATTCACCTTGACAGTTTTTTGCACATTTATTGGCTTATGCTTCAGCTAAATAAGTGTAACAGTCATGATTATTCACAGTATGACAATTACAGGTGTGTTAAGCAGATTCTCTGTGAATTACAGAATGACACATGCTTTTGTCCAGTCACCATCATTATAACTGTACAGTATGACATTGTGATATATGTATTCTAGGACTACTGTTAACTGCTCAAATTGACACAGCACAGATATGCTGCTTTTCCATTTCACTTACAGTTGCTTGTAAGACTAGTTCGTATCAGAGCACTGAATATGTCATGTGACATGGGGATGGTTCAGTTGAATGAGGACATTTTGGGGAAAGTCTCACTGGAGGAAAGCAATGAACACATCAAAAGCTGAAAGCACGGCCCACAGGAGAGCTGAGAGAGGTAGGGGTTTGCGGCTCACGGTTCCAGTTCATTACAGATTCCTGTTGGAACTGTCGCAAGCTCAAGGTCAGCCTTCTGACTGACCACCCCCCCCCAAGAGAGCTGAAGTGCAGTGCTATAAGTAGCAGTCAATTACAGGCTGAACTTTTGACAGCAAGCCGCTGTTGTTGGTGTTTATGCATGGGTGAGGTGTGGTGGAGTTCACCTCGTGGTGGCATGATACCTAGCACATTATCCCACACCCTTCCAGGTCATTTTGGGGATCTCCTAGACATTCCCAAGCCTGCTGGGTGTTTCCTGGGGTGTCCACCCAGTGGGACGTGCCTGGAACACTGGAACAGATGGGTGTCGATCAGGTTGCATTATATAAGATACCCAAATCATCACAGCTGGTTCCTTTCGATCTGACGGAGCGGCCGTTCTATCTCGAGGTTTTTCCAAATCTCTGAATTCCTCACCCTGTTGTGGAGAGTGAGCCGCTTGTATTCGCGACCTTGTTCTTTTGGTCATGACTCACAGGTCATCACCATACATGAAGATAGAGACATACTGTAGACTGACTGGGAAACCAGGACCTAAGTCCAATGACAGAGCTTCCCCACCATCACAGATCCTTTCAGTGCTCTGAAAACTGTAGCGACTGAAACTATCCACCTGTCAATCTCATACTATCTGTTACCATCACTTATGAACAAGATCCCATGGTCGTTAAACTCCTTCACTAAAGGTTTGAATTTCTGCTCCTCATCTGACAGGCGCAATTGGCTCTTTTCCAAGAGTGTACATGGCTTTTTGATTTAGAGGTTCTGATTCTCATCCCCACAGCTTCACATTTGGCATCGAATCACTGGAGATATGTAAAGGAGGTCCTGGCTGGGTGAAGCCAAAAGCACAGTGTCATCAACAAATAGCAGGGACGTCACCTCTAAACCCCTCAGTACCAGATACCCTTCCAGCCCTGGCTGCTCGTTGACATCCTGTCCATGAAAATCACATACAGGGGTAGACATGACCTTGTCGGAGGTTAACATCTGCGCTAAATGGCTTCGGTTTTGTGCCAAGTATACGGACACAGGTTTCCTGCATTTATACAGTGGCTGAATAGCATGCAGCAGTGACCTCAGCACCAAGACAACCACCCTGCTATCCCAACCCACAGGCACTCTACCCGCCTTCCATGCAGCATTGAAGAATGTATCACCAACGTCACCCCAATAACATCTCAGGCCCTCAACGTCTCAAGATGGATTTCATTTATCCCCAAAATCTTTCCACTATGGAGACCTCAGACCACCATAGTGACTTAGATGCAGTGATAGACTCTGATCTGCTAGAAGTTTCCAGCTCCGCTTCCTGATGAGACATTATATCCGCCGGGTTGAGGAGTTTCTTAGACTATTCATTCTAGTGCTCCACTTCCCCTCCTGAGGTTTTGAATTGTCTGCCGCCCAGCAGTTTTGCCCACCCAACCATCTCTCCTCATAGACTCTCACAGCTCCTTCCACTCCCAGGCGCCTGCCTACACAACTGGCCTCACTGCAGCCTTTGTAGCCTGTCAGTACCTTGTCAAAGTACTTATGTTAATATATCCAAACTTCTTGAGACATTTTGCTTCTGTTTTGTTTTTCTCCGGAGACTCCTGAACCTCTCCCTGACTTCAGACCTGGTTCCAGATCAGGATGTTATAGACGTCATCATACACGTGGGTCGGAATCCACATGGAAGGCACCTGGCCTGGAGGTATTTCAAGGAGAAGTGGGACATTTTAAATTCCAGGTAAAGTATCAGCAGAAGTTTCTCTTTGTTATAATCAATGAAGAAATGTGTGTACTGTATATGTATAGTTCTTAAGATGTTTTCAAACAATGAATGAATAACTTCATAATAATAACTGTATTCATTCTCAGTCATAAAGTCTTGATTTCTGTGTGTGAATGTAAATTTAAATACAAAATCTAACATAAAATTAAATTATGGTTTTACTGGTGTTGTGCTCTGTTTTGTATCCTGTTATGGATAGTGTAGAATCTTATCATCAATAATATATAAGTTTTGATAATTTTCTTCCTATAGTTACTGTATATAGTAAATGCAAGCAGTACTAAATTTGCTGGTTAATTACAAACTTACACGATACAATTTGTGTATTAAGAATTGATGTACTTGACAGCATCTTACAGTTGCTCCAAGAAGAAAATCTACATTGTTATGTATTATTTTCAAATACAGAACAGTAAAAATATAAGGAGATTGCAGTGCTGAGCAAACAGGTTTAATGATTCACAATTAAGAATTACAAGCTCCAAAATATATTTCAGCAATCAGGGTCAAAGTTCAAGCTAAGCTCAGTAATCTGTGCTGGGCAAGACACAAATCAAGTATGGGTCACATCCAACGAAATGGTCCAGAAAATCAGGCAGCAGAAGTACAGGGAAGTGAGCCAGACTCAAAACCTCACAAAGGTGCTCATTCAAAGACAGAGTTCTTAGATCTGTTAATCAAGGAATGAAAAGGAGGTGTGTCCTGCATTCAGCTAAGGTGGAGCGTGATCTTGCTGTTGGTTTTTTCACTAACCATCAGTAAGAAATGCGTGCACGTTGTTCTTTACAGATATGGTGAGGCCTTATTTATGAATTCCAAACTAATCAACGGAGTGACCGAATTTCTAAACACGGAGACAGAACTCAATGAGGTGAGTTACAGTACTAGACATGCTGTGGTTCAGTGTGCTGGAGAGCCAAATAATGATGAATTCTATCTGATAAACAGGTGAAAGCATAGGACTAGAGGATAAAGGACGGGGAATACGATCTATTCATTAATCAAGGCCTTAGCATACAGTCCATTTTGGCCCAAACATTATGCATTTGTTTGTTAATTGTTGTATTCATACATAATACAACTCCCATTAGGATCGCTTTAAATTCATGTTTCCTCATTATGAATGCAGGGCTCTATTTCTGTCTCTAATTGGCTACTGAGGTTCACAAAGCTTTTTGAAGTTTGAAATGCTAAATAGACAGAAATTTGCCGAAAACTTGAAGGTGTCAAGGCGTCCGGGAGAAATAAGTTCTACTTCAGACTTTAATCACTTGTGACTTGCGCTTCATAGCCATTAGTACTTTCATTATTAACCAAATGATATGCGAGTCATTTGCATGCAAAAACACTCTCCTTGATTTAATTAGTGTTTTGCTGAGTGGAGAAATAAAGGGGGGAAAATGTGTCTTGTATCAATTTTAATGCCAACCCCTGAGAACATTCTTGATTACTTGAGCTAAACTAGTTTTACATTGATGATTTGGATAAAATGATTTTTATCGGTGCTTCTTGTGGAGGTGTTAGGGACTTTTACACCTGGAGGCCCCTTGAATATTTTTTTCAACAGGACTGTTAGTTGTTTAAAGAATTATAAAGATGCATCGGGACGCTGTGATGGATGTAGGGTGTTGCCTTGCCTTGTTCCCTATGCTTCTTGGGATAGGCTCCATGCTTAGAGTGAAACTCTACTGGATAAGCAGTTACAGCAGATGGGTGAATGGATGGCTGTTCCAAGGAAATTCATCTAAAATTTTCAAATGTCCTCTCCTGGAGTCGATGCCTTATTGTGGTGGAGGGTTTGTGTGTTCCAGTGATCCCAGGAGCTAAGTTGCCTGGAGCTTTATGCCCCTGGTAGGGTCACCCAAGGCAAACAGGTCCTGGGTGAGGAACCAGACGAAGTGCAGCTCATTAGACCCCTTATGATGAGAAACAACATGGATGCACGTTTTCTCTCACCCTGACGTGAGTCACCAGGACCCCCCCTGGGGCCAGGCCTGGGGGTGGGGCTCGATGGCGAGCGCCTGGTGGCCAGGCCTGCACCCATGGGGCCTGGTTGGGCACAGCCCAAAGAAGGCATGTGGGTCCCCCCTCTAATGGGCTCACCATCTGTAGGAGGGGCCAAAGGGGTCGGGTGTAATGTGAGTTGGGCAGTGGCCGAAGGCGGGGACTGATCCTCGGCTGCAGAAGCTAGTTCTAGGGACATGGAATGTCACCTCTCTGGCAGGGAAGCTGCCTGAGCTGGTATACAAGGTTGTGAGGTTCCGACTAGATATAATTGGGCTCACCTCAATGCACAGCTTGGGCTCTGGAACCAGTCTCCTCAAGGGGGGTTGGACCCTCTTCCACTCTGGAGTTGCTCGCAGGGAGAGGCGCCAAGTAGGGGTGGGAAAACTTATTGCCCCCTGGCTGGGCGCCTGTGCATTGAGGTTTTCCGCGGTGGACGAGAGGGTTGCCTCCCTTTGCCTTCAGGTGGGGGGATGGGTCCTGACTGTTGTTGCGCTTATGCACCAAACAGCAGTTCAGAATATCCACCTTTTTTGGAGTCCTTGGAAGGGGTGCTGGAGAGCGTTCCTCCTGGGGACCCTCTTATTCTTCGGGAGAACTTCAATGCTCACGTGGGCAATGACAGTGAGACCTGGAGTGATGTGATTGGGAGTAATGGCCCCCCCGATCTGAACCCGAGTGGTGTTTTGTTATTGGACTACTGTGCTCATCACGGATTGTCCATAATGAACACCATGTTCAAACATAAGGGTCCATATGTGTATTTGGCACCAGGACACCCTAGGCCGCAGTTTGATGATCGATTTTATGGTCATGTCATCGGACTTGCAGCAACATGTATTGGACACTCGGTTGAGGAGAGGGGCGGAGCTGTCAACTGATCACCACCTGGTGGTGGGTTGGCTCTGCTGGTGGGGGAGGAAACCGGTCTGGCCTGGCAGGCCCAAGCGTATAGTGAGGGTCTGCTGGGAACGTCTGGCGGAATCCCCTGTCAGGAGGAGCTTCTTACCTCTGGCAGAACTTCGCCCATTTCCCGGGGGAGGCAGGTGACATTGAGTCCGAATGGGCCATGTTCCGCGCCTCCATTGTGGAGGCAACTGTGTCCGTGGAGCTGTGTCCGTAATGTGGCCAGTGCCTATTGTGGCGGCAATCCCCAAAACCTCTAGTGGACACCGGCAGTGAGGGATACCTTCAAACTGAAGAAGGAGTCCTATCTGGCCTTTTTGGCCTGTGGGACTCCAGATGCTGCTGATGAGTACCGGTGGGCCAAGCGGAATTCTGTTTCGCCGGTCGCTGAGGCAGAAACTTGCATGTGGTGAGGCTATGGAGAATGACTTCTGGACAGCTTAGAGGAGATTCTGGTCCATCATCCGGTGGCTCAGGGCAGGAAACCGGTGCACTGTCTATAGTGGGGATGGGGCACTGATGACCTAAGCTCGGGAAGTTGTGGGTCATTGGAAGGAATACTTCGAAGACCTCCTCAATCCCACCGACACTCCTTCCAATGAGGAAGCCCAGGGACTAGGGGGTGGACTCCCCTTTTTCTGGGGCACAGGTCACTGAGGTGGTTAAAAAGCAGGGCTGTCCTGGTTGACATGCATCTGCAGCATTGCGTGGACATCGGGGGCTGTGCCTCTGGATTGGTAGACCGGGGGTGGTGGTCCCCCTCTTCAAGAATGGGGGACCGGAGGTTATGTTCCAACTAAAGGGGGATCACACTCAGGCTCCCTGGTAAGGTCTATTCGGGGTCCTGGGTAGGAGGGTCCACCAGATTGTCGAACCTCGGATTCAGGAGGGTGTGTGGGAGTTTGCCCAACCAGTCTTCATGTGCTTTGTGGACTTGGAGAAGGCATTTGACTGGGTCCCTTGGGGAGTCCTGGGGGGAGTGCTCCGGGAGTATAGGGTGGCAGACTTCCTTATAAGGGCTGTTTGGTCCCTATACAACCGGTGTCAGAGCTTGGTCTGCATTGTCGGCAGTGAGTCGGACTCGTTTCATAAATTTTATGGACAGAATTTCTAGGCGCAGCCAGAGCGTTGAGGGTGGCCGGTTTGGTGACCTCAGGATTAGGTCTCTGCTTTTTGCAGATGATGTGGTTCTGTTGACATTGGACCATGACCTTCACTTGTCACTGGAGCAGTTCACAGCTGAGTGTGAAGTGGCTGGGATGAAAATCAGCACCTCCAAATCCGAGATCATGTTCCTACCCTCACCTATGGTCATGAGTTGTGAGTAGTGACCAAAAGAACGAGTTTGCGAATACAAGCGGCCGAAATGGGTTTCCTCCGCAGGATGGCTGGGCTCTCCCTTAGAGATAGGGTGAGGAAATTGGTCATTCGGGAGGGACTCAGAGTAGAGCCGCTGCTCCTCCGCATTCAGAGGAACCAGATGAGGTGGCTCTAGCATCTGGTCAGGATGCCTCCCTGGTGGGGTGTTCTGGGCATCTCCCACTCGGAGGAGGCCCCGGGGAAGACCTAGGACACGCTGGAGGGACTATGTCTCCCGGCTGGCCTGGGAACACCTCGGGATTTCCCCAGAGGAGCTGGACGATGTGGCCAGGGAGAGGGAAGTCTGGGTTTCCCTGCTTAGACTGCTGCCCCTGTGACCCAACCCGGAAAAGCAGTATGAGATGGATGGATGGATGGATGGAAGGATTGGTTTTCAAATATGTGACATGGCACAGTGTTGGGGCGGGGGGTTGGGGGGTGCTATTTATGCTTATGAGGTTTATTCTGATGCTGCCATGTGCCTGTTAATGGACTTGAGTGTGTAGGATTAGTGTGTATTTCTCACTGTGAGCAATGCACGTTTATCTGCGAAGAGGCACAGCCTTGCGTTCAGCTTGGAGGTGGAGGACAGGAGGGTAATGATGCGGCTCAGCACAGCTGTTCCACACCTGCAGCAGGGTGGAGTTTTGCATGGAGCTCCAGAGGCGCACCACATTCCTAGCGTTTTAGTCTTCCCTAGGATCTCACATCGTGCCTCCCACCTTCCCAGGCCAACCCATTTGTAATCTTCCCCAGCATTGCGGGGACCCAGTCCCACTTACCCTTCCCCGCCGTTTGTGTTTGTCCCAGCTGAAGGAGTTCATCCGCAGCAGCGGAGGAGTGGCGGCCGCCTTCGCCCGGGCCGTGGAGATCGTAGGCGCCAATGTCAGGTGGCACAGGCTCTACGAGCAGCAGTTCTACCAGTGGCTGAGGAAATCTCCCAATCTCTGATGGTGATAAATATTTATAGCATGGGATCTCTTTGGAACATTTGTACTCTGGTAAAAAGGGGGAAACCGTTTTATTTATTTATTTTTTATTTTTTTGAAGACTTGCAAATTAAATCGCCCGTGATCTTTATTTTCATTTTTTCGCTTCATGAAAAGAAAGGCGGAAAAGACAAGGAAAGGTGGAGGTGTAGAAAGGAATGTGTGGGACTGATTAAGGCCCCGAATCTCGTGATGGGTTGCGTTTTCGCAGGGGTTGCATGTCATTCATCTTCGCTCAGCATTTTCTTTTCATGCATGGTTGTTCACTCCCTCGCTGCTTCCAGCATGATGACCCATTTTTTCCTAGTCACAGGAACCCCAGACTGCTTTTAATGTGCCATAAGAAAAAGTAACAAATTAAGGCACTCGCAACAACCGCAAGCATAGAATGGCTACCGTGAGAATCCGTTTTATTGATGCTGAGTCGTGTAGGGCGAACCGAATATAAAAGCTGACAGAAGACAAGTTTAGCCAGGAACTTTGTCTATTCTAGCAGCCATAGTGACGCAGGGCACAAAGGAAGCTATGCCAGCCATTGTTAGGACTGGTCCACGTAGGAGATGGTGTTCAGTGTCGTGTGTAATCTGTAGGAAGATTGATTTTGTAGGTCCTTGCACTGCCCTGTAAGCAATTCAAGCTTAATAATTGGCCATGGAAGGTAAGCCAGTGTGAAGTGGGCAGCTCTGATTGGTCCGATGCTATCTCAGATGACAACTTTTTTAATGCTGGGTGGTCTTCAGATTTCGGTGTTGAGAAAATGTCAGTGTGATTTATATTGTATGTAAAATAGTCCATATCTGTGGATTCATTGGTATGTACGGATGGCCTGTTGATATCGTACTGTATAAGCACAAGTCTAGATCGATTTACTTTGGTATATTTATTTGCTGGAGTATGATAGGCTACCAAATAAAATCTGTTTATTATTGTTTCATTCTAAGAACTTTCGTTGACTGGAATTTAGCTGTATCCCATGTATCATTACTATGAATAGCACCCTACAATCGTTCTGTCCCCGAGGCACTGCGCCTCAGATTTTCACTCCAGTTTCCAAATCACTGTCAGGCTTGGCGGTTCACGACGTATCCTTGCCTGTCAGAAAGCCGGAAGCCGTAGATGTGTGTTCCTCTGATTCACATCCCCGCCAGTCCATGCTCGTTTTCACGTGTGGGAGAGCACGGTGTGAAGGTAGAACTTTTTAAGCCAAGCTCTGAAGCGTGAATCACAGATGTCGGTCACATTGCTCTTGTTCCTTTGTCTTTAATTGTTAACATAACAGCGTTTTTTCTTTTCTAAATGAGAAACAATATCTTCTGTATTTTAAGCAGAACATCTATTGAATTTTAACTTGGACAATAAAGTCTTTTGTACAGTACTGCATTATTGTCTGACTTTGACTCTTTGATCTGACTCTGTGACAGTGTGTTTATGGAAACAATGAAGGAGTTGTAATTACATTTCTGTTTTATCTTGATGGGCAAATTTTATTAATGTCTTTGAAAAACAAGATAATTGTAAGAAATTATTCGCAATTTTGACTTGCTGACAAAAGCTATTCTTCACAACTGACATTTCAAATGGGATTTTTAATTTTAAACACCCCCTGGTGATAGCATGTTATCTGTTGACCTTGAAGTAAATCTTTTTGCTGCGGTTTTCCATGCAGGACATTTTTATATCTGTATTTTTTTTTGCCTAAAACACATTTGTGCCTGAATTTGGAATTCTGCTTCAATGATCAGAGAACAGTGAGTAAAATCAAAGACTAGTTGAAGTTTCAAATTTTATTGTCCCATTTGTTCTAAGGAACGCAGTGAAATTCTTATGCTACAGTAGCTGGGCAGGGCATTGGGGGACAGGATGAATAGCACTGCAACGTAAAACAGGACAGAGCAAGACAAAGCAGTGCAGCACAGGAATAAGTTAACCACTGACTACTTGCAGTATATGTGTTTGTTTGGGAACTTGGTAACTCTATACATTAACTGCAACTTCATAATGCAGTCATTATGCATTCATAGAAAATTCATAAACAGTATGTTACTGGCAGGTATAAGGGTAGCGTGTGGCTCTGTGGGTAAAGCATCCATGCCTGTAATTGGAAAGTTGCCGGTTCAAGCCTTGGCAGAGCAGTTATGTCTGTGGACCCTTGAGCAAAGCCCTTAACACCCCCCCCCCCCCCCCCCATGGGTGATACTGCAGGTGGCTGCCCTTTGCTGCTAAGCTTACTCTCACCTACATGTGTGTCATGGAGAGCAAGCAGGGGTAGGAGGAAAAAGAATTTCCCCCAAGGGATTAATAAAATCTCATTATCAGGCAATGTTTGCTATTAAGGTATAGATACATGCTCTTTATGAATGCATTATAAAAGTGCACTGAATGTTCTATGAATGCATTATGAAGAGATCGCAGCCTCGTTACTGAGGGCTTAACCAGGAAGGCGCAAATAAAACTGTTTTGAAGTAAAGAAACAAACCAAAGTGCTGTTTCGGCAGGTAGAGAAGAAAAATGAATACTGCATACATAAGCATGTTGTTTCTCTGGGACTCCATGCAGGCAGACAAATGAGGCTGTACTCCAGGTTACTCCGAATACTCCCCCACCCAAATGTTACTATTGCAGCACTATTAAGCAGAAGTGATGAACAATCCTAAGGAAACACCGGCGAATAATTGAATGTGAACTGTTAAAACTTTATTAATAAAAGCCTGAATTATATCCATGTATTTCACATAAATGGTTATATATGAGTTTTTCAAAAGCAAAGCAAACAGACAAGTGAACATGACTTCACACACAACCCC
>JAODJW010000001.1:13378787-13395751 GCA_026777045.1 Hyperopisus bebe | reverse complement strand
TATCATCTGATCGATGTCTTGAGGTGTGGCAACCGTAGTATAAGCGGAATAATTGACTCCGGACCGTTGAATTATTAAAAAAAAATAATGCACACCCGAGGTGTAACGGCCACTCCGCTTCGCGTCGTGGCCGCATCACCACCTCGGGTGTTCATTATTTTCTAATAATTCAACGGCCCGTCGTCAATTATTCCTTACTTAATAATAAACCATTAATCATTTTAATTATAATAATATTGTCGTGCCGAGCGGGGACTGAACGGAGACAAAGGCGCAGACGTCAGGGTATCGGGGAATACGGGGTTTAATTACGGGTAAGCCAGGCAAAACACACACGGACAATACAATGACCGGACTGGGGAAACAAACTGAAACGCGGACGAAATACATAGGACTAATAACAACAACCAGAAACAGTTGATCACACGGGGATTCAACACGGGGTTAACGAGGGGCGTGGCACACGGAAGGAGCGGACGATTGGGGCAGGACACATTGTCTGGATACATTTAATGTCTTACTTTACAAATTACTGTTTTGATGAATGTGCTTAGATGTGTTTAGCGCAGTATATGCTATTCTTGTTTTATCCGGTTTATTTTGTGTTTAAATTCCATTACTCCTTATGGAGAAAACTCGATCAGAACTCGAACGTTTTAGGATTCGATCCGGAGTTCTGAACTCCGGATTAAGTTCGAGTTCTGGAGGTACCACTGTGTGTGTGTGTGTCTATATATATATATATATATATATATATATATACACACACACATATCCAAAGAGCGAATGGATATTTAAATGAATCCCACATAATCTTTCACTTGAACAAATCAATTCACCAAAAAGTTTAAACTTATGCCGGGGAGGGGGGACCATGCTCCCCTGTCCCCCCCAGTTCCTACATCCCTGCCAGCTGTATTACCCAGACCACCCATGTATTAATAAGATTTTGTTTCCCCTGAAACACCCCTGCACTGTGTCACTGTATTGTAATTAGGCCAGCTAGCTTCATTTTTTTTTAGAAAAAAAAGAACCAGTTGAAGATTTTCACTGGCATACTACACTTTTGTAAACAAGAAGAAAGGCATTTCCTCCATCCAGCCATGCATCCATCCATGCATCCATTTTGTAATCATTCACACAGTACTGGTTGTGGGAAGTTTATCACGTGCAGCACAAGCACAAAAGTGCCCCAAATGAGATATTTATGAAATTTTTATAGAATTTTATTTTTTACAAAATTTCCCCTTGTGGGGACCGAAAAATGTCCCCACAATGTAATATTTACATAATCCACACACATATACGAACGCACACACACACACACACACACATTCAGCAAGGGAAACATTTCCTTTTTCAATACTTTCTTTTAAAACACTTGTTTGTTTAAGCAACAGACATTCTTGTTGTGTGACATCAGGGGTGGAAAAAAAGACAATTAAAAAATATATCAGCTGTCAAGTAATCTGTCATGATTAATGTGCTGCTGTTCATTGTCCGGAAAGATGGATTTACTGTGTATTCAACCACTGAACACTGAAACGACAATAGTCAGCAATTAGTACAAAACAAATTTATAACGGTATGCATTTAGTTAATTAGCAGGCGCCTTTACCAACAACGATATACAAGTGAGAAAGCTGGGTCAGACAGTTCCTAGAGCAATAAGGATTGAGAAATCACTTTGGCAAGAGCGGGATTTGAACTGAACCCAACCAACCACAAGTCCTGCCCTGCAAAGCCATTTTTTTTTTCATTTTTTTTTCTCATTTTTTTTTACTGCCTGAAGAGCTCAAGTAAAACAGAGAAGCGAAAAAAAAGGTAATCAAACAGGAAACAGCCTCATGAACTCCTCACAGCACCTGGTGGCTCTGGAGTCAGTGGGACAGCAGTCAGTACTGGCAGTGATGAGGTGGACTACAGCAGGGGCCAGTATCCAAACCAGCAACCAGTATGCTTCGAATGCAGGAGAGGAACCCTGCCACTGACATCCACAATCCAGCAGTAAAGTCAGCCCCTGCTGCAGTGCGAAAAGAAAGAAACTTTATAAATATTTAGAGAACTGCTGCATCTCCCATTATTTCTCATTTTATAGGGCTTACCCAAATTATAATATGTGCAAACATAATTTTTTAATATATATTTATATAATCTATTTTACCATTCAAAGTTGCCTTCATTATTACATTGCTGCAAAATGCAAATTCAAGTACTGAATTGAAATGATGAAAAAGTACAATGACGTACAATATAAATATTTAAAGCATTGCTACACCTGCCGCAGCTGCTCCTGTCATTCGGCGTTTTATACGCCTTACAGGGGCATGTAAATACCTGACAGGAAGCCATAGAATCGCTGCTGTCAAGATAACTTATTGGAGTGATAAAACCGGTGGAGGTTCCAATAAGTTGAAATCCAAGTAATGTGCATCAATATTGGGTGAAATATCCACCTGTCACTGATGCCAGGCTGGTTGGGGAGCCTGAAATTGGATGGTCCCCAGTACTGAAGAGCCCATTGACCAGCCTCAGTGCCGACCAGGGAGAAGATCACATCCCAATACCCAGACTACAATCGACAAAGGTAACTGTTAAATAATATTTTTAGCATATATTAGAAAGTATACGTTTGTGTGAAGCATTTGAGAGGAAAGGCTTGTTTATAATTAGTGTGTCTGTGTAGCAGCAAAGGTCTGCAATGGTCGAGTGACAGTTTCCCTCATCGGCCATGACCACGAGGTCGACTGCGACCCCAAATGTGTGTCTCCTCATGCTGGTGTCAGAAGGGACTCGTGTGCGTCTGTCACAGAGACTGTGGAGGCTTTCGACTAAAAGTTACGTGAAGAGATCCTCCGCTATCAACATTTATACAGTACGTACTTAAAAGGACGTCCAGATGCATGCAAATCACCTAAATGTTAGGGACAGGAGAAACCTTCTGCGAACAGAAGTGGAAATCCCAGGGAGCAGACATAAATTGACCCTTTGGTGTACTGTACAGTAAGTGGCTTTGAATAAATGCTTCTGATAAGTGAACAAAATGTAAAATGTAAATATAAGTATTTGCAAGAGGAATAATACTGAAGAAATGTGAGGCAGGCATCTGCATTTGTTCACCTGCATTTGCAGTATAAACAGAACTGATTGCCTACTGTCCATGACCCCATGTCCACAGCTGGGAGCACCCACTTAGTTTCAAAGTATGAGGGAGCCTTAAGCACTATGGTGTCTGGGCTTCACTCAAAAATCAAGTTTTCTGTTAGAGGACTGTGAGAGAATGATATAGTGGTTATAAACCACAGGGTCCATAGTCAGTGATGCAGATTCCAGGCCAATTAGTATCTTTTGGGTTCAGAAGAGGAATCCATTTGTCAACATTCACAACACGGCTGGCAAGCTGCCGTCTCCTAGATTTGAGGCAGGGCACTGCTCAGTGAGCTTTTTATGCAGGTTTGCAAACACACACCAAGCCTTTGCAGGGCAGCTCTCTAATCCTCATGAAAAATTCTAATAATTACATGGCACACATATAATTTCATCCAACCATAGACAACTAATTAAAGGATGCTGTGATCCTTGTGAACGCACGGTCACTGGTTCAAATCCCAGGGTCGACAAAGTGACGTCACCAATGGGTCCCTGAGTAAGGCCCCCAACCCCCAAGGACCCTAACCCCCAGCCGCTCCAGAAACTGGCTGACCCTGCTTCCTAAAAAGGGCGTCTCTTTGGATAAACACCCCTGTGAAATACATAAAACTTAATGGACACTAACATACCGTGGGCCATTACGATAGTTCACAATCAAATAATCTTGGCTCTCTGGCAGCTCCACAAGTTTCAGGAAACCTTTTAATGACTGTTTTACTCATGGAGAATCAGGAGAAGTAACATATTACTAATAGTTTTCAGGTAATTTCCATTCATTATGACCATTACATTGATTACAGCTTCTCCCAATACTACACTGTTTAGCTATTTAGCATTAAAATAGCTAGAAGTAACTGGTGGCATGGGCTTGCTGATGGTGCAGTGGTTATCACTTTTACCTCATGCCTCTGAGACAGGGGTTTGAGTTTACATGATTTCCACATGAGACTGCTTGGTTTCCTTTGGGTTCCCTGTTTTCTCGCAAAGGTTAAAAAACATGCTGAGGTTATTTAGAATGAATTGTTCTTAAGTGAGCATCTTGGGTTGCTCCTTGCCCATAGCTTCCAGGATAGGCTCGAGAGGTGGCAACACAAAACGTGAGACAGACTTTGATGTGAAATGTAAACAGCTAAGAACAGTGACCAAACATCTTGATGACATCAAGGATATGCAGGGCAATAGTCCTGCTAACGAAAAATGGTGATGCATGGAAAAAGGTATGAAACTTCACAAAGATGATGTATGGAGATATGGAGACGGACCCAGAACAGTGGCCCCGTCATCACTACTTCCCTACTTAGCGCACCAAATTCATTCAGTGGGTCACCTTGGTTTGGAGAAAATGGTGCATCGATTCAGTCAACACTGGTGGAACCCAGAGTTTCGATCACATGCACAGCAGGTGGTGCGACAGTGTCTGACCTGTCAGATGAATAATGTAGGCCCAGGAACACTGACACCAGCTCTAGTGGCGCCTGCTCCACCTGGCCCCTTTCTCCATCTCAAAGTGGACTACATCACTCTGCCGAAAAGTCACGGTTATTCAGATGTACTTGTCATTGTGGACAAATTCTCAAGGTGGGTGGAAGCAGTTCCCTGCCGAAAAGCCATAGCCACACACACCGCAAAGACACTGGTCAAAGACTACATTCCACGCTGGGGCTGGGGTTCAGATCGACTCAGACCAAGGAACGCATTTCACTGGAGCAGTCTGTCAAGAGATCAGCCGACTCATGGGCCTTGAATGGTCATTCCACTGCCCTCATCACCCACAGTCATCGGGACAAGTGGAGAGGATGAACAGAGTCATGAAAAACAAGCTGTCCAAATATCATCAGGAAGGAGTGCCATGGCCTCAGGCACTGCCAGTTGTTCTCTGCAGCATCAGGGCGACGACTAACAAGCAGACTGGTTTGAGCCCATTCGAGAACATTACAGGGCGTCCGATGCATCTTCCTGATAGCATAGATCTGACAAAAGCAGACGTTCACCTTGCTAGTGATAGCCTGGTTGATTATTGCAATAAGCTCACCAATGCTGTTCAGTCTGCCTTTCAACAGGTTTCCGATGCGTTGGAAGATCCCGCCTATGGAGGTCACACTCTGGTACCTGGTGAGAGGGTATTGATCAAGAAACCCCAGAAAGAACCACTTGGGGCTAAGTGGGAGGGCCCATATCAGGTACTGTTAACAAACACAGCAGTCAAAGTGTGTGGTAAAAGCAGATGGATTCATGCTAGCCACTGCAAAAGAGTAGACTATGTTCCTCAGCTCTAACACGCTAAGGTGACGTGCTAGTAACCCACCCAACCCTGCATATATGACAACCAGTACAGAAAATGAATGGATGGAACTCCAAACGAATTGCCAGTGTGACTCTTGAGTAGGATTCAAATATACCCTTTTAAAGGCTAGAGAATCTGCCGGATGTATTTGGGTTCGGTGCTCGTTGGTTGCATGTTGTGGTCCTTCTATTTACAATTGCACGCGGGGCATGCTGGGACATGCGACCCGCCGGTGCTACACTAGTATAAAAAAAGGAATCTGGTCGAGGAATCTGTCCATCGACCAATTTTGTACGTGAACCAATGCATTTTGTTCCACAAAATTTTTGGCCACAAACCAAATTGTTCGTAGACCACAGCGTTCGTGAACCACAGGCACCACTGTAGTAGTAAACTACGGAGGTTATTTTTCCAGAACTTTGTGGAACTCTCGAAATATTATTACACACATTTTTGCAAATATCAGAATACCTTAAAAGGTGTCACAGATTGCATTTTTTCCTCAAATTGTTCTCTTGTGTCTACACAGGACGTGTGTGAACTTGGTTTGGTCAAAAAATGTCCAGAAGTGGTTTTACAAGCCAATTTATAACCCTAAAATTTGGCCCTAGAATGAAACAAGCTGTTTTCTCTTATTTGGTTGGCTCTTTAATGTGTTCATAAGCTCTGCTCTGATTGGCTGGTTTACTGCCAATAAAAGTTTGAGGTACTGCAATGGCTTACTACAGGTGGGATGAAACATGGAGCGTTTAGGCGTCCAACCGTATTTGTTTGATCCTGTATCAGAGGAGGAATAGGAATTGGATGTTAAGGAACAGCCAGTTGCTTGGAGATTGCAAATGAAGGCTTCTTAGTGGTACGTTTTGTCATTTAATGTTTCCTGTAACACTTTGCCTCATTTAATTTTAATAGTCCCATTTCAGCTTAAACACAATAATAACATAATCATAACTGTGTTTTCAGCATTGACAAGAACATAACAAGAATGTAAAAATTATTTTTAATCTCACTTAACAAATGATTTTACGATGCTACCTTCGTCATCCAAGTTTTATCAAGAACTCCAAACAATAAGCTGAGCAGCTTGTAAATGTGTTGTTTGTAAAGAATTTGGACTTCATTTTTTGCTTTGATTAGATTGCTTTAGCTAACCAAAAGTAGGCTACAGGAAGTACAGAAGCCCTTTGTCAAAATCAGTATCACAGACTTCACGATACCTGTCCAAATGTGCATACCCATTGAGCTTGAAAGTGGGCTGGCATGTTACTTTTGGGGGCGTGGTTAAGACTGTTATGACAGTCTAGGAATTTCAAAACAGCCTGTATCAAATCATTCTTTTACATATTCAGGAATTAGCTCCTATATTTGAAAGAGGGAACAATACTGTTTGAAATTCACGTTACGTCATTTCGATGCACTGAACTCTCTTTTTTCTACCTATGTAGAGGTAAAGTCAGATTTTCATTCTATGGCACCTTTAATAGCATGCACAATACCTGTTTATCATCAGAATCATAAACACAGACTACTTCTGTTTCCTGTCAGGGAAAAAACATTTTAAAAATGAATTCTTACATAAGGCAAGTAATCCTCCGCTAAAAGAGGCAGGGCTGTAATCAGAAAGCAAACTGTAAACTGTGATATTGGGTTTAATTTTAATTCCTGCCTATTGATCCTCCTCAGAGACAGTATGGCTCCACAGTCTAAGGCAGGGTATACGTGAGCTTATTATCAATGTGCCCATTCATCCTGGATCCTCCTTAATTTCATTTAGTGGCCGTATATTAGATTCCCTCACATTGCATTTCATTTAGCTGCTATTCATACGTATCCTCAATGCCCAGATCAAATTGTGGCAATAACAGGGTGACCTTTGGACACAGCATTGAATAATAGCGTGGATTAAATCGAAATACTGTTAGCCGCCTAGTATAATCTTCTATTACGGATAACTACACTGCAAAGGTTCATGGAACGACTTGATTGTAAAAGTGCAAAGACAGTTGCTTTCTGTACATACAGTAATGTCATTGCCAGTGTGTTACCTTTTACAAGGTGGGCAGCTTCCTGACTCTTGTTAGTGGATTTATTGAGCAAACTTTTGGTTTGTGTGATTCATCAGCGAGTAGAAGATGTCTGTAAGACTTTACTTAAGGCCACGTTTTTAGTAATTTATAAACGCATTCATAACAATAATGCATTCATGAAGCATTATAAACATGGCTATAAATATTTATCACAAGGCATAACACATTTTAGCCATATTTATTATGCATTATGAATGCTTTATGAAACTCATATATAATGCACTATAGATACCTTCATAATGCATTGTAATGGTAGGTATAAGCATTTAAGGATATTTTATACTGCATTATAAAGGATGAGAGATGCATACGGCAGTCATACTGTACTGCATAATACACATGGCTATAATGTGCTGTGCCTTTTTTACAGCCATGTTTATAATGCTTTATGAATGTGCTAATGCATTATGAATGTGTTGATAAAATACTAAAAACATGGCTTTATGTAAAGTGCTACCTCTGGTTCTTAAACAGGTTTCTGTTTTTTACATTCCCGTCATAGAACAGTCCGCTTACCATGCCTGTAAGTGTAATTTTCCATATGCTTTGCTACAACATAAGTCCAGAATGCATAAAGGTGCTTCTCTACCCCCAGCAGCTCAGAGGAACTATCAAAGCAGCCAAAGTAGGGAATTCTGAGTGAATCTTAATAGCAGAACTTCCACCTGGTTGTCATGGTGATATGTAAACATCACAAGAATGTTTACATCAATCTACCTACCAGCTTCAGTAGTCATATATTTTTGTTGGTTCTGAAAGTCTTACAGCAGACTGCTTGCCCTTAGTTGCACTTGTAAATTCGTTATTGTTACTGGGTTTAAATTCTCAGCAGGTCAAAAAAGAGAAAAATCACATTTCTGCATGGTTGTTCATTCTACCATGGTTCATTCCTCTAAGCCCTTTTGCAATATTGTTGAGTTTAATTTGAAGTACAGGTACGTGGCACTATCCCCTCTGAGACTGTCCTTTGATCTATTTGTCATAATAGCATAACGAAAATTTTATAGCTGTAGGAATAAACTCCCTGTATGTAGTGTGTGAAGAAACTAACCTGTAGAATGTTTGCTGAAAATGTCATTTATCTCATTTGGTATAATTGCTCTTGATTATAGATATTTAACATACCTACATTGTAAATAAAAAGATCACTTTACTCAGGTAAGATCAGACACTGTGCAGAGCTCAAAGGACATTTCTGAAGATGTGGGTGTCTGTATCATACCTGTCACGGGTGATTTATGGACGGCCTGAAATCTTTCACTCAAACATTCAAATTGTTTCTGCATCTTCGTCCGAGTATCATAAATCAAAAATCACCAGGCTGCCATAAGCATGTGACGTCTCCTTACTAGACTTTTAGGTGAGGAGCATAACAGACTCAAGGGCCTGTTTTGGAGTCACTTGACGGTCGCTTGAGTTGCAAAGTGGCCTGAGGTAAAAGAGAAGCCAAGATGCTGCTCAAGCTGAGTAATCATGGACTGGGAATAGAAGCTTGGGGCTTCAAACCACTGACACATGCAAAAATATGAAAATTACCCACAATCCATCATGCCCTTAATAATGTAGACTCTGTGAGCACTGCAGCATACATCATATCTATTGGCACTTATGATGCATCATGTATGAGGTACGTTTGGCAAAATCGTATTCAGAATCAAACATGCAAATTGCTGGAAAGAAAACACAAGCTTTCCAAATGAGTCTGAGAGTCTCCCTACAGTGTATGTACCCATCGTGATTCCTGTACACGTGAGACGACTTCATTTCCATATGCTGTCGCCATGGGCACACAAAGCTCTCTCCTTAGTGCATCACGAGTGCTGCAGTCTGTTCACCTAGCGTTCTTTTGTTTTCCGAATTATGGGTTATGAGAATGGAGCATGGAAAACCAACGAAGCAACTAATTGAGATCCTTACCAAAATAGCCTGTGAGCGCTTAAGGGACTGATGTGCCAAATGTTCGACATGCTATAGTTCATTTCACTGGGAGGCTCCGAGGCTCTCCCCTGACATATGTGTCATGTGAATGCCTTCATACATAAAATCAATCAGATGATTTATGCAACAATTACTGTTCTCCTCTTTGAATATGCGAATCGATGGAAATGAATAAATTACATCAAATATCCAACTCACCATTCAAGACAAATTAGTCAGCGAATATCTGTGTGTGTATGTGTGTGCGTGTGTGTGTGTGGTGTATATATTACCTTGTCGGGACCAAATGTCCCCACAATGTCATAAAAAAACCTCTTATTCTGAGTGTTATCCTGAAACTCAATTTCATAAAAATCTGTGACTTCAGTCTTGTATTTTGCTTGGTTACTTATGGTTAAGGTTAGGGCTGTGTGGGGGTTAAGCGTGTCATTGCTGAGATTGTTGAGTTTTTCCCATAGAAATGGACAGTCCTCACAAAAGATATAAAAACAAACCTGTGTGTGTATGGGGGGGGGCATAAGGAACACAGGGCTTTCTCAGGATCTTACCTGAACATGCACAAATTCTGCTATTCATGCATCTAAAATTAATAGCGTCCCTGATGCAGGATATGTGGAGACAAACACACTTTTCAATTATAATTCAATTTCGTGTGAGTCGTATTGCCAGGCAGGCACGCTAACTGAAAATGCAAACCAGTATAAACGTTAATTTACATGCGCTGTCTGCATGACACACGAATTGAAAGTGCATTCAGTGTGAAAGGATGGGTGTTCTGTGGGATTTGACTTTGCTGCTGGGACCCGTGTGTAAACTCCCAGTTCTGAGCCTAGGAGTCTGGGGCACCAGACACCATTACTACACAAAGACACAGATATTTGACCTGAAAGTTGCCCGTTCAAGTCCTGGAAGGAGGGAGACATTTGCCCAGAGTACTGTGCTTGCTGGGATAGGTTCCAGGCTGTATTGTACAGGTAGGTATAGAAAATAGATGGATAAAATGATTTTTAAATGATTAATAAAGGTGGAACAGGGTTATGCACCTTTATACCTCCGTGATTGTTAGTTACATTGCTACCCTTCGCTCTGCTTGCATAGAGTGTTTCCCAACCGGGGAGGGAGCAAAAACATGGACTGCCCTGAGGACTGGGTTGGGAAGCATTGGCATAGAGTACTGCAGTTTGTTCCCACAGTCCAAAAACATGAGATTATGTGAATTACTGACCCTAAATTGACTATAGTGTGTGAGAGGAGAGTGTTTCCTGCAATGGACTGATGTCCCCCACCTGGTTCCATTTCATTCCTATGATAGATTTCATGCTCACCCCTCCTTGTGCTAGCAAGTAGTTAAGGAAAATAGATAGATGAATGGACAATGTTATTTCTCCCATAGGTAGAGATCACTGGCTGTCCTCTATTAGTCTGTAACTCTTGCTCCTAGGCCCTTTCTCTCATTGCTCTGTTCCATGAATTTTGGATAGGTTCCTTCACTCTGCAAGGCCACAAAATTCCAAGCGTCTTAGAAAAACTCTACCATTATCTTCCAAGCATGTGCACTGACGGACCCGTGCTCTGCAGTCTCTGGAAGACACTACAGCAACACCATACATCTCCTCCAAACTTTTATATCGATCAAATGCAGAAAAAATAATGGCTCCCAGCTCCTACTTAATAGTGTCCACATATTACTCTATTAGTCATATGGGTGCTGATCCTTTCTCATTCCCACTGCTATAGTGTGCATCAGTTTGCATTGTCAGCATGTTCTGAAGGGATTTGAAATCTATGGTACTTCTGGTAGTGAAAAATGCCTTATATGGGGTTGTAGCAGAGTAACTCATAGTTTATTAGTCATACTTCTCCTCTTTCAGTCAGGGCCTTTAAATCTCTTAAGGGGTCCTGAGAATGAAAGAAGGCATTTTCCAGTTGTCTTCCATCCGATTATGCCGGCCTGGGATTATGACTCATGATATGGGCAAAATATTTTCCAGAAGGTTCGTCTCTCTGCTCGGTGAAACGGCTACTTCTGCTTCTCGCAGTTTACTGGGCTGCCTAAGTCTTCTTTACCTCTTCCATCTGTCCAAGGATCCTTCGGGAAACATTCGTTTGCATGTGTTTAATTAATTTTAGATTAAATGAATCTCTGTGACGTAACCATTACAAACACAGCACAAAAACAAGTCATAAATTCATGAGAATACCTGCTAAATTGCTAATAGTGCAGACACTTAGGAGAATAACCGCCATAGCTATCTACGGTTCTACAGTAATACTGTAAGTGCAGTTTCCTTTAGTGATTTTTAACAAGTCGTGCCATGGTATAAAACACAGCATCTGGTTATAATTTTCCAGGTAAAATTCTAATGAGGTTACCGTTGTTCCTTTTACCGATGTTGAAGTCTAAGGAACAAAAGGCATCTGCATTATCAGTGGGGTGATTTAGGTTAAGCTTCATTTTTTTTCCAGGATAAAACATTTGGGAAGATTTTAACTCTGGTCTTTGTTTTGTCTTGCTTCTTAACATCCTGCTTTGGTTTCCAACCCATTCTTCTGACTGATGGTTAAAGATTTGCTCCGATTATCATGGACACATTTTGGAGCAGAATTTTGTCCCAGTGCAAAATGGTTGCCATTTACCAAATAGTCCTGCAAAAGTTCCACCGGAAAAAAAGTTCAAAGAAATGGAACCAGGGATGTCTTTTCCTCCTTCAGTATTTGGCATTTCTCTATTTATATGCCTGCCTGCCGGCACTTTCATTTGCTGTCTGTTGCAATCTTCAGCACTACAGTGTCCTGAAAAGAGGAACAGGCCTTCATCCGTGCTCCCGAGCACATACTCGGCACCAAAGACAGTTAAGTCGTCTTGCTGAGCCGATGTGATGAGACGGGAGAGTGATGCGCAAATGTGCGGATCTGACACCTTCTCAATGGTCGGTGCCCTGCTCCTCACAGCAGAGTCATTTAACCTCCCTGATATTTAACAGACCCCCACCATTCTCCTGAAATCTACTAAGCCTTTTGGCATGCTAAAGCTGCACTCATCTCGTCTCTAATATTCTTGATGTCTTGGGTGTTGAGTGGACATGACATGTAGCTATTTCTAGAAAAAAAAAACTGACAAAAAATTCTTTTGGGAGTCCAAATGTTCAGATTATTCCAGCCCTGAGTTCTGGCCCACAAACAGAATATTAGTTATTGGAATTACACAAATTCCTCGACAATATAAATATGTAGGGGTTAAGACGCTTACTTGCCATACATAAAAAAACAGTAGTTCTTTCTTAGCTGACTTTGTCCACTTGTTGTCCTGTATCTTTTGGTATGTTGACTTCCTGTATGCAGGGTCATGGTTTCATATTAAAGGTGCATTCGCTATACATCTCGGAACCAACATGGCTGCCTCCACAAACATGCTGTTATTGTGAGCTTTTGCTTTATACTATTTCAGTATATTTGCAGCAACATTCTTTAGTTTTCCAAGAGACAAACAGACAAGAAACACTAACTAGTCAAACCTCATTAAAAAGCTTTAAAATATCTCACATAAAACAGCGACTAGCAGATCTTCTGCTAGAGACCCATAGAATGAAATATATATTTACTGAAGTTCTTCCTTGTAATAAATGGGCCTTTCTGCCAGCACTGTTTCTGCCCTAACAGCAAACACAGTGGCATGAGAATTGTGTCTGACAAACACTACATGTACCGCTATGTTATCAGCGTTGCTGTTTCTTTTATGCTGTTAACTAGCCAAGCTAGTTGTAGTTTGTAATCTTTATGAAACTGAATCAACATGAGATGATTAAATTCCACCATTTCACACACTTTTTACTCATTAACTGTTGGTTATGATACAAGGTCTTCAATCAGTTAAGTTTACATATGAAGCCGGACCGCGCTTCTGCGTTCACTGCTCTCTGGTGTCTGGAAGTGAGCATCTCCCTGCCGGAGCAGGTGAATAAACCATGTTAACAGACAGTAGGGGATCTACAAATAAAAACTGTAAGAAAAAAAAATATGTAATGAGATATGTTAATCGTATGTGGTTTTGTAAACAAGACATCATATGTAATGAGGGGCAAAATCCCCCATCTCAAATCTAAGCCTATGCTTGTATGTAAATCAACATATGAAACAGCATGGAGTTTAATATCCAAAAGAAAAAATGGGAAGTTTCTCTTCTCTACTTACCACCGCATAGCCAACGTGACTTAGTGAAGAGCTTCCCTAGCTGACATGTGTCCTCAGATGAACTGCATGGGTCACGCAGCAAAGTGTATCCTTCTTTTAAAATATGGATATCGATGAATCAAAATGAATAAAATCCACCGTAGACCCTGCTGTTCTCAGTGTCTGCTTCATTAGAGCTTGTTATAATTGCACTGTGAGTTCGGTCAGGGACAGAAAATCTCGTTAAATGATTTTCTTTGCAGGTGTGTTATTTCAGCACGTTAGCGTTGTGCGCTGCCCCGAGATTCAAGCACCGTCTCATCTGACATGTAATGATGCTCATTTTGAAGTACAATACTGTGCTCAAATAATCAAAAACAGAATCTAACACAAAACAATCATTTGTAAAAGCAGGCACCTCTTGCCACACATAAAAATACATCATTTGCTTACACAATAATTCTTTTATTTATTAAAATATTCTGGCTACAACATCCAGATTTTAATCGAGAAAAACTTGATTAAAAACACCAGAAAATAATATGAGAATTTGTATCATTTTGTGGCATCTACTGTCAGATAGGCTGAAATATACATATGATTCAAGTTATTGTGCAATATTGCACACTACAAACTAACCGCAGTAATTTTCATCCCTTAATAAATGAATTAATGAATGTTACTGTGAAGGACTCGGGGCATGGTACAGGTAGGAAAGGAAGGTGACGATGCGCATGTGGCCCTACAAAAACAGGGGGTTTATTACAGGAACTGAATACACTTAAAAAACTACAAAACAAAAGGTCAAACTAAACAGGGAAACGATGTAACTAACAACAAAAAATGATCTACTGAAGAAAAGCTGGTAACACAGAGAACAGGCAGGAAAGCAAACATAGCAAAACAGAATAACCAACATCATAGTCAATCAAAAGCACAGCCAATGACTCCACTAGGAACAGAGCAGAATCAGGTACTTAAATACACAGGGCTAACAAGGAAACACAGGACAGGTGAAAACGATCAACAAGGACTGGCACAAGAAAATGGGCAACAGGTGGAACTAATAGTAATTAAATGAAGGAACTCGGAAACGAGGAAACAGAATCCAAACACTAAGGAAATAACAAAGGCAGGTAAAACACAACCAAGGGAACAAAGCAAAAAAAAAAAAAAAACACAAAAATCAGTAACTAGAAAAACTAAATCAAACACTAGGGAACAAATCTACTAAATACAAAAACAGAGGTGGTTGGACTTGAGCACACAACTGATAGGTTAGTAGCCACACACTGAACCCTTAGCCCTACATACTGTAGCAATCCAGGAAGCTGAGGACACACACAAAGGACTTGGGCACAGGGAGAATAGGATGGCCTGCGACACCTGCTGGCCAAAAGGGGAGGAGACGTGTAAGGTTAGGGTAGATGGGTGCTGCCCCTGACAGTTACATTTATATAGCGCTATTCAAGATAGCAAAAGCGCTTTACAGAGCCAATGGGGAGCCACTTCAACTACCATTACCACTCTATTACCATAAAATGCATAATATACTCTACTGCAGTAATAATCTCCTTTTGCAAATAAAGTAAATTTAGTAAATAGTTTAACATTAAACATGGAATGTATGGATTGGTGTTTGTACCATTCAAACTTACCATCAGGTGTCATTTGTAGATTGTCTCTCCATTACAGGATAAAAGTTTAGTAGATTGGCAGTAGGAAGTTCCTGCATTCTCACCACAATTATGCAAAGATAAATTTAAACATGAATAGCCAATATCACAGGACGTTTACAATGTCGATATGGAGCCATGTTATGAGAGCATTCTTGGGGACTGGTGATGGTGTGGTGACGGTGCCTGAAAGCTTCCATTTATCTTTCATTTAAGTCATTCAATGAAGCAAATTTAGGCAAAATAATGGAATCCTGAAAACAATGTCTCAGTAGTTTGTAATCATTTTATGTTATTTTAAAAATGCCATACCCATGCAAATACAGTATTCTGAACCCCGGAATCCATAAACGGATTAACTGTTAGTTGGTCCAAATCCCAAAAGTAAATTTATTTTTATTTACTTGCTGCTTTGTATATATTACTAATGCTATTCATGTATATGGCTGCAAATGACTGCAATTCATAGAGCTTATTTATGCATGCTATTTAGGATCCTGGCACTATGTCAGGGTGAGGGAAAGAACTTGAGAAAAGCCAATTATCAGCACCCTTAGTGTTCGTTTTCTGCAATCATACAATTACCTCTGTCTGACATTTTCCCTTCTGGAAAAAGGAGGAAATGCAAGCTACTGGAGCAGGTAAATAACTGGACCTAGAAAACCAGTTCATTAATAACCTATTTAACTGGCTTCAGAGACCGATGAGGTTTATGATCAAATTCAGTTATTGCAGAGTGAAGTGCAATAAGAATGTATAACTAATCTTGATAGGCTGTTCCCTTTTTTCTGAGTGTATATTAGAAAATAAAAGCCCAGAGTCTTTGCATTTTTTTCCCTGTGGATAAATATGCTTTGTAGTAGCACCTTGGGATTTCAGTGCAGTCATTAGTGTCTCTGCAAGTACAGAAACACTAATTATGTGTAGGCCTATCTATGTTTACAGTTTTATTGCCATTTTTACATTTTGTTGAATGTTTTGCTAATATGTTGTTGTAACTAATAGAATAGTGGGTAAAACCTCACCTAAACCCAGGCAGTTTAAATTTCATGTATTTTGTGGCCCTTTTAGGCTGGTGACGTGTTCTGGCTGGTCCAGCTGCTCCCCATACCCTTTGGAAGTCCTATGATTAAATGCACATAGATATAGCACATCGATGAAAAGAGGGCCCTTTTGCTGAGTGTTTGGGCCCTTTCCTCTTTCTCCTCCCTTATGGGTGGCCCTTCCCACCAATAGCTCATAACATGAACTATTTAATTACCAGGTAAAAATAGATACTTTTACATTAGAATCGATTTTCAAAATGAAACCATTCAGATTGAAAGAATCGTAATTTCAGTATCGATATGCACATCCCTACTCCTATGGAAGAAAATTATTGACAAAAGTCGTTAATGAAAAAAAACGTTGAATTATACTTATCAAATAAAAACGCATTGCATTAATGACGCTTTGAATTTTTGGGGACTGTAATTTAATATGTGTATACGTTCAAACATTGAACATTTCAACTGAAAACATTTAAATTGTAATTTCATTGCTTAAATATTCAGTACCTTGTAGTTGCCCGCAGGCATCTTACGTTAGCAAGATAAGTTTGGTGATAATTAATGCAGCTAGCGAATTACTTACATAAAAACCTATTAGTTGGGGGCGCAA
>JAODJW010000001.1:13368669-13378687 GCA_026777045.1 Hyperopisus bebe | reverse complement strand
CTAGTCCCGGATGTAGAGGGTTGAATTTCGGACCGTATTTTAAACCACTGAAATTGTGGCAGCGTATTTGAAACAGCAAAAATAACGGGACTGAATATTGTAAAGCAGAAATAAGAGGTCTGAATGTTATTGCTTGAATAATAAAGATGCGAATAAAACACATGGAATATTTTTAACTGAATTTGTTCTTTTGAAATTTATTTTGAGGCGAAATTAAATGAACTGAATTCATGTGGCTGAATTGTAAACATGCACTTTAAAATACGTATGTTTTGGAACTAAATTTTGGAAGCCGAATATTTTTGTACTGAATATTTAAGCAATGAAATGACAATTGAAATGTTTTCAGTTGAAATGTTCAATGTCTAAACGTATACACATACTAAATTACAGTCCCCAAAAATTCAAAACGTCATTAATGCAATGTGTTTTTATAAGTGTAATTCAACGTGTTTTTTTTCATCAACGACTTTTGTCATTAATTTACTTCCATAGTAGGAGGGAGCAAAATAGCCAGCTAGCTAACACATCTGAATGGCCCAATAAGTCATAGCCTAAAACAAACTTTCTTGTGCTATTAAAGTGCTATTCCTAATTCCATCCATCCATCACAGGGCACACACACATGCACAGGGCCTATTTAGACTCACCAACCAACCTGTCCTGCACGCTTTTGGACCATGGGAAGAAACCGGAGACCCCAGCCAAAACCCACCCAAACAGGTGGAGAGCGTGGGGACTCGACACAAAAAGGACCCAGGACCAAACCCAGGACCGAACCCAGGACCTTCTTGCTGTGAGGCAACAGCGCTAACGATGCCGCCCCACTATTCCTAACTGATAAAATAAAAATAAATTCCGATTAACGTTACACACGTACCTCATTGCAAAGATAACATTAATGCATAATGTCAAATAATGTCAAAGAAAGACAATCTAATGTCTTTAAGTGTTACTGAGACTACTGTTGCTTAAAATAGATATAATTTTTGTCTGATATTCTTAAGCTTTCAAATGGCACAAAACCATTACTGATTGTTGTTGTAGTAAGAAGAGTAAAGATTCAGTTAGAATTTAGAAATTCTATAATTAGTGTTGGATTCTGTTGCTGAAGGTGTCACTTAACAGTTTGCAACCAAAAGAAATCCTTTATCTAAAATTTTGCCATTTTCTGAAGCTAGAATAAATTTCTATTTTATGTAGGAGTGCCTTTTCTTGTATTGAAAGACACCCCCCCTGCCCCCTGCCCCAGGATGGTCTGTGTCATGTCACTCCAATGCTGAAAGACAGTCCCACTCCACCCCTGTTTGTGGTATAAAAGCATAACACAGTTTACTTACTAAAAATATTTGTACAGAACAGGTCACTAAATGAGGTCTTTCTACTGTAATTCCTTATGTATAAAATAGATCATAGATATTTTTTATGAAATAAAATATTTCATGTTTTTTTTTAAATAAATGAATGACATTATAAATAGTATTAGATTATTGGTGCTGAGTTTTTACTGAATTAAAGCATATGTAACACTTTGGAATAAATGTTTTTTTTTTTTTTTTTGTTAGGTACTGTAGGTAAAATATATTACAATGTCAAGTTGTGTAAGACCGCTTCAAAAGAGGTAGGCCTCAGCCTCCAGAGGGTTAACAAGGTGCGAAACACTGCTTAAAAGTTTCATTTAAGTGTGGAAAATCTGTATGCAAGAAAAGACATTTAATTTGGGAAATACAAACTGTACCGACCCGATGTCACATACAGATTTCCCATAGTTAAGTATATATATATAAAAATATGATTTTGTATTCAAAAAAGGTATTGAAATTAATTCAATGTCGGTAATAGAGGAATGTGCTTCAGATATAAAGTGGTCATCAGAGGCAGACTGGGCAAATATTATGGTAATATATACAATATATCAATTGCCAAGAATAGCTATTTTAGTGGAGGTCCTTAAAATGTCCTTGTTCATGTATTTGCCTCACGGACACAATTCGACTTTTCCGCTCCAATATACCAACCTTTAGACAAATGTTCATTGCTGTCACTCAAACTTTTTTCAATCATCCATCCATCCATCCATCCATCCATTTCATGTTCCTTCCTGGAACTATACAGCAAGGATAAAATGTCGTTAAATAAATAAAGATCTTTCTATATAACATGTTCATAAATATTTATAAGAGAACAAAATGCAACGCAAACCGAAAACTGCAATAAAATACTAATGACGACTGAGTTTCATTAATAACTATACCTATAGCCCTTATAGCACTTTTACACCAATCAAATATAGTTTACTTTTCCACATCACAGGCTATATAGGTGCAGGGTGTCACACCCTGCTTGCTCTATCTGGCTGATCGTGGCCTTTCCCCTCGGCCTGGTCCTAAACAAGCCATGCCTGGGGCTTGTTAGTCTTCCCTCTCATTCCTGCTCTCTTTTTAATCACTCACAGCTGCCTTGTGTTTGCTCCCTTGTTAGTCATGTATATAAGTGTCCTCAGTTCTCATGCTCCCTAGTTCAGCCATTGTTTCATGCTTGTGTCTCTGTACCTGTGCCAGTCAGCCAATAAAACTCTCTGCAAGGGATCTTCAGCATAACAGCTCACATTTGGGTCATGCTAGTGACGTGACACAGGGCTCCTGTGATCTGGAAAAAAAAAAATCAGTCCCCTTAAAATTTTTGCTCCCCTTGGTGAGCAAAGCAAAAAGACTTAAGAAACACGAGATACAAAGAACACCGTGAGATCACTGCAAGACATCATCTGAGAGGCTGCCATAAACTCGCTTGGCGTCCTCCAAACCAGCACTGTATGTATATTTTATGGATTTATGAGTTACTAAACCTTTTTGAATCATCTGCAGCCTTTGCAAAACTCCCAAAAAAATCTTATTTTAAAATCCATTTAATTTCTTATGCTAACTCTGTGATAGCGAAACCACGATGGGGAAAGTTGCGATGTGGAAGGGTCGGCTATACATATATTTGAATGAAACACATCTCTGTGCCCTATTTGTAAAACAACTGGGTTAGGACAGCAGGTAGCTGGTTACGATCCCTGGGTCGGCAGAGTGGTTTCAGCATTGCGCTCTTGAACAAGGCCGTTATCCTCCAATTTCTCCTGGGACTGACTGACCCTGCCTCCTAAAAGCATTAAAAAGCATCCACTAAAAGCAAATGCTACAGAATTATAATGCTACAGAAAGTTGCAGCCAGATACGACCCAGAGAACGATAAATTTTCAAAAGGCTAATATTGTGATGCTAATGTGTAGCGTGTGCAGTTCACAGACTGATCCTACTGTGTAGTCTCAGCCAGCTCCTCGGGGGCCTCGCTGAGCTCACAGGGCTGCTGTCTTACTCTTGGTCCTTTCTGGTAAACGTTAGGCGTGTCCTGTGTGTGGTACAGCGAGCGGTTTGATCCTCGCGCCGTTAGATCCTCAAGTTCATACTGAGTTCTCGCCGAGCTCAGAGGCTGACTTACAGGTGATAGATGCCTATGGCTAGAATTTAGGCGCAAAAAGCCCAAGAGACTAGGATGAGTACAAAATACACATGAAATGGGTCTTTATGATATTAAAGAAAATACAAAAGTGACAGGAATAAGTTTAACTGGAAATATATATAGAAGGACAATAATGTCCTTAGAGTATGCCTTCAGCAGGGATGGGCACTCTTATCTAGAAAGGGCTGTTGTATATGCAAGTTTTTGCTGCAATTCCTTAATCAGATTACTAATTCATGGACCAACTGGCTGAATGGTCCTCACACCTGAGTTTGGACACCTGACCTATAGGTCACCCCAAAAACCTACATATATACTAGCCCTTTGCGGATAAGATTGCTCACCCCTGGGCTACAACAACTTAATCACCAGTTTAATGTTGCAATAACCGTAGGTAAGGAAGTGGTACATACATTTATTGAGGGCAACTTAAGTTCACTTCAGTGAAAAACAGACATGCATATCCACCCTAAGTAACCCAAAGTAAAAAACGATCATTATTTCCAGGCAAAAAAAAGTTTAACGTGTGCAGCATGGATCACGTGCTCAAGCATGAATTATGCGACAGTGTTATAGTTTCTTGGCACACATTGGTTGTAGACACTCTAGGGAATTACACTCCCATCCATTTTCCTGAGCCAGGGTATTGCTGTGATCTTGAGCCTATGCTGGGAAGTGTGTAGCACATATCTATTTGCATAAAATGTCTTTTACAGTGCCACCCTCAGCTGGATGATGGAAGGACGGATTGATGAATGATAGATGGATATATTTCCACATTTAAATTGATTTTAGATTTGTTGTTCTATACTGTACAACTCATTACATTGCTAGCTTAAGTTCACCTGGAGTAAATTGGGCTTCTTGTTCTCAGGGTGGTTAATCAGAATCACAAAAAGCACCGTATTAAATCTGTGCGCAAGAATATTTCTCTAATCGGCCCGCTGAAAAGCAGCTACTGTCAGCAAATCTAGGAGTCAAATTTTCCACAAAAACGAGAGTGATCTGGATCCCTGTGCATAGAGACTCCCGCAGGGTGGATAGGCATCTGATGGTTGTGAGGGCCTCAGAAAACTGAATCCGGCAGCCTCCCTCCAAATCTCCGTTGGCACCCCTGCATCAGCATGCTAACCTGCTAACCTGCATGTGTCACCTGTGTGCCAGGAGATTGGAGGAAACACCTTTTTAGCACCTTTTAAATTATGCATATTTACAGCCATAAAATGCATTGCTCTGCCTTGTCCACATTTCTTACCTTGTCTGGATATAGGTTTACCATAAACATCTATGAATGGGTAATGCTCCAAATATGTCCAATATGACAGTAATATATGTCCTCAAAAAAATCCTCATGTGGTTCCTCTTATCTGCTGATACTTTCCTCCCACGCGTGTGATCCTGGCTTTTTACAAACAACAGCTCAGGGTAAGTCCGAACAGCATAAGCACCAAACCATAAATTCCACATTTTGCGTTCCATTCACAAAAAGACCAGGCCACCCCCATTGAGAAGTGAGGACAGGCCGGGGGCTGAAGCGAATGACCAGAAGAAAGTGGCTGTCAAGCTGTCGATGGCCCCCGTGGCCATTGTTGCGTAAACTTTAATTGGTCTGCAGGATTTTTGCTTCGAATTCAGGAGCCCTTTCAAAGTGGATGTGCTGAAGACACAGATCATTTTCTGTCAAACTGTATTCCTGCTACAACTCCAAGCCAAAGTTGCTATCAGCCGTGCCCCAAGGCCGAATAGAAAGACATTAATATTCTTGTCAATCAGCTACCATAAATAGGCTGACAGAATTAAATGTTTAATGCTTTAGAAGCCAGCCAGCCAGTCAGAGTGAACGTGACGCAGGACACCAGGGATTTCAGGGCATCTGCCATGTGACCAGGCTGCATAAACATATCTACTTACGATTCAAGTGTAATATATTTTATTGTAAATGCAGTTTCCTCATGCCATTTCCATCCAATGAAATAAATCATGCCACAGTAAAATGCAGCCCATCCATCCGTCCATCTATTTTCTTTAATCACTTGTCCTATTCAGGGTTGCAGGGGGTCCGGACCCTATCCCGGAGGCTATAGGTGCAATAATATACAGCTTCAGGTAATACATTTTCAGAGCAAAATGCATCTAGGCCCCTCACATTTTTTAAATGTTCTACAAATTGATACAGAAACATGAAACCTTTTCTATTCTGTTTTGTGTAAAAAGAGCCATCTGGACACCTACCCTCTACAGTAGTGTTTCCCAATCCAGTCCTCTGGGATCCCCAGACAGTCTAAGTTTTTTATAAAAAAGCAAAAACATGCACTGTCTGGTGGGGAGCTCAGAGGGTGCAGGGGCAAAATGCCCATTTATTTTCTGTACTCACTTGTCCTATACAGGGGTTTGGAGCTTCAGAAGCCATGGAAGGTAAGCAGGGAGTAACCCAGGATGGGGTGCCAACCCATCGCAGGGCACACACATTCATACCTATGGACGATTTGGTAACTCCAATTCACCGTAGCATGTTTTTGGGCTGTGGGGAGAAACTACAATACCCAGAAGAAATCCCCCGACGACACAGGGAGACTCCACACACATGCAGTCACTGCACAGAATCAAACCCTGGTCCTCCAGGGTATGAGGCAACAGTGCTAATCACTGCACCACCACGCCACCCCAAGTTGTTCTGTAACAGTCATAATTTTATCCATGCTTTTTTTCATAAAGGTTCAAATAGCCATTCAATTAAATCTTGCCCAGTTTATTAATGTACCGCAACATCAGTACAGTACTTCGTCATTCTTACTGCCGCTTTGGGTTATTTGCCTTTTATTTGCTCTGCCTTTAATCACTTTTCCGTTTCATCTACCCTCCCTCCTCACAGCGTCAATTGCCATGGAAAGCAAAGTAAGCGTGAGATGCTGAAACAGACACGCTGGTCTGTGGCTCTGTGGAGACACGTCCAGGAGCCGTGATCCATTCCCTGGCAGCCAGGGAGACGTCCCTTCGCAGGTAAACACACAAAGCAATCTCTTGGCTGCCAGTCAGCCTCCTTCCACTCAAACTCCTTCTGGAAGCTCAGAGACCAAAGCTCTTCTCATGTCCAGAGGTCATCCCCGCACGCTATCCAGCCAAGCAAATCGTATACTGACACCAAGGTACTGTTTAGTTCCACAGGTTTGGTGCCCCGTAAGTATTTGCGGGCGTGAAAGAGCTTCGGCGCATTAGCAGGCATCCTGCAGATGTTTGAAGTGAAATGGAGAAGGTCACGGCATATCACAGAGTGAATTTCATATCGAAGGAGTACGGGAAACTGAGTATACAGTGTGCGGAATGGTATTTTCCTACTTACTGATTGCACAGCTGTCGTGCATGATGTGGGTGTGCGAGACATATCACCATTACACTCTCACCTTCACACACAGATATGCATGCATCCTTCTCTCGGATTACTGCAGTATTGTCATGCCCAGCAGGTCACCACTTGACCTTAAGCCTTCAGAGGTTTCGTTGTTTTTCCTACAAATTCCACAGGAGGCTTTGTTCACCCTCCTCTGCTGCATCCTTTGTTTATTTTTCTTTTACTCTCTTAGACTTTCAGGGGCCTGTATTATGAAGCCTGATATCTTGCTTAGCCAGATAACTTGTTGGATTTAATGTGCCCCAGTTTAAATGGGCGAATATCATCTTTCACTTTCATTTAGCCCAGACTACCTTTAGTCTGACAAGCTCTCTGGTTAAGTAAGAAATCATGCTTCATGATACAGGCCCCCGGGTAAATAAATCTGCATACAGGGCCAGCCTGCCCTATAGGCAACATAAGCGATCGCCTAGAGTAGTGTTTCCCAACCCAGTCCTCGGAGAACCCAGACATTCCACGTTTTTGCTCCCTCCCAACTCCCAGCCAATCAGGAACACCGAATACCTGGTACAGGTGTGCTGGGAGCTGAGAGAAAGCAAAAACATGGACTGTTTGGGGTTCCCTGAGGACTGGGTTAGGAAACACTGGCCTAGAGCTCTATTTGATTAGGGGGGGCAAAATTGCAAGCAAAAAAGAAAAAAGATATTCCTCTGATTGCATTCCGTAACATTAGTTATTTACACTAGTTTTAATGTTTCACTACCTTTCTTGTGAAACAGATGTGATCTAGCTAGTTAGCCGCCAGACACCTTGTTTCATAGAAATGTTTTTAATACTAATGAATTGACCCAGCAGAATTTCACCTAGGGAACCTGAAAACCCTGGGCCAGGCCTGTCTGTACCAGCAGAATTTCACCTAGGGAACCTGAACATCCTCTGCCAGACCTGTCTGTATATATCTTTACCTGCTGGCATTTATACTTGTGCTTTTGAGTCAATCTTGTTCTGCGGGGCTCTTTTGATGGGTCTGGCAGAGGGGGCACTCAGGAGGAAGCCAGCTGACTGAAAAGCATCACTGATTTATTATAGTTTTTACATTTGGTAAAGCTTGACATAAACTGCACCTCCATAATGGGAATTTCACAGGTCAGACTGGGGTCATTCGGTCTTCTGAGGTACTCAAATATCAGCTACAGCCTAAAACATGGAAGCAGACCGCAAACTCAACAGATCGACCCTTTAAAGCAGAGCATGTTGTTAATAAATGATCAGATTTGTTATTGTCCCCATAATAAATAGAAAGACAAATGATACGATTTTCAGTTGAATCCTCAAAAACTGTTGTTAGAAAATGGTATAGAATCATGTTGCTCTAGATTGTTTAAATACAATATAAACATTACAAACCTTAACATTGCTGTAACAAAGTTGCCACATTTTGTCTGTAACAAAGATGCTACAATTTTCTCTGCGGGTTTATATTTCACACTTTCCCTGCTGACTGCATCAGTAAAGAGACGTGAGCATAGAATGAATGCTACAGGGAGGTATGATGAGGATAAGCTCCGGAAATATTGTTGAAAAAAAAATTGGAGAGAGATTTGTTTTTTTAAAAAAACACAGGAAATATAGAGGGTCATTGCAACCCTGGAGCCTGTCGCAGGAAGCAGAGAGCTCAAGCCACGGGACTCCCTGCACTCGATGCCACTTCACAGCAGGACACACGCACAATGGCACGCTAAGGGCAGCTTCAAGAAACTAATTCAATTAATCTAAGCTGTATCTCTCTGGGCTACGACCCATGCGCATAGAGAATTGGAGCATGAATCACATCCACAGCACTGGAGATCTGTGCCAAGGCCATACTGCTAGACTCTGAACTGCTACTCAGCTCTGTGACTCATACAGGTGTAAGTGGATTTATGTATGACGTCTATGAAGGAGGAACTGCTCCTTCATGGCAATGCCCCACAAACAAAAATAAAGTGTAATGAGTCCTGCGGGATGCTTCTGAATACCAGAACTGAAAAATCACAGGCAGTCTTTGCAGTATAAACAGTGGTTAAATTATGCAGCAGTATGCGCAATTAACTAAAGATATAATGGAGAGATTATGACAGAATTCTGCGGGACGAGAAAGCTATTCACGAGAAATCCAGCGACGTTAATTAAGATTTTTAAAAAAGCATGCTGCGTCTTATCGACGCCTGCCCGCACATCACAAGTTTAATTTCCCCGACCAACGTTTGGTAAAGTTCACAAGTTAATGGACTGGGACGAGCTGTACCTACTCAGTGCCGGAAGTTAATTGCTGCCGTATAATTAGGTGTGTAGTGTGAGGATTAACAAGTAAAATTTTCATACTTCGCTGGTAGCGTTGGCTCATTAAAATATGCCAGCCTGACTTTGGCGGCTTTGCCTGTAATTGAATCTCATTCAAGTTTTGCACAGTTTTGTTTTGGACTGAAGGAGCCATTTTCTTTAACCTGACAATTTACGTTTGTTTATAATCATTAGTCAAAATATTGCAAATTAATCAAATATTGCAAATGATCATTACTTTTAAATTTTGAATATTATTTTATTAATTTTCGAGTCTCCGCCTGGGTCACGTGTGTGGAGTTTGAATGTTCTCCCTGTGTCGTCGTGGGGTTTCCTCCGGGTTTCCCCCCACAGTCCAAAGACATGCTGAGGCTGATTGGAGTTCCTAAATTGCCCATAGGTGCGCATGTGTGAGTGACTGGTGTGTGAGTGTGCCCTGCGATGGGTGGGCCCCCGTCCAGGGTTGTTCCCCGCCTTGTGCCCGTAGCTTCTGAGATAGGCTCCGGACCCCCCCATGACCCAGTAGGATAAGCGGTTTGGAAAATGGATGGATGGATTTTATTAATTTATTAGGTATACAGTAAGTGTGGTGGATGCAGGATATTTTCAATTATTGTCATATTTTATCTTTTGAATGTTTGTAATTATAATTGCAAAAATTTAATATATTTTTAAATAGTCTTAAAATTAGTATACCATAAAGTATTTCTTGAATTTTGTATTATGCATACAAATGTACATAAGTTGTCATTTATTGCATTTTAAACTTTTGGGTATTTTTTTAAGTAGAAAAATACTGAAAAAGCACCAAGAATAAACACATAACAGCAACATTTTATGCTG
>JAODJW010000001.1:13325600-13342798 GCA_026777045.1 Hyperopisus bebe | reverse complement strand
GATGCAAATATATATATATATATATATATATATATATATATATATATATAGTATTTTTTTTATACTTCAGTTCACAGTGAAAGCAGTAAACATTGAATATGTCCTCTTAACATTTAAGTACAAACAGTGTATATATCTGCTAATGTAGGGTGTGTGATTTATGGGCTTTGAAAAGTCTGCAGCCAGAGCATATAGGGCAGGTGACAGAGGGTGAGCTGACAATCTGAAGGAACCTGCAGGTTATTAGTAGTAATGTGAAGCTGTTGAGATGATTAGTTACAAACTTGTTTAATTACACTGTGACATGGTGGAGAAGGATGATGCTGAGATTTCTATTGCTTTGGGTCAGTGAATCAGCTAGGGGCAGGGAGTGGGGGGGCACTTCTGGAGGCCAGTGGGGTTAATGATGTTCGCATGCAAGAGCATAATTAGGAAGAGTGCAAATGCCAGTGTGAAAAGATGGTATAATATGCTGAACTTTTTTGAGGAATACATAGGTATACAAGTCACGGGTTTCACCTAGAACATAATCCTACATACCTGATTTTTTTCAAACATTAAGTGAATTACTGCAGCTTTTTAATAGTTTTTTAATTGGATTGAGATGGACACTGATGTAAGTTGTGAAATCACTTCCAAATAATTGTGTTTATAGTTTGAAGAGGCCAATTTAAAGGCAGTACTGCTGGACCCAAAAGTTAATGGCTGATGATTCATAATATCAGGTATTGGCAGCCAATGGGAAAAGCCTCAAACATAACATAATGGCACAGTGACTTTTGTGTCTTTTTTAGTGCTGATACCAGGAAGAGAGAAGAGGATAACAAAAGAGCCTCCTGAATAATGTTATATACCTGGGTAAAAAGACAAGCATGACACATACAGTAACAGTGTGTTGAGCTGAGCTTTGCCCCAAACAAAAAGAGCTTTATCATCTTGGGTTGCTATCAAACCAAAAGCTGAATACACCAATAAATGGATTCATTGGGATTGAGGAAGATGCCGATTGGTGAACAGTGACAGTAATCTGACTCATCCTTTCCAGATGGATGGTACCCCCCCATATCACACCCCTACCTTTCTGCTACCACAGCTGTTACTGTGAAGTAAACACGGTATAATTAAGATGCCTTTAATATTTTAATTCATTGTACTGGTTTAATTAAGAGTACCCATGGCTGAAATGTGAATTCTGGATCGATGGATGGATGGATGGATGGATGAAGAAGTGGACATATAAGTGGGAGATTATATATTCAAATCTCAGACTCAGGACTTTTTCTGCACCAAAAACAATATTTTTTTCCATGTATTAATTCTACTAGCATATCGTACTGTGGCGCATAACGTGGTATATGCCTTGATTTATAATAGAATGTAACGCGTTGGATTTGTGTGACTATATCAATGTGATTTGTTTCATCCTCAGAAGACTTAAACCTCAGATGCCTATAGATGCGCTATACAAAAATAAATTTGTTTGTTTGTGTTTGTTTGTTGTTAAAGGGGGGTGGCACGGTAGTTGGCACTGCTGCCTCACACCTCTGGGAGGAGGGTCCCCACCATGGCTCCGTGTGTGTGGAGTTTGCATGTTCTCCCCATGTCATTGTGGGGTTTCCTCCAGCTACTCCAGTTTCCTCCCACAGTCCAAAAACATGCTGAGATTAATTGGAGTTACCAAATTGCCCGTAGGTGTGAATGGTATGCGTGTGCCCTGTGGTGGGTTGGCAGCCCATCCTGGGTTGTTCTCTGCCTTGCACCCATAGCTTCCAGACCCCCTGTAACCCTGAGTAGGATAAGCAGTTATAGAAAATGGATGGATGGATGCGTTAAATGCAAGTTTCAAATATTCAAGTGAGAGCCTAAGGCTTTATACACTGGCCATTCTTATACCTCAGGGGTAAATCCTGCATTTGGTCTCACAGCACATCTAAAGGTCCAAGGTCATCATTTACTTCCTTGTAACATCCTCTTCCTCAGGTTTGTGATGATTCACCAGCCCTCCCAGGATGGTATATGGTAGCCTAATAGATTTAATATGCTCTGAAACTCTCTTGCAGGTAATGAGTGGTTGATTACTTCTTGGGGATTCAGGAATACAGATGTTCCAAAGGCATGAACATGGCAGGGAACAACCTGCTAGGGACCTCCAAAACAGAGACTTTAACAAGCTCACAACAGCTGTGCTTTCGTGTTGATTAAACATCTTCAGGTCCTAGAAAAACACCTGATCTGCTAGAGCTAGTTCTGAGAGTATCATCAAAGTTACCTTAGGTTTCCTCTACCATGTGAACAGGGTAAGTGGTGAGCTGGTGTTGTTCTCTCACACATCTAGAACTGTTGTTTTGATTCCCAATGCTGGTAAAGGAAAGTTTGCAAATTCTCCCTGTGTTTCCACAAGTTTTCTCTTGGGTTCCTGTTTCCTCCTGCAGTCCAAAGATGTACAGTATGGGTGGGTGAAGCAGAGTTTCTAAATTGACTTTCCTGTGGTTGTGTAGATGAGTTTGTGCCCTTTGATGGACTGGTGCCCTTTAAGGGGGGTCCCCTGCCTTGTGTCTCATGGGACAGACTCCAGGTTCAATTTGACTCTTTAATGGATTAGGTGATGGATGACATGGGACGTTAAATGTAAGCAGATGAACTGAAACATGTCCAAAACAATCCCAAAGGGTGTGGAGTTATAGAAGAGTCAGTTCAGCCCTGGGACAGCAACCTTGGGTGGGTTTTCATGTGACACCTACAGACCCTCATCTGCTGCCAACCTGCAAGCTACATGCATTTAATCACCTGCTCAGTTTATTTGGAGTGATCTCATTAGCAGGCGCCATCTTGCAATCGATACCTTGAGGGATTGGACCGGCCTTTTAATCACACCTCAGTCCCTGCCCCAGCAGAGGCAAATACATCAAGCCTTCCTGGGTTTCCTTGAAGAAAAATACTGATGAATGAAGGAATCGATAAAAACAAGATTTATTGGCGTAACTTCCATTTTTCAGTAATGGGTTTGGGGCAGTTTTGTAATGAGCTTGGTATTGTGAACAGGAAGTACACCCAGTTAGCCAATGCATTGGCTAAAATGAGTTCCTTCACTAATATAAACTAACACTTTATTTGTGTTACTTTAAATCTGCGCTGCACTGTTTGAAAGAGACTGATATCGGCATTTTGCAGGAGAAAATAAAATAGCTATTCATAAATTAATATGACTGAAAATATTGAATGCTTATATTTATCATTATGTATTTCCCTGCTTCATTTTAATATTTATTTTTCCAGTGTCAAGACTCCATTGAAAACTTCACACATTATTTAACAATCTCCAATTACAAATCGACTGCCCAGTATTCAAATATTGAGCGATCCTTCAGTAGTATTTGTATGTTTATTTGCAGCAGACACTGAAATGTTTCCTATAGTGCTGTAAAATATAAACTAAATATATTGCTTTTATATTATTTTGAGAACTGAAACATATATATTTCTCTTACAGTGGACCTGAATGGTTTCGTGCAGTTGTGGAATGCAGTGTTTAATTGGACTGCACTGTTTACTGTGATTCTCAAGACAAAGTGTTAAATTCTGCATTAATAAAGGTAATGATTTGTGTTGTAAGTGGGCAGTGTAGATTCTGCAGTGTTTTGCGGGGCATCATAGCATTTACTGCAAGTATCGATATGAGGGACAGTGTACCTGGAATATAAATGTTATGGGAGTCAGTCAGGGATTGTTTATAGAGATAATGTTTTCATAGATGAGGATGGGTTAGCTAGCTGATGGTGAACAGCTGATCCTTCTGGAAAGTGACGGAACATCCGTGCATTGTTTGGGCCTATAGGGACTTTGTAGGCAGTGCGATACCTCTGGGTCATTTTGGGTAAGGAGACAGCGTCAGCTCCTTGGCGCTTGCAGAATTACAAACAGAAAGTAAACACCAGTATCAGTGCCCACCTGGGAGAAATTGGGCCTCAGTGCCTGTGATGGGCGGGATTACGGTGGGTTGGGGGAGGGGGGGGGCATCATCTATCCCAGTAGGCTAGTCAGGTGACTGCATGGATCCATGCAATTTTACATCATTTTTTTGTCATTTTTGTGATTTTCCCTCCACAATCACACAGTGAGATTTTACCCAAGGAAAGTCTGGTAATCCCATTCCGTATTCCCATTCCCTATGAAACAGCATCATTTTCTGTTATTGTTTTATCTCATTTTCCCCATCTGTTCTGCATGGAAAACAGCAAAACAAATCCATAATGAAGATCCACATCTTTCCTTCTCTGGTTGCATTGAAAACCCTTTAAATGAAACTCCAACACTGTCTCCATCTGAATATCACCACTGCTTGTATCTTTTAATTTATAAATATGTATATCTCTTTTAATAAATATATTTTCCCAGATATGCTACATATTAAAAATAGTGCATAAAATTTACTTCCTCTCTAAGACTTGTGAGTTACTGGATCTCCTGATCCATTGGCTTTCTGCGGAGACTTGACATGCTGTGGAGATGCCTGCTCCATTCTGTCTCTGGTGAGACCAAACAAAGTGAACCCGTCCCTCGTATTCATACAGCCAGGACACTATAAGCCAGGGCTTTTCAACCCGGTCCTTGGGGACTCCCAGATACCCCACGTTCTTATTCCTGGCTCCTTACCAGACGATCCATAACAAAACGTGGACTGTCTGGGGGTCCCCAGGGACCAGGTCGAGAAACACTGCTGTAAGCCTCCTGTTTATAGCTCACACTTGGTGTGGTAACTAAGGAGGAATAGGAGAAGAGACCCCTGAAGGGGCAGTGCTTAATTAAGGGAGAGATGTGGGGTGCACTGGAAAGGGCAGGCGACGGGGGGGTGTACGGGAAGCGCGAGCGGGGAGGCTTCCTCATGTGGCTGGCTTTGGCCCCCCGCTTCCTGGCTGCCCAGATGGGAGGCAGCAGTGCCTTGTGGGTAGGTGTCCTGCTGACTGTCTATATGCAGAGAGAGAGACAAGCACGAGTGGGCTTCACTCCTGTCACTCTCTTTCTCCTCATGCCCACGATATGCCAGGGGAGGCGACCCCGCCCCCTTTCTGGGGCCATTTGCAGCTGGCAGATGCTTCCTGTTGGCATTCCGTGCAGGCATCTCCATGACCGCCCATGAGGACCTTGCGGGTGCTGCCTGGCAATGAGGGGCTTATCGTCATCAACTGGGGGTTAGCGGGCATTTACGCACCTGCATGAGTCTCACTCTGGGTGAAATTCAATACCAAGAACACGAAAATCATACATCTGGTCTTGGCAAGAGCAGTCTTGCTAACTTGCCTTCCAAAAACGAACTTGGGGTGCAATGAATCATGGGACTGGTGTCATTCGGCAAGGATGCAACCGATGAATCATTGATATTTGCGGTGGAACAAGAACAGCATCCAAGGATTTTTACCGTTCTCTGTACATCTATTCTTCTATTCTAGTACAGGAACTGGTCATCGGCAATGGAAGATGACGTAAAACGGGTACACTACAACACAAGTACCGTACAAGTATGCATGATGAGATTCACCCACTGACTACCGACCACAAAGAATCCTTTATGTGTAGAACTGGAACCTTGAGTGTTAAGCATCATATGTATGAAACATTACAGCCCACTGAAACATGTGGCTCTCAGGCCCTAACAGAACTGACAGTGATTGTAGCATAACTATTAACTATTTTCCCATTATAATCTTAATATATTCCACATTTACCACTGGAAACATCAGGGCTTCACACTGTTTCTTCATACAGTATGTATTGTTTTACCATAAGCAATCACATGCAAGAAAGGTGAACAGGAACTGCAGTTTTGTCTTAGTAAAAATCACTGAGTAAACTGGAAAATGATTGGATGGGGCTTAATGCATTTCTTTTGTCAATCACATGCATTTTGATAGTTCAGTGTACTTGATTTGACAAAATAGCTCAACTATGATTTGTATATCATATATTGTTATTCAATTAGGCCTTTGACTCCATGCCCTTTCAAAACAATTTCTCTCTGCCTAATATTGATCTTTTGTTGTGACTTTATTTATTTGACAGGTAACCTCTACAGAAGTGCTTTTTCCTCATCGGGACAATATCAATAAATAATTGCATTGAACTAAATACCAGGAAATGCTTTTAGCAAAGAAAAAAGACTCACTTTTAGTGCCTCCCGGCAAATGTCATTTGAAATTTTATCCTGCAGATTTCACTTCCTCTACATCACCACATGGGACATTGTTTCACGTAAAATTACTTTTGCTCAGGTTTGGTTTTTGGGGTATTAAATTAATTCTCTAGACAGTTGTTCTGGTGTGACTGAATTCTGCAGAATGTAATGGCTGACTCAAAATTGAATTTCTAAATTAACTTTTGGCGAGAGTTAATAGTATTAAATAAATAATAAATAACAAGTAAAAAGTCCATCAGCTAAACTGGTGTGCCACCATTAATGCAGATTTTGCACCTGCTCTGACCTGAGTTAACAGCTGTGCTAAAAAGTAGGATAATACTCAGTTACCTACATCGGCTTTGTCTTGTTAGCTACATCCAAATTTGTCAGTAAGCGCAAACACCAAAGCTTCGCAGTAATTTCCCTGAAATTATTTTAATAGTGCAGCTTGAGATGTTTCCTGTTTTCTTTAAAGACCGTGAAGGCAAGCGAAATAATAAAAAACTGCACAATTTTATTGCGGCACTCCATAACCATAGCAACGTGTTTTTAGGGAATAATTAACATAGAGCGGCAGCGGCTGGGAAGCGCTATGAGATGCCTAATGTGTGTGTGTGTTCGCTTCTGTTCGCAATTACGATACTGACAACTTACCGAATGTTTTGCCTCTAACACAATCATTCAAAAAATAACTCATAAATTTGCATGAAATCAACTTGATAATGATGTACAGTGCTGACAAACAATGAAAAAAAATGGATTTTTATATTTCCAGAGTATTTTTAGCAAGATTTGTTTAGCAAGTCTGTTGACATATTTTTCTCACTGGATTTCGATCTGCGTGAAAGTAATGCACACGGGATGCCCCCCAAAACCCTCCCACGGTGACATGTGACACACACTGGCATCTTTACTGTACCTCAGGGGGTAACTGCGCCTGCCGCGGTGACAGCAGGTGACTGGCAGACTGGCTCGCTGAGTTGGGCATCACTGCGATCAGTCGACTCGGCTCATAGTGACGCCTCAGTCTGAAGGCTGTTATGCTTCCGTCATCCCGCTTGGCAGCAAGATGAGCTCGCTGACTGGCAGCTCTCTGAGACCGCCGCCGCCAGGAGACGTTGTATCGCGAGAATGAAACATAAACATTATGACATTTTCATTGCTTCTTTCGCAAATAGGCTGTTTAGTTTGCCTGTATCTGGGCCCTTTTATGTATAGTTGCTTTCATTATCCATGACTAGTTATCCAGCACAAGGACCAGAGTGCAAACCTAATAACTCTATGTCAAATTATAGATATTGTAATACTTTTCTTCTTTATCTTTGATTGCATGTAGTAAGTATTTCAGGTAGCAAAGTAACGGTTTTATTCAGTACCAGTCAGAAGTCTGCAAACACCTACTGAAAATCATTTGGTTTCAAAAAGATAATGAGCCTAAGCTCACCTCGAGGTTATGTAGCAAGGAAAGAGACGGAGTGCTGTGACAGATGACCTGGCCCCCAGAATCCCCCCACCTAAACCGTACAGAGCTGGTTTGGATGAGTCGGATCAAAGAGTAAGAGCAAGGCCGCCAACTTGTGCCCAGAAACTTCTTCAGGACTGTTGGAGAAGGATTTCAGGGGGTTACACCTGGAAGCTGGTTGAAAGAATGCCAAGAGTCTGCAATGCTGTCAGTAGACCAAAAATGCACTATGATGAGTCTACAATGAATCTAAAATTTGAGAACATTTCACATTCCTCTTGGTCATTGCAATATTGGGTATGTATTAATTCATTGTCTCAAAGCCTTTTACAATTACATGAATGTCATAGCTAAAATAGAAGCAAATGCACTAAAACAAGTGTGTCCAGACTTTTGACTGATACTGTATTTAATCTAAATATTATGTATGAACACTAAGCTTAGTATGGTAATCTTGATGTATATTTGTTAATTCACATAATATAAATATTTATCAGAAACCACCCAAGTAGCTGCAGGTCTACATGTTAATAAAGATTCATGTTAATGGTTTAGTACCTGGCTTGAGTAAACTAACAAAATCCCTCCAAGGAATTGTATAGGTGGGTCTAATTCTTTGTTCTCCCCATTAGAAACAGTCCTTGAAATTGAAGGACAAGACGAGTCATTTTAGTCAGCTTACTGTACTGCTTACCTGATGTTTTCATTCAAAGTGATTAAAATTGTGTAAATATTTTTAACAGCTGCTTTAAAAATACAGGTCAATAACATAAGGGTTTTAATTCTAATTCTGGGGAAACATACTTGAACGCAGACTTAAATACAGAAACTTAATTACACAGAATTGAAAACAGCTGTAAAACAGGGATTTCCGACGAGGTTAAGGCGGGGGCGTGGCACCCAGGAGGATCAGGCGATCAGGCTTGACATAAGCAGCATTGTGTTTCTGCTCTGTTTCAAATCTCACTTTCTCCCTGATCCATGAATGAGGCCCAGGCTCTATTGTAAGTCTTCTGGAACAATTGATGAAACAGTGACCACCTTGGGGAAGGTAGGGGGGCATCTGAAATCCATCACCAGAAGATTCTGATTTGAAATGGGTCATAACAGTTGAGCATTGATGTCCCTGCTCTCCTGGTCACAAAGGGAGGGGGCTACAATGCACTATATAGGACAAATAAATTTGAAGCGATGCAACCGATAGTCACAAACTAAATGAATTTTAAACTGCTTTCAGTGGCTCAGTTGTCCCCCATTTCCTTGCAGTTTTTTACCCTCCGTAATGATGTGGGAGTGCTGGAACCCAAAAGCAGTCAGTCAAACATTCATCCAAAGCTCTATCCCTCCCTGTCCAAAACAGCTCACTTATGAGAGGATGACGGCATTCGATTAACGCTTTACGGAATACGCTGCTGTTATAGAAGGTCTATATTAAGGCAAGCAGGTGGAAGGAACGGAATGCAAAGATGATCATTGCGATCGCAGGCCTGCAGCGTGGGATTTGCCGTATCCTGAAGATTCGGTTAGCATAATATTCTCTCTGAGCCAACAACTTTCCCTATAGTGTTTATGCAGACTGTCATCTTCAGTGGGTTTATAATAGGGATTGAAAAGAGGGTCATTGTCTCTCCCTTCCAGTTTTCAGACAGCGCCTCCTTGTGGCCTTGCAGAAATATTTGATCAAATGCTGAACAAAGAATTACACTTCGATATGATGTTATCCTTAGTATGATGAATTGGTTTTTTAACCAGCGAGGTCTTTCTATCTGCAAATATTTATGTTGATATAAATATAATCATTTATAACACAAGCCCCTTGTTTTCATGAAGAATGTAATCACACAATTCCTATGACTGAGGCAAAGGTCGCACATCCCAAGAAGGGATCTGCTGACTTGGAACATTTCCCAAAAATAAACAGCCCTGTGAAATTAAACACTCTCTTCATGCTTTTGGTTAATAATAATAATTTAAGAAAAAAAAAAAAACATTATTAAATTATTGCAGTGGATAATGAGAACTCTGGGAATCGATGCGCAGCTACTTCCAAAACAGATCATGCTCATTTAATGGATCACAGGATTGCATCACCCCCCTTTGTCACTGATTGAGTTTATAAGAAACACAATGAATAGCTTAGAACCTGTCTGCATCTCACATTCTACCTTCCCTTGTTATTGTCTGTCTTAGTCTGCTCATACATATATTCCCAACCTACTTTCACAGTCCAAAACACACATTTCTGTTCATTCATTCCCCTGATGTCGTTTTCTGTTCCCGTGTTAAATCCCCATGAAGTACCTTACTCCACACAGTCAGCAAACTGTCTTCGAAACACAAAGCTGCCATTGTGCTTTGCTCAGAAATCTATGATCCTACCCATTAATTCAGCTCTGAATTCCCTTCCTGCTTTATATCAAGCCACCCTTACAGTTTATCCAACACATGCCTAAGCAGTGCCAGTGTTAATCTGTCATTTATGTGGTACACATAGCCATAGCACAAAGGTACTCCGGTGAGGGGAGTCAGCATGGTCTGTGTGTGTTCCTTGTGATGCTAACTAATGCCTCATCTCTGGTTCCGGATCCTGTAAGATCTGCCCCCCCCCCCCCATTTCTGGTGACAGGAGCTACCATCTGCTTTTACTCATGTTGCGAGACTCCCTGGGATGTTTCTTTACCTCTTTGTGGTCCCTTTGTTATAAATCACTGTTGTAGCACTCAGAAGTCTGTGCCAAAAGAGAGACACTTGTGAGGCCACTGTAGGCAGATCTGATAACGGCACCTGTACACTATACTGCTAGCTGCTAGTATCCAAACATGGTTATTATTATTATTATTATTATTATTGTTATTATTATTATTAGTAGTAGTAGTAATAGTAGTAGTAGTAGTAGTAGTAGTAGTAGTTAATTACCATCTTCTTTGGTGAATTGATTTTGGCTTGGAAAGTGCTTGGAAAAATATCAATCTTTTGGACGGTACTAATACAGTGGGATGTCCTTCAGTCTCTGCAAGAAAGCTTTTACAAAACCATCCTAAACTGAGAGGATTTAGCAGAGTCCTGCCTTCCTGAGGCAGCCAGTGCTACTTGGGTTTACGTGCTTTGGGAAAGATTGTTTTCTCTTTATCTGGCTTTAAGTTATCGACGGTTAGCAATACAGACTACCACCCATAATTAGCTCCTGACTATACCTCTTGTATTTTACATGCATGTAGAATGTGATTTCGTCTGAAACACAGGACGTTAAGGGCCTTGGGGGTGCCGAGGCTCAGTTCGTACTCCTGCATGTAGCATCAAAGGTTTTCCTTAACCCTCCAGCCATAGATCCTCAAGATGTCTGAGCTAAGAAGCACCAAAGTGCTGAGGCTCAGGGTGTCATATTGAGTAAGTTTGGCATCTCTCTGAAGGATTTACCTAAATTGCACTGAAATGTAAAATAGCTAAATGTCTCATTTTATGACTTGTTATAAATTGTATCTCTTAAGACTGGATGCATTTCTTCATTTATCTCACTCTTTCGGAAGACATAATTAATAACATCCCTGCTTACAGAAGCCCCTGTCAAGGAGAGAAATGAGACTATAAATGACAGTGTAACAAATGTTGCACATAATTTGCATTGAAATATTATATGTGTCTTATCCTACTCAGGTCGATTTTATAAGCCATTTGATTCTCTTTCTTGATTTTTTCCCCCCATTCCTTGAAAACAAGAACATTCTGGACATTCTGAGAATTTTTTTTTCTAAAATGATCATCGATTTCGAAAATAGCAAGAACACCAATGAAGCCAAATAATAAAGTTATGAAGTAATTCTTTCTATTTTCTTTCTCTGAACACTACCAACAACCCACTAGCAATTAAGCACAGTCATCTCCACATATTGATATAAAACACTGTGAATTCATTTTTACTTATGGATATCTACAGTATCAATGTGTATTATTATTATTATTTTTAACTAATACATCTTGAACGTCTCAGACCCAAGCATGGTACTGTATAATGAACCAGCAGAAGAAAATCAGCTCATGTTCTGGCATTTTACATTTTAAAGGGGTAAGTGGGAGTTTGAGATGTGACAGTTCGTACCGCCCACTGTTTCGGACAGATTTCCTGCCGTTAGGCTTTTTAATAGTAGCTTCTATAGGCTTTTCTATGATTGTAGCTGCCTCAAACAATTGACGCTGCAACACGCTGTTTTTATGTACATCAAATATTGATAAACATACCCAGCTGTCTATAGGTATCTGCAATCACTCTTGAACAGAGGGAGCTGGCTGTATAGACAGCTGAGAAACTTAAATCATTTAGATCTTTGCGGTTTGCAGTAATAAATTCAATAAAAATGTAGTAAATGTAGTAATCTTTGTGGTTTATGTGTTTTTCCTATATTCAAAAGGTTTTATGTCTTCTTGAATGAAAAGCTTTATGGGTAATAATAGTTAATGATATCCAAAGTGATCAAAGACAGCTGGAGGCCCAATATTGCAACTTTGTGTCTTGTCTGCTAGGCTACATTCTTTATGTCTTTGCCCTTTTAGACATTGTTAGGGAAATTTCTCAAAGTCATATTTGATTGTTATGAATTGTTATGGTAATACTCTCATAAAAGAAAAGGTCTTATTCTAAAAGTGAAATTTCACAGCCTCCAAACATCGTCCCTTAAATTTGGTAAGAGTAAAGAAATGCCACCCTCTGTGTCAGCTAATGGTTAGCCTCTGGCACTTGAAACTTAATGATGGGCGTTAAAACTCTATTATCTGCCCCCCCCACCCAAGTCAGTGTCAGTATATTTCTGTCAAATTGGAGGAGACAGCTTGGGTATTACCTGTAGTGTAATGTATTTCACTGATTTGCTGAGGAACTTTTGATTGGTTGTCTGAAAGTAAGAGAAGTTGAGCAAAATGTATTCAGAGAAAGAAACTTTAGGGTATTGCATAAAAAAATGTATCATTCATAATGTATTTTTTAAACTCCTTTGTCCATTAAGATAAATTGTTCATGTTCTGCTCATTTATTAATGTCCTAAAAGACTAAAATGTCCATGGAAAGAGGTTTTGACTTATAATGCATCACACTATTACAAAAGAAAATGCATTGACTCATTTCCATGCACTAATTATTCACTTGCACACACAGTAGCTGCCTTAGGCAGGCCTCTGACTAATCTACTGGTAAATGAAATAAGAGATGCTGTCAAAGCTCTCTTTATGCTCCGAGTGCTCTGATAAAATCTGGGCTGTGGTCTACGTCTTCCTTTTGTGTTGCTGTCTCTTTTGCTTGGGTATACATTGGAGGGTCACACGCCTAAGATGTAAGATGGCAGTTGAATGGAGAGCTTCCTCACTACGTGTCTTACATTGTGCAAGGGCTGGATATCGCCGTCAGTTTTATAACACGCAGTGACGGCAATGCTGATGGATTTCACTTATGACTGTATTGTGAGCAGATTCGGCGAAAAGATTGATAGTAGAGAGGCAGCTGTTTGAAAATCCACATGAAGATGATTCAGCTCTCACAAATTTTCTCCTCATCTTCAGCCCCCTGGTTAACATTTCTCACTGTGTGCTAGGATACAATGAGGATCATCTTTGGACAGCCTGTAAACATAACTAACTTCATTTTATCCCCCTTAACATTTGCGAAACTTAAAACCATATAATATATTCCTGATAAAATTGCAAGGCATTTGAGTTTTTCAGAACTTTTACTTGCATTTGCTTAAATGAGTCATGTGTTTTGATCAAGAAGAAAAAGAAATTCTTCCAAGGTACCCATTTTTAAAAAATTGATGTCTACTAATTGAGGGTAATTGGATAATAAAACCATGCTTATAAGCTTACTGTGAAATGCTCATCAATGAAAAAATCTGATGATATCTGGCATTTACCTATTTGCACATTATTTGAATAATACCTGTACATGGAACAGTCCATGATTTAAGCTGCAAAGTGTTTAATAAATAACAGATCATAACAATGCTCTGAAGCATCCAGTTAATTTGCAAAACTGTTAGTTTTATCTGTGATCAATATGTCACCTTTGAGCCTCCTTGGTTCAGCAACAGCACAAAAATACATAATGCTCTGTTAAGTTCCCTGGGTCTATTCACAGAGTTGTCAACAACTATCTGTCGGCCACGCTCAGCTGCAAGAATAGAAGGCAGTGTTATTTATTTATATCCACGCTGAGAAATGACTTAGGACTTTGTGACATCCTGCAATCCCAGAATTTGAAAGGCTTCCAATTTATGGGAAAGCAATTATTTACTTCATTAAAGGGAATAAACCAGAGACATCTAATAAATGCCACTTACAATAAACATCCTGCATATTGAATTATGTAACTTATTATTACATTTTATCAAGTTGCCTGGTTTTTGTTTTTGTTTTCTTTATGCAATTAGTTTTTTTAAAAATCCCATTTCCTTAATGCAGTGTGCCTGACAGCTGTTTCTTTGGTGTGGGGAGTGGTACCTGATGTCAGATATGATGGATTAGACAGGGTATACATGCCTGGAGACGGATTACAGAACTAGATGCATGCTAATAGGCAAATGCATATATTTTTTTAAAGATCACTGAGACTTAAAAGTAAAACAGACTTGAGCTTGGCCAGCAATGTCTATATGGCTGTAACATTAACACATAGTTGCCTTGTCATGTGTAGATGTCTGATCCAGGGTGACCCCAGCATTGTGCCCTGTGCTTCCTGGGATAGGCTCTGAGGTCCATATGACCCACTAGTGGATAACTTTGGAGGATGGATAGAGTAACATGTAATAACAATACCAGCTTATTCTGTTTTCCAAAATGACTTGAAGATTAGTAAGCAAGAATTTTTTAAACTATTTTAGTTTCCAATTGCCAGCTAAATAGGCCAAGTAAAGGAAACCCAGCTCTCTAAATCAGTGTCATAACTTTGTATTGAAATGTCAGTGATGCTGTTTAATGTCTCAGTGGGAAACAGCATGCATTTTGGTAAATACCCCAACCTAATAGTCTCCAATTAAAATTCCTTTAAAACAAACTTTTTTTTTTCATAATATAGCACGTTCATCTGAATGTGTTTATCATTTTTGACATGGCTAAATACAGTTGTGATGAATGTTAAATGTATCCATCAGTTTGATTGTAATGCATTTAAAAAATTTAATAGAAACTGAAAAATAAATCTGATCGCAGTGAAACATTGAAATGAGGAATGACGGCCTCTAGCAGTTTCCGCAGACCCATCACCAGCTACACGCCCGGTACGCTGAGGCTGTTTTATGGTTAATTGCAGTTGCTAGCTGCCTGCCATCGCTGGTTAGCTAATGCCACCATACACATTTCTGCCACATGACTGCTGCCACTCGACATTAACTTGATTTGCCCTCATGGGGAGTGTTTCAGAGTTTCTCATTTCTTTTGCTGTTCCTCCCTGTGATATTTTTCCTCCTCCTTTCACTGCTGAGCCCTTGAGCACGACCCTTAACCCCAGTTGCTTTGGACAAAATCATCTATCAAATAAAGAAATGTAAGGTAAATGCGTATCATTATTACCAAGTCCCTGCTACCTCACCCCCACTGCTGTTCTCATTATGCCAGAGCTGCTGTTAGCATGGCTGTGTCTGTCTGACGACGCCTGGTTGTAACGCATGGGCCGGATCTTATCTCTGTGTGGGATGAGTGGTGCTGTGTCGGAGTCTGGCTGAAGGTCAGTCGGGTTCACCTGCTCCTTTCTTGTCTGGTCCATATTTTCTGACATGCATCCTCCGTCACAGCAGCAAAGTCCAAAAGGCATGCATCATTTCTCACTGTTTCCCAAAAGCACCTGGCATCATAAATCACACATTCATGGCTACAGGAAGAAAAAATGTAAAAATCAGTGCGACGTCACTGTTATACCAGTACGTCTGATGTATTATTTATTATATATGCCTTTATTTCCCTGCCTCACCACTCCTGAAATATGGCTTCCCTGAATTTTGAACAGTAGGACCCAATTAATACTTCCCAGGAAGTATATGATGGGGTCCTTAGTACTTGAACAGCAATTGTAGCAATGTGATTCATTACAGGCTCCCATTGGCAGAGGTTCCAGTATGTAATTTTGCTACCTTTTCTGTTTTGAGCTGCATCTTCTTTGACTGACATCGGCTATCACACACTATAACCCCAGAAGGCAGCTGATCTGATTACCTGTCAACTCTTTAATCACTAGTAAGATGACTTATTTGAAATCTGGGTACTAAGTCTTAGTGAGTCAGTAACTGCTGGTATACGATTATAATAATAACTATCATTATCTTGCCTGCCTCATGTTGAAGCAGGTCATAGAGTCCATAGAGATTCCTGTAAGAACCTGAATGATATTCCCTGTAAATTAGCCCTGTACTCCGAATAAGGACTGAATTAATTTCCACAGCCCGTGGAGTGACAATTCTCTTGGATCTTACTATAACCTCAAATTACACCACACTGTTTGAGCAGCTAAAATCTCCCACTCCCTGCTTCTTATTCATTTGGGTGGCCACATTTGTCTGTAACATTCAGCAGTTCAATTGTGCTGTTCATGAAGTCCATAAAGGCTGAGAAAATTTAAACAGACATCCATCCATCCATATTCCAACCACTTATGACTTATCTAGGTGGGGGGTTGTAGGATCTCCCTGCAGCACAGCACAGTAAGCAGGGGATCACAGATGTAACACATCTTTCATTTTTTTCTTGCATCATATCCACCTATTGCCTTTTTAAGCACTTGAATTGCTGTACATAAGCTTCTGCAAGGAGCAATATTGAATTTCAGGTGCTACACAGACAGCGGCTCTAACACTGGAAACTGGGGTAAATGGATTGATCTCTTCCAGTAAAGTGGGATAAATGGATTGTTCTCCTGTAAAGTGGTAAAGGGGAGGCTGGGATTGGCTGGGCTGCCCCTTGGGTTTCCCATCTACAGTAAGACCACCGTGGATACTTTTCTCCAGCTCCCTTGATAGAAGATGTAATGTAGGTTCCATTGCCAATTTCTGTGTGAGATATATACACTCAGCGGCCACTTTGAGAGACATAAATGATGGTTACACTCAAGGATCTGGTCCTACAAAAAGACACAAGGTTAGGAGGCTCAATTACAGCTCAGCAGACCTTTCCAATGTGCAAAATGCCTAATCTAAAAGATTTTGAATGTGGTGTGATTGTTTGGTGCCAGACATACAGGGTGTCTAGTGTTACAGCGGATCATCATGCGATAAAAAAAAATGACCCAGTCAGTGATAGTTCAGAGGGCAAAAACACATTGTTATTGAGAGAGGTCAGAGGCGAATGATCAGACTCATTAATATCAAAAGGAAAGTTAGGAATGCTAAACAGTCACGGCTCAAGTTTCCCACTGCACATGTCGAAGCAGTTATAGTTAAGCAGTAACTGTATGCAAGTTACCCAAGGAGTGTAAAAGCTGGTTAAATACTAAAAAAACAGGAGTTTTTTTTTTCTTACTTTCAGATAGCATTTCATAAATGCGTTAAGTTTAGCAGGTGGGTGGAGGGTAGGGAATTGGTGATTGGGGGGGCG
>JAODJW010000001.1:13268452-13316239 GCA_026777045.1 Hyperopisus bebe | reverse complement strand
TTTGCATTGTAATGACCCTTTTAAAATAACCTTCCTTAAAAGAAAACAGAAAACTAACCCATTTAGCGTGACAATCTTAAGTAACTGGCATATACCACTAGGGGGAGCGTCTTTGGAATAACTGATAGCTTTCGTTACACATCAGGTTTTCAATCGTTTTTTAATCAATGAATGGTAGATATTGCATTCACGTTCTCTCAGCAGTGTAATGCTTACAGCGTTGTGAAAAAATACGCTTATACAAAGCGTTGGATTATGAGTGCGCTACCAGACATCGTATTTCCCCCGCAGCGTGACAATCTGAAGTAATTGACAGCAGGAATCACGTTCACATCTTCTCACGTGTTATCCATCCATTAATATAGCCTAATAAATACGACAAGACAAAGTGATGATTAAGAACAGAACTCCCCTTGACACTTAAATTGCTAATGATTGAATATTGGTTTGTTTTGGACAAATATACCTTCAGTGGCACTCAATGTGCTGCAACGGGACAATCCGCCAAGTCAGACTGCACCACGAGACACTGCCAATATGTGCATGCCACACGTAAGAGTACAGTTCCAGTGAAGGTCATTTATCTATTTCGGTGTCCAAATATCCAGTATTTTAATCTTAACAGAATTAGAGAGCACAGCTAAAAATACTTTAGCGAGGGTTTCCATGCTAATTGTTGCATTGCATCGCATCAGTCTTCTGTACATTTGTACAGCTTTAGGATATTATTATTATTATTATTATTATTATTATTATTATTATTATTATTATTATTTTGTCACCCACCAGCCACAGCTTCTGGCTGCCAGGGAAGTATAACGAGGGAGCTAACTAGTGGCAGCTGGTGTGAGTAACACAAAGGCAGGAGTAAGAGGTAAGACGAATGAGGGATGGGCATGGCTTGTTTGAGTCATGTTAGGAAGGAGACAGGAGGGCTGGATGGACAGGGCGTAATATCATGCAAAGCACAATAAATAAAAAGCACTTTACAGAACAAATACTACTTATTTTGATTTCAATTACAGCAGGGGTGCCCAATCTTATCCGCAAAGGGCCGGTGTGTACTGTATGCGGGTTTTCGCTGCAACTGCCTAATTAGATTACTAATTAGAGGACTGATTGACTGAAGAGTCCTCAAACCTGGGTTTCAACAGGTGACCTACAGGTTATCCCAAAAACCTGCATACACACCAGCCCTTTGCAGATAAGACTGGGCACCCCTGAATTACAGTAAATCAGTGGCACAAAAATATAACAAAGAGCTTTAAGGCATTTTACAAGAATGTTGCCTTATATTTATTTCTCAGATGTTTTTGCCCAAAGCAATGCACAAGTGGCATCAGAAAGTGGATTAACTGTATCCATGAAGCAACTGTGATTAAGGACCTTGCTCAAAACACTCAGCTATGGGGGCGTAACGATTACATGGTTCAGTTCAAGCCCTTAATTTTTAATGTTTTTTTTTTTTGGGGGGGGGGGGGGTATAAGACAAAAAATTACAAAAAATTCTTTATTAATCACCAACAATTTGGAACACTAAACAGAACACCAAAGTTCATGTTACATTAACTTAACTTTAACACATAAAATAACTATGTTAACAAAATTGCTTAAAAAATACTGTGCTGGATAACGAGAATGCTGACTTGAGTGCACCTGGGTTCTCTGCAATCTCACAGTTATGATTCATTTTGAGGTAATGAAACTAGCCTAGCTTTACTGCAGGTGTGCTCATGGGCAGAGACCCTGAACGCACAGAACCATACACCATCCCATGTGTTAGAGCCTTTATCTGCATGGTCGATAAGTAAAGAGCAAATTTCCAAAACTTCACGTGACGTGTTTAAGAAAGTTTATGTGGGCGTTTGACAAAAGTTTTGGTTCCCAATACTGCAACATATGAGGAAGCCTGACTTTAGGTCATTAGTGGTCTCATTTTAAAACAAAAAAAATGGACTGAGTTTTGGAAATTTGCTCTTCAGTTAGATATTTTTTGTAACCCCATATCAGCCATGGCTCAGTGCCCTTCATGTGTCTGCCCTCTGTGCACTATACTCCGTTTTTCAGACCTAGCAACATTTCTCTTGTTTTGTTTACCACTGTGAAACTGCCACATTGACTTTTGACACAATAATGCAACCCGTTCTCACAGCCTGATTTAGCTGCAAAGGTGGTGTGTGTGCCAGCTAAATAAAGCCCTTATGGCTTTATCACATGACCAATAACGAAAGCTATGGCTTCTGCTTTTGTTGCTCGCCTTCTGCAGACCACACTTTACTTTTCGATTATCTGCCATTAACAGTGTGAACACTGCATTGCAATGGAACCTTAAATAATAAACTTTCAACAGTCACTACAATGCAGAGAGACACACTGGAGTATGCATTCCTTCTGCTGCTGTGGACTGTGCACATACTCACCGAAGGTAAGCAGATGTCGAATCTGTAAAGTTTGATGTTTCTGACACACCACATGTGTTAATGCAGATGTATAATATTGTTTTCCTTCTATAAAAATATTCTATGATTGAGGGAAATGTGTGCCATATATTTACAAAAACAATGTAAGAAGGAAATATTAAAATAGTTTAAAATGGAAAGGATATAGATTTGTTTCAATATTTATTACATACTATAAATAATGGCTTTATTCCAGCAAATGAGTTTTGAATTTAAGTACAGTATATGCATAAATTCCCAGTTATATCTTAATTTCCCAGCAAATAAGTTGTCTGTCTCTCTTACACAAACAAAACAAACAAAAAACACTATTTAATAGAGATCACATGGATGTGTATCTTTTATAACTGTGAGTTCAAAAATTACAGGAAAAGAATGATGATTGTTTTTAACACAGTTTTTTTTTTAAACAAAATTGTTCTTCTGCTTGTTATCAGCATTATATAATTTATAATTATCGCTAAGGATTTTTTCCCTGGTAACAGTACACATTTCTTAATATTACTGTACCTGGATCTTGCAAAATTTAACTACAGGACTGATGAACGACTGTCTGGAAGTTGGAAGCAGTGGCTTATTCCCATGCACAAACAGCTTATCCAATGAGTCAATGCTTATGACTTGTAATGTGCAAAGGACTGATGGCAATATGTGCAAAATCACTTTGGACTTTGACACTTACGAATTAAGTAATGCATGTGACCCCAGGATATCATTTAACATAACTGGGCTCACAGTATTCCTCAGCATCAGCAACATACAGCAGGCCGATGAAGGAAATTACTCCTGTGAATATGCTTACAATGGTGGAATGGATGTGACTGACTTTAACATCTGTGTATCAGGTATGTGATGTTAAATTATTGAACATAATGAGAGAACTGAAAAAAGGGTTTTGACCTGTGGGGAATAAATACCGAATATAAAATGGAATCAGCACACAGCAAGCTGTCTGAATAAGAGCAGACAAGCCCCACTTGTTACCTCTTATGCGTAATGCCCTCCCCTCACCTGGTCATAGTTATTGGGGCTTTCATTGGTTCATGTGGTCTCCAAGTAATAAGGCTTCTGATTGTAATTCTGATTACAGTGATTATACTTCATTAATTAACCTTGCTATCCAACCTGTTTTTAATCTATGATCTGAATATCTCTTAGAAATTGCTTGTATCTATTAGAGTAGTTCATCGTAGAAATTTGCAAAATGATGTTAGTATTATTAAACTTTTATGTGGCACTGTAAACTTGTTAACATGATTATTAAAATCATTATAAAATACAAATCTGGCCTTTTAAATTGATAGGTAGAAAGCATTCTATGTTTTTCCAAAATTAAAATCTGCCCCTACGGAAATGTTGGCAGCTATAAAATTTCTTATTTTTCTTGCAGAATCCCCCCCAGAATCAAACAAAGGATATATCATACTTCTCAGTTGTGCTGTATCTATTGTCATGCTCTGTATTGTAATTCTAATCTTGTGGAGATTACTGCTGTATCATAAAAGGTAAGAGAATAAGTGTTGAATGTAGATGTTTCTGTGTTCACTATTGTTCACCTGTCTTTTACACTGTCCTACTGCCGTAGTGTGTAAGAAGGAAGGAGGGATCTGGAGAGAGGCTGGATATTAATGGGATTGGTTTATAGCTACATTATAAGGTGAATTCACCACAGATATGACTCTTCTAGCAGATTCACTCACTTGAAATGTTTCCTGTGAGAATAAATTTCTCTACATAAAAATCTTTAACACTTCCCAAAGGGCCTGATTGTGTGTTGCTTAATTAATTTGAATTTCTCATTTACTTGATGATAATCACTTTCCACATTTTTAATGGGTCATTTGTCATAGGCAGCCATGGAAAAAATTAAGAGACCACGGCAAGTTTTTTGTTTCACTCATTTCTCAATTTATGGCTGTGCATCTGTGAATAATACACACTTTTTTGCAAACAGAAGCCTGGTTCTTCTCTGTTTCTCATTAATGAAGGGCTTCTTCCTTTCTGTATGGAACCTCAGTCCTGCTTCTAGGAGCCTGATACAAACTGTCCTAGCAGTGCACTTCACACCTGCATTAAATGTTTGGCATTCCTTTTGAAGGTCACTTGATGTCATCCTATGATTAATGAGAATTTGTCGGATAAGTTAATCCGACAAGTCATCTCTGACATTAGAAAGTTCCTTCTGCCCTCTACCTGGCTGTTTTTTTGTGTTCCCCAGTGTCTCCTGCTTCACCTTGTTTTTGTGTACTGCTGTCTTAGAAATTTTGTACCTGGAAGCAGCCTGCTGCTCAGTGTAGCCTTCTGCCAGCAGAACCAAGGTTAAACCAGGATTTAAAAATGCAGAGTTGTCTAAAAATATAGAGTGGTCTCTTAATTTTTTCCACAGCTGTTTATTCTAGAAATTATTATGGCAAGTGAAATGAAATATTTGTGTGGTATATGGCTGCCACAGGATAGTATTACCCCTTACACCTGTAGCATTGAGGGTTTAACTCTTTGGAGTCGGAGGTCTCTCCACCCCTTTTCAGGTTGTCTGTATGCCTTGACATTGAAAATATTTCACCTATCTAAAAAACACTTACCCCAAAGTGCTACAAATGCTCTAATTCAGCACAAACTCACCCAGGAAGTGTGTGTGTGTGTGTGTTTGGGTCAGATATACATTACATTGTGGGGACATTTAACCTGTTATTTTGACATGGTGGGACCGTTTTTTCGCAAGGGGAACACCCATTTTATAAAAGTTTACGACTCCAATCAAACAGCTAAAAATGCCAAAAGACTTGTATTTCATTTCATAATTTTGGGTTCAGGTTAGGGCTGGGTAGGGGTTAAGGTTGTCATTGTTGGGATTAGGGTTTTGCCCATAGAAATGAATGGACAGTCCCCACAAAGATATGAGTACAAGTGTTTGTACTGGAATGTACATAATTTCCCCACGTTGCTCAGCCTACCTTCCAAAGTACAAAAGCATGCAATTAGGGAAACTGGCATCTCTGAACTGCCAGTAATGTGTATATATCAGTGGGTACTCTGCTACTGATTTGCATCTGGTCCATAGTGTTCTCCTGCTTTCTTTGTCCAGTGGAATAAGCTCCAGACTCTGCACAGCTCTGTAATGGATGAAGAGTTGGGCACTGGATGGATGTGATGTGTGTTAAAAGGCATAATAAAGTGTGATATGTAAAATCCATCCATCCATCCATCCATCCATCCATCCATCCATCCATCCATTTTCTGTAACTGTTTGTCCTGTGAGGGTTGTGGGGGGTCCGGAGCCTATCCCAAAGGCTACAGGTGTAATATATGTGTAGAATGAACATGCTAATAGAAACTGGTGACTTTCTCTATACAGCGCGTGCAGAACACAAACAGTGGACCTTTCTTCGCATACAGATCAGGTACAGAAAATGATTTTAATGATTCTATAAAGGAATATGTGTATATATGTGTATCATGTCCATTTTATTTTGGCAAAACTAACTAATGCATACAAATGGCCAGAAATATACTGTAATGTGTTGAAAATGCATACCCATATTGGTTTAATATTTAAAGTTTTTCAGCCTTATACCAAAGCAAAGGTTGGCACTTTTATACATATATAAGTGCCTTATATATTTATATACTAGGCAGCCTTGTGTCATTGTAGGAATTATGTACTGTGCCGCTGCTTTTGTGATGTGGAAATGAACTGTTTTACAGGACATGAGGGATTTTGAACCTTACAGCACCTTCATTCAGAAGGACGATGGATTCTATTCAGTTGCGGTCCTGAGCAGCATAAAGCCATAAGTGCTTTTTAAAGTAGAATGGATACATGTGTGATTTTTATTTATTTAGTATTATACTGAAAAAATTATACTTTGTTCCTTCAGTATGAAAAGCATATCTGTACAGTTGTGAGTAAATTAACTTGCATCCATTTAAATGAAGTTTGACAGTAATTCCACCAACTAATTTCTAACTGATGTTTCAGACTGTAGAAATAAAACTTATGATTTCATAAATAAAAATGTGAAAACATGTAATAGAGAGGACTGGCATCTCATCCAGGGTGTACCCCAGCTTTGGGCCGTGTGCTGCCTGGGATAGGGTCTACACTCCCATACAACTGTGACCGAGTGGTCAGTGGAACTAGTAGCTTAAAGTACTCACACAGTGAAAGATTAAAATATTCTTATTTTGGTGTCTGGTGTTAAATAAATATCCTTTAAAAGCAGTTCTTAGGGTGAGCAAAGGCAGTAGAAACCCCAGAATGCAGCCGTGAATGGAGGCAAAGCCCTCTGAAGGGGACTTAATTTATAAGGAGTTGGGGCGACGATAGGGAACAATGACAGGACTGGAAGAGACAGGACTGGGAAGCACGTATGCAGACTGAGAGACCAATACGATTCAGGTGCCGATGTTTACCACGTTAGGATTGGGGATTGCAAACAGATAAACAGCCGGATAGCAACAGGAGGGTTCTGAAGGACCAGCAGTGACCCCTTCTGGTCATACTGGGGGGGTGGAATGGACAGGTCTTGACAAAGCACCCACCCCAAAAAAAGTGGGTACCCTGGGTACGGGAAACCCGTCCAAGATCAACAGAACACACAGAACACACAGGACAGACACCAGATGAGACCCAGAACAAGACTAAGGAGACAGAGATCAGACCACAATGGAACCAAAAAAACAAATACAAGACACAGGACTGGACCAGGAACACAAAGTCACACTAAACACATATCAGGCAAGACATACAGCAGGGCAGAACCACAGGAAAGGACATACAGCAAGACTAGGGGGATAGAACTCACAAGGGCAGGACAGGACAGGAGATACCAAAATCACCACAAACTCCGAGACAGGGCAATCAAGTAGAGGGACAAAAGGGACAGGTATGGAGTCCAGGATCGGGTTAGCATAAGCTTTGGGCTGTGGTGGGGGTCCACCTGGCAAGACAGCCAGGGACAAGGTAGGCACCAGTCGGACACCAGGAAATGAGGTGGGCGCCGGCAAAACAACAGGGTATGAGGTGGGTGCCAACAGGACACCAGGAGACAAGGCGGGTGCCAATAAGACATCTGGAGATGTGCGGGGCGCAGCCAGTACATCTGGAGTAATGACTGCTGTTCTCTGTGGGATGGCAGACGAAGCAAAGCAGGCTGAGCAGTCCAGAACAGTGTCCTGACCGGAGGAGTGGTCTCACCTGGTCAGGTTTGAGTGGCACAGCTGCCACAGAGCCAGGTTTGGGTGATGTGACCCTTTCTGGGCCAAGAGGCAGGAGCACGGGCACAGCGGCCTCCTCTGGGTCAGAAGTCTGTGGCCTGCACTACGAAGCGGGGTTACTGGCTTATCGGGGTAACTTGTCGGATTTAAGGTAGTCTGGGCAAAAGGTAAATTAACGAATATGAAGTCCATTTAAACTGTGGTACCTTAAATTTGACAAGTTACCCCGATAAGCCAGTAACCCCACCTCGTAGTACAGGCCACTGGAGTGTGGACAGAGCGGCCCTCTCTGGGTCAGGTGCAACAGCAGTGAGGATGGGCTCTGGGGCCTCAGCAGAAGCAAGGATGGGATGAGTGGGCCCCTGTGGGCCAGACTCTGGAAGATTGGGCAGAACAGGCTCCTGTGGGCCAGACTCTGGTGGTTCAGGACGAGCAGGTGCGGCCCTTCCCGGGTCAAACTCTGGAAGACCAGGTGGAGTGAGTCTCTGTGGGTTGGACTCTGGAAGATTGGATGGAGTGGCGGCCTTGCCTGGGCCGGGCTCTAGAGATGCAGCTACAGCCTCTCCTGGGTTGGGCTCTGGAAGCATTGGGTCAAGCAGGGTGGCAGCCACAGGCACAGCTAGCTTCCTCTGCTTCTTCCTCATGTGATTGGAAATGGCAGGAGGGACTGCGGCAAGCTGTGGGGAGCTGGCAGGCACATCTGTGGTGGGTGGATCTGGGGGGGGCAGATCTGCAGGGACATCTGCAGTGAGCTGGTAGGCTGAGCCGCGGCGAGCTATGGGGATTTGGCGGGCTGAGCCAGGGTGAGGTTTGGGGAGTCAGCAGGCTAAACTGCCACAAGCTGCGGGGAGGCGGCAGGCTGAGCGGCCTTACACTTGTCTATCCAGCACACTTTGGGCATTAGGCGCCGGTCCTTCTCCACCTCCTGGAGATCTGCATCTGGGGTGAGTCTGGACAGCACCTTCCCCACACACAGGAAGAAGGTTCTGACCTTGGGGATCCTCCATACCACAGAATCACTCCTCCATAACAGGTGTTCATCCAGGAGGGTGAAGAAGTTCTCTGTTCTATAGATGAGGCACACAGGGTATCAGGTCCCCCAGATGCAAAGCAGTTTGATAGACAAGGCAGAAGCACGGGCTGCCGGGGCTTTGTGTGAGTTCTGTTATTTTGTAACGTGAGCAGAAGGTGGAAGGAACCCCAAAATGCAGCCATGTATGGGGGAACCCCCCCCCCCCCACCCCAAAGGGGACTTTATGCATAATTTATGGTTGGGGCAACAACAGGGAACAATGGCTGAACTGGGAGAGACAGGACTGGGAAGCACGTATATTCCAGTCTAACAAAGGACTGATACGATTCAGTTGACGTTTAATATATGAGGATTGGAGATCACAAACAGGACACAGCTGGGAAGCAAAATAAGGGTTCTGGAGGACCAGTAATGACCCCTGCTGGTCATATCAGGGGATGGACTGGAGAGGTTGTGACATGGGCATAAAGTTACTATTAATAAAGTAAACAACAAAATTTTTATTGCATATTATGTTTAACATTTCAGATAATGTTTCAGTCAAAACTTTTATTAAATGTGAAGGAAGATAAGCATATTTTGTGGTTCATCCACTGTGCGGAACTGGTGTTTGGGCAGTATTTTCACATCCAGTTTATGTTCACAGATCATTTCCAACATGAAACAGTACACAGTGCAACTTACCAGTAGAATCTGAATCGCCAGGATTGCAAACAGAATTGTAATTTAGTTTTCTGAAGGTTAATAGCAAGTCGTTTCATGTATTGTAGTGGAGTGGGGTCTGTACTGCATAAGGAAGATCCAGGGACTTCAGGGTCAGAGAGGAAATTGGTGTAATAAAAGTAGCAGGGAAAAAAAACGGGAACAAAAGACAGCTGTAGCATGGTACTGACACATCTCTCCAGGAGAGGAAGGCAGCGTGGACAAGGTTCCTTCATTGTGGACAACCTGGAAATGAAGGGGGGGTGAATTGTCTGTAATAACAGAGGGTAAGGGGAGCAATTTTCATAGCGAGACACTCCAGCATGATTATGATGTGCCCAGTTTCACAGCCTGAAATCTTGAGGCCAATGGACTCCACATGACTCCGCCCCCAGCCCCCAGTCTGAGGTAAATATTAGGTTTGGAAAAGACATGTGCATCTCTCAGGGATACAGTCTTAATAGCCAGGGACCTCTGGCAAGCCTTTTCTCACTGAATTGCATAGAGTGCATTTTTTTTCTATAAGGACTGTATGTTGCTGAGCAAAGTCAAGGAATTCTGGATGAATCAGAGATGGGGCTCAACTCCAAAACAATGTTATCCATTTTTCTTATTCAGTTTAAGTCATTCATATGTAGGCTGGCTAAAGAGGAACATCAAATAACTTTGACTTACTGTGAAGCCCATCTGCTTCTTCTCTGTAGTGGTTTCTTAATGAAGATCCAGAGTTTAGTTCTACATTAGCATTTCTACAAACACTGTATGGGGCATGATGAGACATGGGGATGGCATGAATGTTGAGGCAGATCTGCAGATACATCTGAGGCAAGTTCACTCACTCGCAATCGTCTGGTTATTATAATGTATATAAACGGGGGTGTCTCTAGGTAGCAAGGAGGTGGTCACAGGAATCACAGTGATGTAGTAAAAACGTTCTGTGTTTCTGTGTCATGCCCTGCTTGTCCTACCCTCTCGTTGGCCACACCCCCTCATCTGCCCCATGTGGATTCCCCGTGTTCACCAGCTGTTTCTCGTTGTTGTGATTAATCCTATGTATCTCAGTCCACATTCGAGTATGTTTCCCCAGTCCGGTCATTAACGATGCGTGTGCTTCAATGTCTTGTATTAGGATTATCTTCCTAATAAACCCCATGTTCCCTGATTTTGGACTCCATGTTTCCTTGCTTTGTGTTTCCCCGAGACGTGACATTCTGTATATGTTGGTGTTTTTCTGGAGTCAAAATAGCAGCTCTAGATATTTGGCTCTGCAATTTTGTTCACTTCAAAGAATTGTTGTTAATATAGTCAGGGTTGCCATCTTTGGTCAGCTGGTTGGCGTGAGATTTTGAATTTGAGACAAGTCTGCACACAAATTTACATGTATGTAAAAGTTTTATCACCTTGTAAATAGTCTGTAGTGTTTGCAAACTACCTTAATGCTTTTAATGTAGCTAGTTTCAGATTTATACTGGGATAATACAGATTTGCCTTATTATTTCTTGCATGAGTGTGATAGTCAGAAAGCATGAGTGTTAAAAAAATTTACTCCCCTGAAAACTGCCCCAGCAACACTCCTGATTTATGGTCATGCAAAGGCCCAGAAAAATTTTCCAACGCTGATGAAAAATATACTCATCACGGTAAAGCAGCACTCATGCTACAGGAAGCCAGCACCAGCCCTTTGAACTTTGAGGGTGATAGTTCCTCACTAAATGCTGCAAGCTGCTGGACAGAGAGCAACAGAGTACTACAACATTCATGAGAAACCTGGAACCCAAAAATGTGGACATTTATTTTCATTCTAAATATTTCTGTCACCTTCTGTCACCTGACAAAAGGTTTGTTAGTTTTTATCATCATTGTTTTCAAGTTTTAAGGGTTTAAAAGGAGCCTTTTCAAAGTCTGCACATTTGTGATTGTTATTTGACTTTGGGCTGTTCTTTATATAAAGAAATAATAGACTATTTTACTAACATTTTAAAAAGTGCTTTACGACTAATACATTCATTTCTCTTAGGAGAAAGTCAACAATGTCAAGTTTCCACAACACAAGATGGTAACTAATATTTTTTATTATAACATCAGCGTTTCTTGTGTTTCCTCAGTGTCGATGTTATACTTAGAATTGAGCTCCATTTGCAGAAGGAATATGAGGTGGTCCACATATGCACCATTTCTGTACAGTATTAATAGGATAAAGATTGTAAATCCTGTATCTACTTGGATCGTTCATGCAGAGATAAGACGAGATATCTGGCAGAAATTAGCTTTATTCATACTTATGGATGTAATGAAAAAGAAAGGGAAAGTGTAGCTCAAGAAATGCATGCATACAGTCACATTCAAAATGGACTATATTATATATTCGTGCAGAAATACCACCGTAGACCTCTGACTGCTCTGTGTTTTATCTTTTAACACTATATAATGATATGTGTTTTTCCCCCTTTGCTGTTATCACACAGCATTTTCAGAATACAGAAGGGAGACATTTGAGTTGAATAGCAGCGTTACTCTGAACTGCTCCAATAAGACATGGGCTTCGGTTCTCTACATTACCTGGACGATAGACATTGACAGAAAGCAGTGTCAAATGGCGTATAGTGACGATTTTCCTATACATGATACTTGTAATGATGGAAAGATCCTGCGTGACAATAAACACCTGCACATTCCACACTTTGCAAAAAGAGATGAAGGACGGTATAAGTGTGAGACAGTGTTCAAAGCTGGGTACCACATAGCGATAATAAATGTATCAGCCAAAGGTAAGAAAAATTTATGTACATTTATAGATTAAAATAATCTTAATGATAGGATGGCAGTGCTTCTTGATTTTTTAAATCATAGATTTGATTAACTTATAATCACGATTCATAAACCTTAATTCATAATGGACAGTGTGTGACTCAGTGGGCAAAGCCTGTGTGCCTGTAATCAGAAGATCACTGGTTCAAACCCAACCTCAGCATGTCTGCAAGGCCCTTAACCCCCAACTCCCTGGGTGCCCCAACTGGTGGCTGCATTTCATAGACAGCATATTCTACAAAGAGCAAGTTGAGGGAGGTGTAAAGACAATTTCCCCATGGGGATCAATGCAAGTCTCAATTATTATAATACATAAATGACTATGCCTTTAGTCTCTCAACAGATTTCCACCCGACTGGACCCTGACCACAGAGAAGCTGTGTGTTCAGCCACAGGGGTTAAATCAGACGTCTCCATCTCATGGAGAACTTCATGGAACGCCACTGTAACCAGCAGCTCTGTGCCCAACCCAGATGGCTCCTACACCATGGAGAACCGACTCAAACTGCCCGACCATGTGCATGGTACCACGCTGCAGTGCATAGTGACACACCCCAGCTGGACAGAGAATTATACAGAGACACTTCAGCTCCCCAGTATGTTACATTTATGCAATTGTGGACTTTGTTACTAACATGATATTAAGTTTCATCAGAAACATGCATGACTATTTTTGTGTTGACCAGGCCATCTTACAATGGTTTTCTTTTCCAGACCCATTAAGAGACGAATCCTTTAAAGCCTGGCATTGGATAATTATCTCTCTGGCTCTGGTCTGCTTTTTAATGGGTATAGTTTTTGGACTTTATATCTTAAGGAAACATCTCAGCAAGATAAGGTATGTAAGCCTGTGAAGGATTCATTACACTTGATGTAATTTAGGAAAAACCATAAAGGATTCTTTTTTCAGTTTTTTTTTTTTTTGCCTGTACAGATTATATTTGAAACAAAAAGATGTCATTAATATTACTTTACGTTGATCTTTTACCCTCCAGAAATTGTTGCAAGTTCAGCCTGTCAGCTCCTTCCTCACAGACGACAGTGAAGGTGTGTATAATCCTGGCAATAACTGTGAAAAGCGTTAGTAAGCTTGAAACTATATACCCAGGAAGCCACACAGCAGTCATTATCTGAAACAGTATTATTTTTCTACAGATCTATTCCCTCCCCACCCTTCTTTGTGCTATAAATAAAAGTGGCATATTTTTAATTACCGAGTCAAGCTTAGTTTAATGTCTTGAGAGAAAGTTGCAAAGGAAAATCTATAGTGAAATATTTTATATGTATGCATTTTGTGACTTTTCCTTAGTTATATATCCTACTGATATATTATATATTTCCTTAATTAAAATATCCTACTATATTAAAGTATAATAATTTACTATACTTAAGTATTATATATTATAAAGCAATTTATGCTCATGACATTAGCCACAGAGCATTTTACACAAAAGATTATTCTGTCCGTCCCTCCGTCCATCCATCCATCTTCTCACTGCTAATGCAGTCATGGGGCATTTTTAAAGAATGAGTTCATATGCCTAGATTGTTGAAATGGATTTGTGTTGCTTCGTCCAGCCACAGGACCTGGAGGAGGTAGAGCCCTACGCCAGCTATGTACAGCGCATCAACTCCATTTACAACTCCTCCGCTGATCTCTTTAACGCCTAGAACTGAGACTCTGTTCAGCATCAACAAGCATGTCCACAGCAGAGGAAGAAAAGCTTCTTCCTGGACAAGCTTTTTGGGACACCAGGATCTACAGCGAGGGGGTGTCTGTAGTTCAGGTCCCTCCCACCTACTGCGATGATGCCTGCCGTTCATTGCAAGGATGAAGGGGATCTGCTGAAATCGAGGAAAGGGCCTCAACAAGTGGAGAGATGGAGGGGCAGAATCTGGCAGAAGTTCAGAATTTTGCATACTTGAGACAGAACAGCAATGAGAATGAATAATGGGAAACTGGACATGCAGCTAAGATGGACCCTGCCTCTCACAGTATTACTTGGAGGAACATTGTTTGCCTTCAAGTTGGAGGAACCACAATAAAACAATGAAGAAATTTGATGTAGCATAATGTACAGGTTCGAGTAGAAGGTGTCAACTGTAGGAACTGCTGTTTTTCTTGCAGTCAGTGCAGAAAACTGATAACATTATGGGATACTAGTAGATCAGTTACTTATAGAAACCAGAGCCCGTATTCACAAAGCATCTTCTGGTTAAAAGTCCTAACTTGCGGATTTAGGAGAAACTCCTAAAAGTAGCATCTAAGTCCTGGCAAACTAAAAAGTAGTCGAGAGGACTCACTAGGAATTGCTTTCGACCACTTTGTGAATCAGTTTTAGGAAAAAAACTCTTAGTTAAAAACTGTTAGTGCGATTTAGGAGTACTCTTAGTGGTAAGGTAAAATACTTTCTGAATACGGGTCCATACTGATGTGTGAAGAAGTGCATAAATTGCTGTAAAAATAAAGTGCACATATTTAGTGATGATAGATAAAATATCACAATCAAACTCTGGTTTCTGTTGAACCATCGCTTGAAACTGTAACTTTTATAGAAAGTGTACAATTGCATTTTTCCTGCACATTATTCACTTACACTTATGTAATGTTTGATTCGTATGTGAATGCACTCTGTATAGTCACTAAAATAATGCTACTTGTGTTTAATGTATAGTTCAAAATGTTTATATTTAATGATAAAATATATTTAAAAACAATCATTGGCTTTGATTTGAATTAGCACCTATTACATTTAATTTGACCATAATGAAAAAAAACTACATTGATCTTTAAGAAAGATTGTTGTGTAATATGGCACCTTGGTAGCTCAGTATATAGTGCTGTAACCCCCCCACGCACACACACACACACACACACACAGAATTGCAGGATTGGCTCCTCCTTCCCGCTGTGTGTGTGCACAGGGGCATAGGATGCGGGGGGCGGTGGCACGTACCCGCAATATTTAATTTGGCTTCATTCCTCCCTCCCAAAATATTGACCTTTGCATTTAAATGATTAGGTAACACTTTATTTGATGGGCACAAATACTTAGTAATAACTCAGTTACTATACTGAATTACAAATTATGAACAAAATATAGTTGCTTCTTGAAAACGACGCATCACGGTTCATTAATGATAATCTACGCGAGATCAGTGTTATTCAAGACTTGTTCCTTTGGTAGTTCCTTCAGGAGTTCACAAAGGTTTACAAAATTAGATACAGTATCAAATATAGTAAGTGATTGTGAAATATGCCTCACAATCCATTAATCATGAATTAACATGAGATCATGCGACTTTTTTTTGCTTAATTAATACATATTGTAAGTAATAATATATTTTGTGTGGAGTTTGCAAGGTCTGCATCAGAGTCCTGCACGCGGATGACCCACAAGTTTTGATTTAATAGGTGAGAAAGCTATAGGCTATGTAATGTGCGGGTACGGTGCGTAATAATGGCAATGCATGTTTTCGACAAATATTTTTGAAAACGTTATCAACTTAAAATATATGAAAAAAAAAAATTTACAGAAGCACGGCCTATTTTAAAATTGATAATAAACATTTTTTAATTATATAGGCTTCACCGGGGGTTCAGGTTTCGGAATCAATTAATTTGAAGCGGGTCGGGCGCACTACGGAGTTTAATTAGTGCTGCTGCCGGATAACGGTATACAGATGCGGCTTTAAGCACTGCAGGTACGGCCAGGTGCAGGTTGACAGACCATGACTCGTGCAGGATTCTGCCCTGCATCGGTTTGTGTGAATTTTTCAAGGTTTTATCCCACAGTGCAAAAACATGTGATTAGGTGATTAAATTGCCCAAAGTGTGTGTGCGCGCGCCCTGTTCGAAACGTTCCTGGGATCTTACTGGAATAGACTCACCGTGACCCGACAGCAATCAAGGAAGATGGATGGATTTTTGTATAACATTGCTCCCCTAGCCCTGAATGAAGATTGTGACTGTAATTTAGAAGAACACATTCTATATAATATATTTAATAGGTTATGATGGCAAAAGGTTTTGGTTTTTGATCATTTTTTAAAATCTCTGGGGTAGCAAATGATGTGAGAGCCTTGAGTCAACTTTAGAGTTGATCTGGTTAAATAGTGATAATTCAGAAATAAAAACGAAGGCACATAGAGGTTAATAGGATTTAAAAACAAATCATTTGCTGTCTTTTAAAGTTTAAATGTTTAAAAAAAAAAAAAAAAAAAGAGTTTAAATTATAAGCGGGGGCGGCATGGTGGTGCAGTGGGACCCGGGTTCGGGTCTCCGCCTGGGTTACATGTGTGTGGAGTTTGCATGTTCTCCCCGTGTCGTTGTGGGGTTTCCCCCGGGTACTCCGGTTTTCCCCCACAGTCCAAAGACATGCTGAGGCTAATTGGGGATACTAAACTGCCCGTAGGTGTGCATGTGAGAGTGAATGGTGTGTGAATGTGCCCTATCCAGGGTTGTTCCCTGCCTCGTGCCCGTTGCTTCCGGGTTAGGCTCCGGACCCCCTGCAACCTATTAGAATAGGGCGGGTTGGAAAATGGATGGATGTATGTTTATAGGCCTATAAACGTTTATACTAAATACTGTATCATATAACATTAACAATAGTACATTCCTACAAATACACATTCTCTACCTTCACCGTAAGGAGAATTTTCCAAATGCCTTTTCAAATCACTTAAGCTCTACTCCCACCAAGCGACAGATCTTGTCATTGACACAAACACCGCTTCTCTTACTATGCTTCTCCCCCTGCTGGAGAAGTGTGTGAAGCACAGCTGAAGAAAAAGATTGGACAGTTGTAAACATTGTGCAATCTACACCTTATCAGCTTAATAAATATTCAAGTGTTTTATGAACAATTCCATTCAGCACCCTTTTAATCAAGGTTCAAGAGCTTATGATAATAAACAGTCAGTACCACTATGCAATGAAATCCTTGCCCTAAATATTCTTCCAGCCACGGGAAGACATAAACGGAAAACACAGTTGACAAATACAAATTAAGGCACTTACAGTAAGACAATACATGTGAATACAATTATAACAATAATTTCATTGACGCAGTGCATGTAGTGCAATGTAAATTGCAAATACTGCAAGGGCGTGGATAAGTAAGAGCTAGAGGTAGAGGTACGTGCCGGGTATTAGTGCAGAAAAAGCGTCTTATTGTTTGGAGGTAGACTGTTTCTACAGAGTTAATGTGCTGTGAGGGGCGGTGGGCGGAAGTCGTGCCTATAAGCCTGATGACCTGCATGTAAATAAAACTTCTGCATACGCAGTGTTGAGGACCCTGATGACACATCTGTAGCGTCTGCCTGATGGTAAGAATTAATGTGATTATGCTATGTTCATTTAATCTGCATCATACAGCATTTTAGAATTACTTGTCATCACTAATACGATGTATTTAAATTTTCAATAGTTGCCCTAACATAACTTAATTTTCCTTTATTTTTAAACTTGTATTAAATTAACTGCGGAAAATGGCATGACTATCGTATGCAGAGACGGAACGAAGAGGCTAGGTATGGGATGAGGGTAGCTCGATGTCTACTTTTTAACATTATTTTAGTTATTTGTTTATTGATTGATTTATTTCAACACCTCTCATGAGGCTGGCGGTCGGATCACTGAAAGGCAAATGCTGCCTTCAAGTGATACTCGGAGGATCCCAGTAGGGAGAAGGGAAATCGTAATTACGACAATTAAGACGCGCGTCCAAGTGGTTAAGTCGGAGCAAAATGGAGGCTATAAGAAAGCTACCTTTTGTTTTGCTTAATTTCTCGTTCCTCCAACGCCAAACCGCATTCGTACCGTTAATTGAACTTGAAGAAAACCAAAGGAACGCATTTGTTTGTGTTGCTATATAGTTAATAGCTGGTCCAGTTTACAACATAAGTTAATAGATTAATATACGTAAAAAAATAAATCATCACATTAATTATTACATTACTTTTCGTAATCACTTGTTTAAACAACAGATAGCTAACTAACTAGGTTAAATAATTTTTGAGCCAAAAGCCATAACATTTTTTACGGTACACCATTTAATAACGATCTCACCAACATTCAAAACAAAAGAGTTTTGTGATGACGCGCTAGATAAAATGTACTACTTTCAAAATAATTTGCATTTCACGGTGGAGCTATCCGTTGTCTCCGTAATGATGCAGCAGCGGTTACAGCACTGTTAGTGCAGTGTCACGCACGAAAAGGCAGTGTCTCGTGACTACGTCGGTACTGTCACAGGACCGTGTACTGCAGAACCGTGCACAGACCTTTTGAGGTGCATGTGCTGAAACTGAAAAAAGGGCACCCCCCAACCCCTCCACGAACCCCTCCAACACCAAAAATAAACACACGCAATAATATTCTTATATTATATTTAATTAATATTGATGATTGTCTGATTGATGATTCTCATTCTCATTGTGTAAAGTTTTTTTAATTTATTTAATACAACATTATTACAGTAGTAAACCATGTTTTTCTATGTTTATACATGTGAAGACGAGCGGGGAGTATACAATACTAGATTTTTTTTTAAATCTAGCCAGCAAACACATGCATAATATAATAGCATCGTAAACTTTAACCTACCATGCTGTGTGACCATAGGCTATATAATATGATGAAATGTTAATAAATTACATCATGTAATTTACATGCATCAGCACATTCAGCAGATAGCCATAAATCAAAATAGAAATTTCTTATATTTTATCTAGCTGACAAGGATCACTCGGTTGCTTTGTGTCAAACTCAAATGCAGTTACACCGCAGGTTTTTGACCAGCGAATGTGTGCAATTTGTCCATCATTAAAACGACGACATCATATTACGTCAACATCACACCGGTGTGGTGATGCATTATATGAACCTTTATAGACATACTAGTGTTTATTTCATAAAGACAACGTTGCACTTATTCAAACAACAAGATATTTTACCGTTAGAAGACGAAGACGTTCATCTGCTTCTGCTCTATGACTCCGTCTCCGATGTGCTGAAACGTAAGTTTGCGGCGCTCAGGGGGCGGAGTTATGAAGTTTGATTGACAGTTTGAGCGGTTCTAAGAGATGCACTTTTTAATGCCTTTGATTGGTTAAATATTTGTTAAAAAGACAAACAGACGTAAAGGGTTACCAATAGCATTGATTTATTTAAAAAAAAAAGGTGATTTATTTACAAAAAGGGCATGTGCTCTGCACAGGTTGAGCACTACCTGTGCACGTGCCTGTTACTCAACTGGTTGGTTGAAACAAAAATCTTGGTCTTTTACTTTCTGGACTCAACCTCAATCCACCTCCGCCTGTCAGATTTTCACCACAGTTTCACATCTGAAAGGAAAGCCATCTGAACCGAATAAAACTTTAATTCAGATATTTATAGTTCAATGAATGACACACTAAAATAATGTGACTAACCTGGATATTAAATGTTCTAAATCAGAACAGCTTTAAAGAGAAGCTGAACGACGTTAGCTGAAATAGTAGGAAGGCAGGTGCATTTTCAGACCGCATTGGCCCAGATAACAGCTCCAGAGGTACAGAAAGAGTAAGAAGCCATTTCTTGTCTGAGCAGAAGACGGAAACATTTTGCAGGAAGCAGACAGATTGAGAGCGCACAATATCCCTTGGCAGTGACTCCATGGGGCTGTGCGAAAAACTAGCATTCATTCATGTTTCCTTGTGTTCTGGTTAATCTGAGTTTAACACATAATCACATTCACACCCTTTAAAAAGTGTTTGTTCAGCTACTGTGTTATATCACACCAGCCCTTAACAGCAACCATAACACCGTGTGCTGAAAAAACAGCCAAATCGGCACCATGCTCTTCTTTCTCGCTTCTGGAGCAGGCACCGAGCGTCATCCAATACATCCTCTATTCTGTCAAAATGAAAATGTTACATTCAGGTTCAGTCTTGCCGAGCTGGTCGGCACATCTCTGCATCCATCCGAAGGAGACGGCTATTTGCCGACGGGCTTCCGGATCCATCTCCATGATTCTGCGTCGTAACAGACAAGCGGCTGTTTGTTCTGAGTCTCCTCTTTCTCCTCAGGATCTGGATCGTCTCCCATTCTCCGCAACGTGGCCTTCCATCACTCTATAATTCTGTTTCATGCCTTATACCTGCCAGACACCTTTCGGTTATTTCCAGTGCCATAACAATTTACCTCTGATTCCCTAATTCTCTTGAATATTTACTATCCAACATTTATATTTCTTTCATATTCAGTGCCGTTCTTTCATATTTCTCATGCATGCTTGATGGTTCACTGCAGGTGGCTGGTTTTGTTGTTATACCCACTGGGTAGTGTTTTGCTCTGGCTAAAGTCATATTTTACTGTGCAAGGAAAAAAATGGTTCCCATGTAATTTTGTTTTAAAGGTGGGGAGCCCAGCTGTTTGTGTGTGGAGTTTGCTTGCTCTATCTTTCTAGCCACACGGTGCAAAGACACGAGCTGCAGGTGAATCGGTGCCTATAATGTTCTATGGAAAATGGATAGATGTGCGTCAAGGTGAAAATTAAGGAGGAAATTGCTCTCCTGCAATCATGGACACAGGAGGGTGACGACAAGGTATTAAAATGCAGTGCTGCCGTCGGGGAATGAGGGATGAAGTGAACCCGCTTTGTCTATTTAATTTCACTAATTTTGCTGCCAGAACCGAAGTTTTTACATGTGAAACCTCAGAAACTGTAATCTGATAGGATTGAATTTGAAAGGTGATGCAACACGAAGAGAAGCCATAGAGTAATACAGAGTAATACAGAGTAATGTAGGAAGCGCTGGTTTACAAATTGGCCCCCGTTTAAAGGCGTAAAGCGCCCATCTGCTTTTAACGAGGCATGGTGAGTCCATCGATAGGCTACAGACGTGGTCCTTCCTTCCATTTGTTTTTTGATTTATCCGTTTCTTGATTCTCATCTCAGTGACCCACTAGGGGTTGCTGATAATGAGTTGGAGAGGGGGGAGATTACATCACGGCATGCTGGCGGCCCATGGGCACTGGGAAGGGCCACCGCCACCTGACCACTGCTGCCTGCTGCTAGATACAATGGATACGTTTAATATCAGCCGGGGGAGGGCATCCAGCAAAGTTCATTCCGGAGTCTGTCAAATTCTCCATGATTCATTTATGTTATGCCCTCCAGGTATATGAGCGCTCCAACAGTTTTTGTTAATGTTTGTTGCAGATGCACAAATGAATGCAGAAAATTGACAACTTGTTAAAGCGGAGCACCTGTCCCCTAAACCTGTGGGTGGTGGTGGTGGTGGTGGTGGGGGGGGGGGTTCAGGGCAAGCAGAAGGTGTCTGATTAATTGCTTCTGTCTTGTTCCCAAAACCTGGACTCCTATCTAGGACTGGGTGGAAAATCCAATCTGTCTGTTCCACACTGGTTTATCAATGACAGTTGACTGACCGTCCGGCAGGAAATATGCCTCATCCTAGGAACAAATACCGGAAGAGGGAATTAATGCAGCTTGTCTAAAACCTGGACATCTGAAGATGGGAATTGCAATGTGACCTTAATCCTGTTTAATAGCTTGATCTGCATTTGATTTTAAACACATGTGCTCATGGAAAATCTCTGAAGAATTTCAGTCCAGATACATGGGCCATCCAGCATGTTGATTTTAAAGGACACTTATGGGTCTCCTGTTCTTCAGTTGGCACAGTTCTTCATATACCATATACTGAGAATCAGGACCAGTGTGTGGCTGTAGTCAGAAGGTTGCCAGTTCAAATCCTAAAGTAGGCAGAGTGATTTCACTGTTATGTTGGAGCAGGACCCTTAACCCCAAATGCTTCAGGGACTGGCTGACCTTACTTTCTCATTTGTGACTTTGGATAAAAACGTCTCCTAAATAAATAACTATGAACGCCCATGTGTATTTTTATTGCCTATAGGACTGCCAGTCTGAAAGCTTTGTTTACCGGTGAGGTATGGGTTCTCTGGCCCATGAGAGATTTACTCCTGCAGTCATTGGATCTCACCTTGTTCTCGTTTTATTCTGTCCTTTGACGGTAAAATACGAAAGATTTAAAGCTTCCTGATTTAAAGGCATCCAGAGACACAGCTGTTAATACGGCTTTGTATCGACGCAATAAATTGCACAGTTGAGGAAAGAACCCACCAAGCATTCGTGACTGACTGTGGTTTGACTGTGTGCATGAAAGTATAAGGAAATAGCATTCTCCTTGCCCATGGCAGAATGAACGGAGTCCTGGAGGTGTCACATTGTGGGGTAACTTTGTAGCAATGAGCTCTTTGTGGATTAATTTTAGTCTTAGCGGAAAGGTCAGCGACGGAAGATCCCTGAAGCTATTTGAACATTTGTGAGACCAAAGAACACCCCTGGCTCCCCCCCAAAAAAAATGAACATCAAAAGAAATAGTGCCCTCCCCATGAATTTCACAAACCCTGCCCGGATGATGACACAGAAGTGACGTGTGAAGTTCCAGTCTGCTTTGTAAAACTTTGGGCTCCAAAGCACTTTTATAAGAAAGGATTCCACATTAGGCATCACAGTGAATGAGGTAATCTGTGTTTGGAGCAGCAAAATTTTTCAATGTGAGCAATATATAATCTTGGGGTGGGTAATTAGCCTTCCTGTTGACTTGGAGCCATGTATGCCTCTCCTTTATTTTCCATCCACCCCCCCAGAATGATTGTATAAGCATGAGTCACAGTGAGGTCTACAGTTCATTTTTACCGGAACTTTCATCTAAATGATCAGCACCGCAGTTACTGAGGCATCCTTCTCAACATTTAATCTGCCTCGGAAGGTACTAGAATGAATGTGATCTTTTCACAATATCCACGGACAAATTCTAGTCATGACTAGAATTTATTTTTAAAAAGACACCATCGCGGATTTCTATTTCCAGGATTCTTCTACCAGGATTGCTTTTTGTTACTACTGAAAGCATTCAAAATTTCAAATGAAAGTAGTGTGCTATATGCATTAGGGTGCATCAGACACCCCATAAAAAAAATAAATTGTTAAATAACTCTCTGTCCTTAGTTTATTTCTTTCCAAATGTCATGTAAATAACGTGCATTTTTGACTTTATTCAGATGGCATTCTAGGGGTCCTCCATTGATATGAACTTCACGTTTTGTGCAAATAGTGCTATTAAATTAAGAATCTACTGCTAACGTACCTAGGAGAGCACATCCAGAGTCATTTATCGGAAATTCTCTGTCTGGTTCAGTATGGTACATCCGGCGCCAGTAAACATGCCCCCTTTACCACTGCATCATCTTCAGTAATGGCATTTCCTAGTCCAAATATTTCCACAGATTTCCTTGTTTCCTTCTGCACTGCCTTTAGACGACTTCATAACTGTAACAAAAGCAGGTTTGGTTTTCATAGTTGAAATTCACTTGAAAATGTGGCAGCATTAATTTGTGTGCCCTAATATATTTTAAATTCCAATAGTACAAAATAGGACCTAAAGGCCATAAGCCTACCATCTCTTAGTATGAATTAATAAATAACAGATGAATGAGTAATGTTATTATATTGATTATTCACTACTATTAAATTACTTGACAGAACTGACGCATGTGGCCTTTGTGCTGGCTTTTCCAAAACTAAATTAAAGTTTCTCATAATAACTTGCAGATAGTCAAAATTAGTGCCTATGACAAAATTAAATACACTGCCTAAAATAATACTCTGACATCATGCTTTCCACAAATAAGTAAGTACAAATACAAATTATTATTACCATGATAAGAAACGTCATTTGCTTGCATGAGCATTCAGCTATCGTGAAAACTTCAGATGACAAGAGAAGTCCTCCAACTTAATGCTATTTGCCCAAAATTTTATATCTTTGCAAGACATGTGAATAGGGAAAAGCTAGAATAGTGGGAGGCTCACCCTTCAGCCGTAGGGTGTCTGATGTACCCTAATGTGCATATCTCTCATTAAAAAATAAATCAATATCAGCAAAACGTAGAAAAAAAGCATGAGGTGATGCTTCACTTGTGCTGGTAGACATTGTTTAAAGTGTCGTTTTAGCCGCCTGTTTGAAATTCCTCTCACATTACATCATTCACAGCCATAAATTCCTCAAGGGGAAACATAACCTTTTTAACTAACATCTGTTACCAAAAAACCCTCGTGGCCACTTTTCTACCCTAAGGTTCTGGTTTCCCCCCATAGCAACTGCCGTTCCCTTATTGGCTGAGCCTCAGGGTACATAACAGATGCTAAAATTTACCTGCAAAGTACTGACAAGAAACAAGAAATGAGAATGCAGGGGGGATTAGACCCTGGCTGGGGATCTGCTGACTTCAGTGGTACCATGTAGTCAGACAAAGGGGCAATCATGCAGCTGATGGCGTCAAGCATGGAGAAACCATGAGGTACAGGGCAATCATAAATTATGAAGAAGGAAAGCCAGCGTAAAGACACCAGCGGAAAGCGCAGGATTTGAGATCTGTGGAAGGCAACCAAGACTGAAAACAGTACTGCAGGTAACAAAGGAAAGACCAAGGTAATGTGCATTAATAAGTCAAGCTGTTGGAGTGTCTTGTGGAGGGTGGCATGGATTCAACGAGTTTGATACTCTACAGGAGAAAGGAAGGACCATTATTCTTCTAGAAATCCTGTCATTCCATTCGATTACGGTGGAAAATGCCGCGCCAGGAGAGAGGATCCCACACATGTGTGTGCCTGGGTTGAGGTCTGGTGACTGGAGGTACCTCTGCGTATGGTTTACGCCTCTTTCATGGTCATAAAACCATCGGTTTGACAACCGTGCCACACGGGTGAGGGTGCCATCGTCAGGGAACCTTCCATAAGATCCGCGAGATCTCACAGAACGGCAGTGAATTCATCAGCCTTACATTAGCTATGTCTGCATTATACAACACTGACAGTGAGAGAAGGAGCAGAACCACTGGAAACAACCACTTAGGCACTGGGCTTCTCTTGGCATATATAACACACCGACTCATCCACTCACTCTGAACAGGCCGAAGGATAACGTAACTATGACATTTTTCTACTTCTCTGTAGTATAAAGGGTCACTTACAGAGATATATTCTCCCCTCTTTAAATTATGTTTGAATTTCATGGAAGTTAAACTGTTATCAACTTTCTACCAACACAATATGCAATTTCCAGTTTATTCATTTATGTACCATTTGTTTGTATTTTATTTTGGCCAGAAAATTGGAAGCTTGTTGGCAGCAAAGTTTACATCTTTGGGAAAAGTTCACGGTGTCAACATGGGCTCGAGGCGTCATTCGCTCCCCAGCTGCCGTTCGGTTTTGCCTTTTTGGAGCTGCATGGGGGGGATGTTATTGCGAGTTGTTTGTGTTTTTTAAGATGAGGATGTAGTTTGGGTTCATTAGCTGCTCTTCAGTGCGTCGTTTGGCAGCCCTTAAATCTGACACCTGAGCCTCTGTGACTCCAGCCCCCCCCCCCCCCCCCCTGCTGGGGTCTTCTGGGCGCTGTGGAATGGATTTGGCGGAGGGTAAAAACCACTGAACCAGATCTCTGTGTTCTGTCATGTGCACTGAATGTCTGCTTTAGCGATGACAGCCGGTCCATTACACTCATCAGGATGGACCTCGAAACAAATGGGACCCAGAAAAGGACCAACAAAGTATAAAATTATTCAGAATATTAACAGAGGAGTGTATGAACATCAGTGCGTAGCTATAAATCAAGTGGTCCATCCAGAATTATGCGAAGCATAGTCATTTGTGTAACATAAGCCTAATAGCAAGAATCTCTTTCGAAGCAAGATAAGGTGCAAGTATATTTGCTCAAGGTTAAGACAATAGACTGGGCAAGCCATTCAAATGATTCATTGTTAATTGAAAAAAAAAGGGAAAATGAAACAAATCATAAATCTCAGGCAGAACACTTAAGCATGGTACATACATTTACAGCTCATTTGATCCCTAACCACCTAAACAGCACAGCCTTCACTGCTAAGGCACCATCTGGGCTCATCTTACCAAGATAACAATGGCTGCCTGCCACATGCCCAGCTTCCATAGTTGTGCTTGTTTCGGGACTCTGTGTGTTTGCTTTGGTGTCCTCTCTGTTTCAGTGAGTTTGTGTCGTTAAATTGCCCTTTTTGTCTGATTGTCTGTGCCCTGTCATACACTGGGATCCTGTATCACAGAGTGTCCCTTTCCTTCCATCCTAAATTAGCCTCCAAAATCACTATGCCCATGTAATAGATAAGCAGTGAAAGCAGCTGGATGTGTGGTAAGATAACGTGTGGAGGTGGCTTTGTCATTATCTCTGAATGAATTCTCCACGGTGGTGCAGTGCTTAGCACTGTCCACTCACACTTTTGGGACCAATCTGTGTGTTTTGCATGTTCTCTCTGTGTTGTTGTGGTTATTCCTCCGAGTTACCAAATTGCCCGTAGGTGTGAATGGTATGTGAATGTGCCCTGTGGTGGGTTGGCAGCCCATCCTGGGTTGTTCCCTACCTTGCACTTGTAGCCTCTGCGATAGGCTCTGGACGCTATACATCCCTTGAGGACAAGCGGTTACAGAAAATGATTGGATGGATGGATGGATGGATGGATGGAGTCTCCTTTACCAATGTCAGAAAATCTTTCATAAAGTTTTCTCTCTGTTAGTAAGACGTGGTCTTCCAATGCATCACCTCATTGGCTAAGCCGCCCCCACAGTGTTAGTGAGTTAAATGTCACAGGGCTATTGCTGAGATAGCCCCCCCCCCCCCAACCACAACACCGGCATGTTCCTCTCCCCGCTCAGACATCCATCTAAGCACTGAAGCAAGAGTGCAAGCAAGTTCTGTGTGGCGTAGGATGTGAGTGGGGCCTAGCAAGCATGCGATGATCAGCCTTTCTGATTCTGGGGCCCAGCAAGCATGCGATGATCAGCCTTTCTGATTCCGGGGGCCAGCAAGCATGCGATGATCAGCCTCTCTGATTCCGGGGCCCAGCAAGCATACGATGATCAGCCTCTCTGATTCTGGGGCCCAGCAAGCATGCGATGATCAGCCTCTCTGATTCCAGGGCCCAGCAAGCATGCGATGATCAGCCTCTCTGATTCCGGGGCCCAGCAAGCATGCGATGATCAGCCTCTCTGATTCTGTTGTCTGTTTTTTGGTTGCTGTTGACTGAAACCACTGACACTGAATTGTTTTTCGGGGATGTATGAGTGCACAAATGATAAAAAATAAATCGTGTTTCTTACATTTTTTGGCCTCAATGTAGAACGAAAAGCTCATTCAATCAATTACATTACTCATTTTAATTAAACAGATTGCATCACAATGCAGCCACATAGAGCTTGATTTATTTTTTTATTTAACAAAATTACACCTTTTTTAAATTCTTAATGTCTGCAATTGAATCAATCTCAATTAAGTTTATTTCCTTGAAAATGTTTATTCCCACAAAATCACTGCAGCGTACTTCTACATAATTCTACATAAAAGAGTATCTATGAGTACTTAGGTATACCTAGATGATCATTTTGCAGGTGTCCAATCAAATTTATTAACTCAGGGATAATTTGTTCTCTTGTCAATCCACTTTCCATTACACTACTGTAGAGAGTAATTCATTTTATTATTTTTGTTTATATTCAAGCTTATGCCACTCTTCATGTTGGTGTGAAAGTTGATCTCTGAAGCAGACCTTTAACACCGGAGCAGTGTTAATTTAATGTGTCATCAGTTGGAACTCTGCCTGTTCACAATTAAATGCTGTGGTTTGGAGTCAGATCTCTAACTGCACAAGTAAATCAGACTGCCAGAAATTTGTGCTTCAGGACACCCTATAGATAATTAGTACAATTTTTCTTCTCAGCTGGAATAGATGTTTTAAATATAAGCTGCTATCAACCAGTTAGGTGGTTGAAACAATAATCCGGTAAACAAAGTCTTTGAAGAGATCCCCTAATAAATGATCATCTTGTTAGCAAATATTCTTTTGATTGACAGCATTCACTGATCCCTTTCTAGAACATACCCACTGGTCAATTTATTCCACTGTACACTGACATCTGCCCTGTGAAAATGCCTCACATATTTCAAAGTTCACCAGCTGTGGGTTTTCGGCACTGGGATGTTTCACTTAAAAAAGGAGGAAAGTGACATTTTTCTCTGTCCTTGAATGCTGCGCGGCTTTATTAACGCTGCCAGTTTCACTCCCATTCAGAGTGTGCGACGACAAAAAGTATCTTGCATCTATTGTGGGATCTGAAATTGGCATTGCTTATTGTTTTCCTTTTTGATAATTTTTCCCCTCTCTTAGACTGATTTTTTAAGAATCAGGTTTTTGCATTTAGAGCTGATGCTGAAGAAAGCAGCTTCTGTGAGGATGTTTCTTATAGCTGATAATCCACAGCACTCACACTGTGAGGACACGATGGGAAGTAACAACCATGCAGCAAAAACAGCAGGGGATGTCGATTGAAAATTAAAAATCCTGTTTAATGGTTTGCAGAACAATTAATTTTGAATTGCGTAATGTTGGCTGCGTGATACTTTTAAGGATTATTTTTGTTTTGCCTTAATTTTAACAAAATGTTTCGCCACAAAAATCAAATCCCATTACTATAGGGACTTATATGGTGGGGTGGCATGGAGGGGTAGTGGTTAGTGCTATTACCTCACACCTGTGGTACCCGGGTTTGAGTGTCCACCTTGGCTCCGTGTGTGTGGAGTTTAAATGTTCTTACTTGTTTACATGTTTTTTTCAGTCAAAAAACATATTGTGGTCGATTGGAGTTACTAGATTGCCCATAGGTGTAAATTCCGGTGCTTGAGTGGTGTGTGAGTGTGCCCTACGAGGAGTTGCCACCCTGTCTTGGCTTTTTCCCTGCCTTGCACACTACTTTACAAAATAGACCTAAAGCAACGTAATGAGACAGTGGACGGTTTGATGTTTAAAATAGGTTTACATGTATTTTGTGTTTACAGAGAGGCACATATGTCAGTGTCAGCAAGATACGAACTAATCTTGCTTTATTCACAATGAACAATAATGTCAGTTAACTACGGTAGCTATCAACATTAAATTGTTACAATTAGTGATAGTGTATACCAATAACCATCATGAATAGAAATGTTAACTGATACAAATGTAAATACTAGCTAAATAGTGGACTTTATGAAAAATCTTTTCACTTGTCAAATTTTCACATGTCAAACAGTATCAGTGAATCAGAATTTATCGTATAACGTCACAATCGACATACACGGTTCTCATTGGGTAGCAACGCTACGCAGTTCTCGTCTGTTTCTTCGCATACTCCCTGCATTATACTGGCTCCCCATCCAGGGTGTCCCCTGCCTTGTGGCCTCTGGTTCCTGAGACAAATTCCGGTCTCTCTGAATCCCCATACTTAATAAGTGCTGTGAGAAATGAATGGCTTTCCATGGGCACTATCTCCAAAAGCGCTTATTTTCACTCAGACAACACTTTTAAAATGTGCTCCTGAAGATATCAAGAAATTAAAATAATCTCTGGCTAAAGAAAAGGCACAGTTTACTTTAGAGTGTTCCTGAGACTGATAGAAGAGAAATTGGAGAAGTACGCTACTTCTGCTGTGGAAGATGACAAGAAGCCTTTTACAAAGATTCAATCATGAATGGAAACAGAGACTGGCTGATGTCACATGTGTTTGGGCCGCTGTCGATCGCTCTCGGATTCACACTCCGCGTTCGCACGGCCCCTCAGAACAAAAGGCATAAGGACTCTGTAAGGTTCTGAAATTCATGTAGCGTGCTTACCTGGCTCCGCCGCAGAAACAAATAGGCTGACCTATCCAATCATGGCGGTAGAAAGGCGAAGATAGCATGCATCAACAGTGCATTTGCTCTTTACAGACCTGTATTTACTTTTCTTAAAGATAAATTTGAGTTTTATAGAGGTCTTGGGTGTACAGAAACCAGTTATGGAAATATATAATGGATTTACATTGGAACACTCTATGTAGAGATTTGAAGGAAACTGTGGTATACTGTGCTATACTGTAGATACTGTGGAGAACAGAGGTGTAACGAGAACTCGTGTCACGAGATCTTGCGATATTACAACATGACGAGATTTCTCATCGGAGTGAAAAGCGGTCTTGCGAAGGCAAATCGGTTGCTGCAAGCATGTCGGCATCTGACGAAATTACCATAGTACATGCCCTAGACACTTTTAAATCTTTTGTGTGGCAGCATTTTGCATTCCCGGAGGAAAATATAAACGGCGAAATTTAGACAGACAAAACAAGAACCATCTGTAAGCATTGTAGGAAAATAATGCCGTACGCAGCGGCTAATGCTACTACTATGCAAAGCTATTTTCAGCACCATCATAGCTCTTTACTTAAATCCACTGCACCAGTGAAGAAAACATAAAAAAAAAATATATGTTTGTTAATTATATTGTTTTATTTATTATTTAAGTTCAATTGAGAAGTCAAATAGGAGAGAAGCCTGTCATTTGAGTTTGTGGTGAAATATTTTATGGTGCTAGATATTTGTTCTGTTCTTTACTGCATGTGATGATGGTGATTATTTAACACATTTCACCATACATCTGCATTATTTAGCATTTTTAGTCTTTCAAATTAATCAAATAAAAGGCTGCTTTCCAGTAACATATTTCCTCTTTGAAGTTTTCCTTAAAATACTGTTAAAATATCGTCTCATTCTCATGAACCCAATATCGTGTCTCATCTCGTGGGCTGAGTATATCGTTACACCCCCAGTAGAGAGCGATATAATTGAGATAAAATACACAGACGGATCCTCTGTGTGACAATGCTTTGTGGTATTAAGCAAAATTTCACATATAATTAACACATCTGCCGTTTTGGGGACGTTTTGTGAAAACTGTGTTGTTCATGTTCAGACTAACCTCTCTCTGTTTCCGCTCTCACCAGTTTCAATTGGTGTTCTTTGCATCCTTTTCATGTTTTCCCCAGGAAAACAAAAAGGAAAACATTTGACTAAAAATCAAAGGCAGTCTGTATCAAAGCCCCAATAGCTCCACTTTGATGCGAAATCGAGTTCTGAGTTGCAGGTGCATTAAAAAACAAAGAAGACAATGCTGAGGAAATGCGAGGCCATCGACATGAGCTCATCTGCATTGAATAATTATATTTTTTGCAATGTGAAATATGGCAAAAGGTGCATTTCCAGTGAGGTATAAACATACTTTCACCTCATTGACAGCTTGGTGATGCTCCTGTATGAGATTAATTTTGATATTAAAATTAGCCCTTGTTATTTTCATTGTTTAATATTAATAAGCCCTGGATTAATAAAAAGCAAAGTGTCTTTTTGTTTCTTCTCATGACCCTGACAGCAAAAAGCTGTCATTTTGTTTTATAGGTGTCATTACCATTGATGGAACACAGGTTCACAGTGGACCGGGCCACACTATAACTGGATTTATTACAATTATGTAGGAGTCAACATCATCAAGGATGACTTACAGTGCTGACAACTGTTCCTTCAGTAACCAGGCAACTGAACCACAAAGATTCATTAGTGAGTTCTGGTGTGATGTAGCGTACATGCTGACATTCACACACACGGCGATGTGTCTGCCCTCGCGAATCATCCGCATCCTTCCAACGTCTGCATCATGTCCCACAGACAGGCGTGTCAATGCATTATGGGTAGAGTTTTCACTGTGCACACCGTCGGGCTCATGAACATGTAATAAACATAAGTCCTACCTGGCTTGCCTTTCTCAGCAAAGTGCTAGAAGCAGGAAGACTATGGAAATCTCCTATTTCCCCTGTTTACATGCATGCGCGCACGTTACAAGAGCGTGACCAGTGTCCATATAATATCTATGGTGTAGCTGCGTACACGCATTCTGCTTGACCCCAGGGGCCCTCTGGCTGGATAACAAAAGTTCCTGTTACGGTTTTCAGTGGAAAAGGTCAGAAAGTGCTGCTGGCTTAGAGCTTTAACACAGAGCAGGTTCAGGTAATCCTTTCAAGTTAACGTCTTAAACTTTATAACAAAGCAAAGCTTTAACAAAGATTACACGGATTTGCCTGCACATCCATTTTTTGTTTCTCCGTCTTCGCACTTTTTATTGTGCTCATTGTGTAATAATATTAATCATTTTGCTCTCCTTTGATGCCTGTGCTTTGGAACCGCTGCGCAACTTAAGAGTGCCCTTGAGTGGTCGAAATCTGATTCTGTGGCCACGCACCTGGTCTGCTGAGGAGACCAGGAAAAACTGCACCGGGTCAGCTCAAGTACTGACCCAAAAAGAGTAACTGCTGCAACTGCTGACGAAGAGACTTTCAAGCTTCATCCAGGTGTGTGTACAGTCATTGTTAAGGTATACCTAATAGTTTTGGAGCTGAAATTTACGCATAATCGAGGCATTGATAGGACTGTTTTAGGGGAAACTTTAACCCCCTAAACTTCAGCTCTTTAGCTCCACCAAATATATGCACGCAAATTAGTTCAAATAGCAGGTTCACATTCATTTTCATCAAATTGCATTTCTATCAGACCTCTCTAATTAAGCCCCCTATTTTCATAAATCACCAGTATTGCTCCTGCACACAATACATAATATATAATGTTTTTCTTCTTACATTACAGTAAAGATCAGCAAATACTTTTTGTTCTTTCAAACATTAAGTTGCAGCATTCAGCTATTAATCATTAGAGAAACCCTGATGCAATTTGTCTGTGTTTCGATACATATTTGAATGTATGTATGTATATAACAGGCTCACAACAATTTTGTGCTGGGTAAACATTAGAAGACTGACATCTATATGCATTGATTACATTATGTTACATTGTTGTGTTTCTGTGCTACAAAGGAGGTGGCAGTTTAGTCTAACCTTGGTTCAGTCGTTACCAGTAGCATGATGAACCCTGGCAGGAAAATCCATTGAAGTCAGAGACAGAGCGAACGCGCTGAATAATTAACAAGGCACAATGGCGTTTCCTTTAAATTGCCTCTCAGAACCACGCAGAATCTGCCGCACCACCCCTTGGTCCCAAATTAATCTTGGTTTAACCCGTTCACAAGTCATTAGTCACTGTGCCCACCACAGAAGCCCGCTGTCACTTCTGGAGTTAGAGCCTTTTGTTTAAGGGGGAGGATGACATCTGTGGGAGGCGAGGCCTCTGTCACCATTGCAGGAGGGCTGGATTCCACCAGTTATTATTCCCTTTGTTCTGAAAGAGGATGGGATGTGCATAATGACAGCCAACCCAAAACAAAATGGACGTCTCAGACAAGTAAAACATCAGGGATGTATGCAGATCTATTGGAAGACAAAGTATATTATCAGTTACCGAAAATAGTGGCTGAAAAAATGTGAGTTTGACCTTCCTGCATTTTTAATGTTTTTGGAGCATAACTGTTTGAGGCCTAAAATAATCTCTGTACTTTACATGGTGTGAGAGAACAACACGGGATAGGGGGGCAGGAAGGGCACAGGGGTGAGGAAGTGCAAAGAGGTGAAGAACGGTAAGGAGGTACGGAGGGATAAGGAGGTGAGGAAGGTCACGGCGGTGAAGAAAGGTAAGGAGATATGGAGGGGTAAGGAGGTAAGGAAGGGTAAGGAGATACAGAGAGGTAAGGAGTTAAGGAAGGGCATGGACATGAGGAAGGGTAGGCAGGTGAGGAAGGGCAGGGAGGTGAAAAATGGTAAGAAGGTATGGAGGGGTAAGGAGATGAGGAAGGGCTTGGTGGTTAGGAAGGGCAAGGAAGTGAGGAAAGGCAAGAAGGTGAGTTACAGTGCAGCAGAGCACATTGTGACATATTTATAAATTTGGCAGAGTGCTTATGGTCGACATATTGGAGCTGACAGCTTATGTCCAGAGGAGGACAGTGGCAGCAAGTGAGGGCGGGGCAGTAAATGTGGGAGATTGTTTAGCCGCTTTATTCCTGCATAAATGTGCATCTGCTTACCCCCACCTCCAAAACCGATCGCCGGGGAGGTGCTACATCAAACTGAAGCAGAGAGCTGACTTGACCTGCTTCAGCAGCTTTCCTCAGCGTCTTGCTGTCTCCATGTTCAGCCTGTTTGTATTCAGATCACAGGACAGTAAGCTGATCCTGATCCATCCACATGGCATGCAGAGGTCCTGTTCTGCAGTAGTCCAGAAATACTAACGTCTGCCATCCAAACTGGCATCACTAACTGTGCATCCACAATTGCACATTGCTGCTCTTTTTATCATCTTATTGTTGTAATTACTTGATGTACATGTATTATTTGGTCATTTTAAAAATAAATAGTAGAAATTATTTTGTAGCACTTACCAAAACCGTCACCTGGGGATATTATGCTTAACAGCTGAATGCAGCTGTTTACTACCACTGAAACCACAGAAGGTTTGGGGGGGCCCTATTGGGCACAGACAGTCATTACCTTGATGGGGGGGGGGCAAAAATATGTATTTATATGTAGCAGGTTATCAAGTGTTTGTGTCAGAACTGTTGTATGCAGTTCATTTGAAGCCTTCTTGAGTCTGCCAGTCATAAGACCGGTGTACAATGCTGACATGAGGTTTCATACATCATCGCTGGCTCCAAAAGTTCCCGTTTCACACGCGGAGGACCTCGGCCAGCTTCTCTCGCTCCCACTGTGAGTCTCCCGCTGTGCCACTCCACAGACTCTCCCATTCCGCCTTCTCCTCTTAATGTGTTTTACTTCTTATTCAAAGTGGCTCACACGGCCGAATTGGCAAAGTAAATATAAGCGGAATGATTCTGCTACATCAACATCTGATCCGGAAAAAGAGATTAATCGTTTTTCATGGCAGTTAAATCAGCACAATAGTTAGTGCTGGTGCTTTAAGGGGAAAGCAATTGATTCCTATGATCTAGGTTTTGGATTTGAAATGACTGATACCTACCAAAGCCAGTGAGATCCTTTGTATATAAAATACTTAAAGTCCTGTTCTTCCACAAGCAGGTGAAGCAGGTAGTATTCAAACAGTATAAATGGTCTTTGTGAAAAGCTTGGTTCTTCATGATGCCAAACAGATGAAAGGGATCTTTCAAGGTGGGAGATGGGGGATTTATTACATATCCTCATAGTGTAAAGGAGTTGACAAAGCTCATGGAAGTTTTACTTGCACAAAAAGGGGAGAATGAAAAATGATTGGTTCAGAGCAATAACCAATCAGATTGTAGAGGGGGTGGATCCAAACAACTATAAGAGGCGGGATCTAGACATCTGAGTTGTTGGTCCCGCCTCTGCTAGTTGCCTGGACCCACCTCCTCATCTGATGAATCAGTCATTTTTCATTCTGCACTCAGAACAATTTTGTGTAAGTAAAACTCCCATGAGCATAGAGAAACTAGGCAAATTACTAGTGCATTGTCTGCACTCTCACTTAAACTAGGAGCCATTGCTCTCCACTCTCTCCTACACACAAAACAAGCTCACTCGATAAGTTTACCAGCAGGTTACAGGTGAGTCAAAGGGCTTCTGCCCTGACCTAATCCCTACCCTAAAAGATGCATACCCTCCCACATTTTTCTGTCTTCCTTCCTCGCCTGTTCTCCTCTCCATCTGAACCTGCTTCACAAATTCCTACTTCTGCTGCACATCTTCTTCCATCACTGCACCATTTAGACTCAGCGTCACACAGGTGGTCATACGGTGATCACAAACATTTCCTTGTCTTGAGCCCTCAGTTCACAATGAATGGACACGCATAGCCCCTAGATCATTGCAAATGAAGCATGCATGTTCACCTGTTAAAATAATGAAGGTATAAGACCATTTTATTCACTACTTTTGGTTGAATCAATTGCTCAAATGAATGCTGACGTTGATCTGATATGAAGCTGAGAAAACATTCTGTACATCTCACTCTTAAAACACACCAGGAATTCTGGGTACAGCTAAGCACAGACACCATCCCAGTGCAAAGCAAATCCTGAAAGCTTAAATGTTGCATCCGGGAGTGTGGGCGCTTAATCCGTACAGCAAGTCTTGTCACTCTTTGCACAAAGGAGGCTGCTAGGGGAATTTGGCCCAGAATGCAACGGACCAGGTCGGGGATTAGAAACATGTGTGTGGGACTGGCTAAAACAGTGCAATGAGACGCGTTATACAACAACTGAGTAGCTCTGATGTTTGATTTTCGATTGTGACCAAACCATTAGGCTTTGACAAGGTTTTCATGTTCTTAAGTGCATCCTCTGAAATATGGGTCAAGTTATCTTGCAGTCACCAGTCACAGATGCCGCCAAAGTTGATCCAACACACGCAAGCAAGAAATGGAGGTTCTGAAGTATTTGCAGATAAATAGTGAATAGTGTCACTAGAGTCAGCGACTAGCCTTTTGGGTTTAAAACGATCTCCATTAACATTTTGCATTCAAATTAGACCATTACAGCTTTTCTGGGGGCTCCTTATTTGTGAACGATGTCCAGGCCTTGCGTATCAAACAAGGTCATGGGAGCATCTTTAAAAACCTGCCTAAGAAAGAAGAAATGTTGGTGTTGAAATGATAAGTGGGTTGGGATCTCTGTCTGTTGTCTCTGAGTCTGAACTTGGGGTAAATATTATAGGAGATACTTTTACACATGCCAGTAAAATGACGCCCACGGTAAAATGCCCACGCAGACACATTCATTCGCAGTGAGGCCAAAGCTGCATCTGTCCTAAAACAGAAATCGATTTAGTGAAAAAAACAAAAAAAAAAACAAAAGCATTGTCACGGAGCATAAGCGTTGTGCTGCGATGCAGTGGGTATGGCAGACTGTCAGCCTGGCAGGTGACCTTTGCTGCATTGTAGGAGCGTCTTCTCGGAGCGCCATGCGAGGCGAGAAAAGGTCAGCTTTGTGGTGTGCGTGCAAATTTAGCCGTCACTCAGCTGGCGACGCACTAGGTCCTTCTGGAGAGCAAACTCAGCTAATGCATTCTTTAGATGCATGCAACAACCATGCAAAACTCATTTGTGGATTTTATACAAAATATAACAAAGTACCACACAATATCAGAATTATTTTATATGACATTATTTCACTTGTATTTTCACTGGCTAAGGGACAGCAGAGAGCCTCACCAACAGTACTGCAAGTAGTAATTGAACTCTTGCCTCACACTTCCAGATCTGTCCGTTTTGTAATTATTACATTGTGAGGATATCCCGACAATATGATAAAAACCTGTAACTTTTTACCTTGTGGTGACATTTTTCAGTCCCCACAAGGATAACCTCAATTTTATAAAAATCTGTAACTGCAGTCAAAAAACAAGAAATGCCAAAAGACTTATTGTGTTTCATATGTATTATGTTTGGTTAAGGTTAGGGCTGGGTGGGGGTTCATGGGTTTTTCACATAGAAATTAATAGAAGATCTCCATATATGTGTGTGTGTGTGTGTGTGTGTGTGTGTGTTTTTGCATAGATTATATTTGAGGACCAAATTGTCCCCAAAGTGTAGTAAAACCTGAAATTTCCCTACTTTGGGGACATCCTTTGAGGTCCCCATTTGGATAACCTCAGTTTTATAAAAATCTGTGAATGCAATCAAAAAAGTAAAAAAAAGTGTTGTATTCCTCAGCACTTCTTGTGCACGGTCACTTGTGCATGGTTATCAGTGGGTCATTGTAATGATGTAACTACACATTCATCTCACTCACAGATGGGTATTATGGATGGGTAGAGGTTAAGGGTGTCGTGATTGGGATTAGGGTTTTTCCCATAGAAATGAATGGACGGTCCCCATTTAGATAGGAAGACCAACTGTGTGTGTGTGTGTGTGTGTGTGTGTGTATGTATGTGTGTATCTGCAGTTTTCCTGTTCCCCCCCAAGCCCATTCAAGTTTCCTCTTAGTGCTTAGGCCAGGGGTCCTGGAGAGCTACTATCAAGTCGGTTTTCAATCCTACCTGGCTTCTGATGAGCCACAACTGTTCTCAGGTGAATACCAGGACCAGGTGTGGCTCATTAGAAGCCAAGTAGGATAGAAAACCTACTGGATAGTAGCTCTCCAGGACCGGAGTTGGAGACCCCTGGCTTAAGCTTTACAACCCAAAACCATGCAATAGGACTAGTATCTCTGAATTGCCAGTGGTGTGTGATTTTGTTTGTGCACTGTGTGGAAGAGGCTGTACCAGGCTGAGATGCTGTGCCCTCGAGCTGACCAGCATGCTTCTCTGTCTGAGAACATGTGGGATCTGTCTGCCTGACCCCTCTTTGAGGCTTTAGTGGCTGGTCATCAAGTGACGGCATGACCAGAAGGTTGGGCCTTCCCACCTTGGTCTGTGGACCAGGATTCTCAGATTGAGTATTAGCAGTGACTTTACCTGATTTCACACTCACATCTCACATTGGAAAGTCGACTTTTATACAGAATGACATAATGCTTGAAAGCCCTTTACTAAATGTGTCTGAAAAATCCTCTTTTAAACTGAATTTTTTTTTGGTAATGTATAGGGCAATTTTCTCACTGCTAAACCTGTCATGAAAATATTTAAGGGTAACATTTATGGATTTTGTTACAAACCTCTGCTGAGCTCCATCACATGAGCCACAGTGAGGGGTCTGGCATGAGGCCTGGGCTTTGTAGATTTACTGTCACCATGACTATGCAGCTGCCCAAAGCACTGCAAATGTTCTCCAGGGTGAATATCTCTAATTGGATGGTAGGGGAACATCATAGCATGGCATATAGCATAGCATAATACCATAGCATAATATCAAAACATAGCATGACATCATAGCCTAGCAATACAATTGTAATATAACATCATATCATTGCATTATAATATAACAGCATAGCATCATAGTATGACATCATACAACACATACATACAACACATACTGTACATCATCACAGAATATTTATTTTGGATACAGTTGCAGAAGAATCACTTTTTCATATACTGAAAAGAATCATCTCCAGGTCCTTGAGAGAATAATTCATATAAGTCTAGAGGTTTCCATTTGTGGGGCAGACACTATGTGTAACCAGCAGGTCAAGTGGTTACCAGTGGCCAAATTGTTTACTCTGCACTGACTAGTGCTTTTCCACAGAATGCCCGGCCAAGTTTTATGTGCAGTAGTATGTCTCCATCTGCAATTCTTATGGAACATTTTACGGTTTGCTGTCCGTTAGTGAATCAACAGAAAAACCCATTTGCTGATACCATAAAAAAACTGAAAATGATTCCCTGACCTTTTGTACAGAAACCAATTGAGAGGGATTTCTGGAAAGCCATTATAAATGGCTGTAAATGGCCCCTTCTCAGACTGTATTTCAGCATTGTGGTTTGTTGGTATTAAGTTAGAATAACAGGTATTGTCCATGGCATGACTGCTACAGCCTCCCTATGGTGCCAACAGAACACAAAATATCACATTGCTGAAATTGTAGCTTATTGCTTATTTGTGGGGCATCCTCTCATAATCAAAGTGGGACAGCTATAAATCTCCATCAGCATAAAAGCAACGGGTAATAAAATGTTAATTAGCCTGGCAGGATATCATGGTCGGTTATTTGAGTGAATGCTTATCTCAGTGAGTAGCAGAGCAATGGTGCATTGTGATGCATGTCCAAGAAAACTAAAGGACATAGTTTAGGTGGCATTGGGGAAAATTATAGTTTTGGACTAGTATTACATGTCTGTCAGTCAATAGCGTTGGGTTAGGCAGAGTCCTAAAAGATGCAGGAGAATCTGGTTGCAGAACATGGTACTGGGGAAGAAATAATAAATAATTACTTCCTTGACACCTTGAGGCCTCATTTGAAATAAATGGATTCTGAACTGATCAAACCAAAACAGTGCTACCAAATGACATTACAGGAGACATGGTGCTTTTAATGTAGGTTACGTTTTCATAGTTTGTGGGGCCCTTGTTAATTTCATCAACCATGACACCTGAGGCGCAGGGCATTTGGACATAAAGCTTGTAAACAACACGATGACCTCCTGACCCTGTCAAGAGTCCAGCTGCCATATTAAAGTTTGAGTAAGCACCCTGAGATTTTGTGAGCTCTGTCTAACTAGGATTCACGCATGGATGTTAAGGGTCAGCTTCACTATGCCTCATTTTTGTTGCAGTGGAAGTTCTGCTCTGGGTAGCAGACATGTTGCTGGAATGTTGATGTGATATGACGAGTTGGTGGTGCTCTCCACCAATGGAACCGAGTGTAGATGGAGGTTCTAGGTCTATGGACACACCAGTGCTAGCAGGTTGCTAGTCTCCTCAGCATTTCTTGGGCATAGTCACTTGTGCACAGTCACTTGTGCATGGTTATCAGTGGGTCATTGTAATGATGCAACTATACATTCATCTGACTCACAGATGGTTTTAAAGCATGACCATCCATCCGTCTATCCATCCATCCATTGCTTTACGTAATTTTCCAGTACAGGGATGCAGTGATAACTATTAACAAAGTAATTTTAATTTGCAAATGTGCTGTTTATGGTAACCTGACCACAGGGCAAAGCTGAGCCATATTATTGCTTTCACTGCTTATTAACCGTGCATTGTCCTTGATTCCGAATGCCAGGAAAATAGAGAAATGGCAGCGTATACGCATGAGGCCAAGTATTTTAATTAACGCTTTTTGGCTCTCTTTTCCTGACGCTTTGAAGATGCATTAAAATGCAGGACACTTGGAGTCTGAAGGCCGAGCGTGTTCCATTGTCGGGGGGCTTTGTTTACAGATGGGGGTTAAAGCGGCGGGATTCTCCTTTCAGCATTTCAGTCACCAGGGCCACTGAGGATCAGGCTGCCTGCCACCGAAAAAATCCTTTATTGACGCTGTGAAAAGGAGCAGCATCACGCAGCCTGCTTTGTGAGAGGGCTCCCGCGAGAAGCAGGGTTTGCCTGACCATTGTACGCCAAGTTTATTCCTCCAAATATGTCTGATAGTTTGGCAGACATCCCACCTTAGGCATAATGATTTCAGGGAGGGCGGACTGGGGTGGTGGGGGTTGCTAGCTAGGCTTGGGCAGTATTACAGTAATATCGTACACTGCGTCATTTTCCTTTGAAATTATCCCCCAACCCTCACTCAGAAAATTTTATACGGTTAATACAGGAATACCGCCAAAATACCATAAACCACAGTATAATTTCTGAATGATATGACAGCATCACAACGATAGATTTCCAGGACATTGTGCATCATTCACGGGTGTCAGTTAGCTGCTGGGGAGCTTGTGGGAGCTTCTTGGAATTTCTGTGAGCGGTTGGATATCTGATTTTGTCACCTGCATTGAGCTTTTGTTCCACTGAAGTTTCATGTGAAAAGGGACAAGCTAATAATATTCTGCACTACATCCATCCATCAATCAAAGCCTCATTTCCATTCAAGGAGATGAGGCAGGAAAAATCTTGGATGGGATTCCAGTCACATGAAACATCCTCACAAGCACAATTACAGTTTGGGCAGCTTAGGGTCACTGACTGACCTAACCACATGTTTTTGGACTATAAGAGACAACCAGAACAGTCATAAAAAGCTGCTCAAACACAAGGAGACCATGCAAACTCTGCACACAAAGAGCGGGAACGGCAATCAGATTGACAGCTGTGGCAGTTTCACTCAGCCTTTTTGAGTGCTGAGACATAGACAATGCAACATGATGTAGAAACGTTTGAGTAGCACAGCAACTATTCGCTCACAAAGGTTATATGATGATACATGAGAAAGACACAAAATTGTAGACATACGATCATCTGATGCCTATTGTTGCCTGATAGCATTTCAGGTGCAATTTGAAGTTCATGGCTTTGCGTCACCATTAAAGCTGCATCTGATCATGATCTTTCTGTGCTGGGTCAGTTGCCAGGTCCTAGACACTCACTTACATTTTCTGAATTTATGGAAAGTTAGAAAAAAAACCCTGCTTTGCCCGTATTGTCCCCCTGCCCGCTTTAGACTGATTTCCAAGAGCAGTCCATCATTCAGCTACACAGTGCCCCCCTCCAAGCTCACGAAAGCCGTCAAGAAAAAGGATAATCTTCAGTGAGCCAAAGGCTATATTGCATCTCCCTTAGAAAGTCCCTCTTCTCCTGGAGACTTTACAGCGCTGTTTTTGGCTTTTATATACTGGTCGTCCACCTTGTACTCATCTGATGGATCCCTTCCAATTTTGTCTGCGCTTTTAAGAAGCGTCCCTGTTAAAGGTCAGACATCATAGAAGTTATTGATGCTCCTGACATTGTTTCATGCTACTGGGGGTTCCAGATCGATTGCAAAATAAAGTAACTTATAGGTATTTAATTAAAGGCCTTTCGAATAGCTGAGAATGTAAACGCTTCTCCGATCTTTCTCTTGCTCTTTAAATGCTTATTTTACACTCAATTTAAGAGTTGCCTACTAACACCTATTGGTAATTAAACGGCTTGAAAAACACAAGGTAATTCCTGGTTGATTAGTGGATATCGATAAAATATCCAAGAATGTTTAACTAGATAAAGCTAAGAAAATTGTCATCATTGTTCTTCTTGCCAAACGAAAGATAAAGAAAAGAATGGTTAATTACAGCAGTTTAAATATAAGTGAACTCATAAGTTTTTTTTTTCTTTTATGGACTCATTGCATCTCCTTTGTGCAGATTTTGAGTTATTCTTGGAGTCGGTGTGGGGCTTCTGAATTAACGATCTAAGCTCATCTTTCTGCTGAGTGCGAAGGCTGCAGCTCTCCTAGAGCCACTCTTTCCACCAGGTGCTGCTCTGTGTCCTGTCACTTACCAGCCCAACAAATTCAGTAATTACCTGGTGATACTGCAATGTAAATGTTATATAGCTCCGTATTCATTCTGTCATACAAAACTCAGAATCCTTATCAACTGTGGAGCCGAATACCTCTCCTTTAATTTAAAGTCTCTTTTCAGTTTCCATTTGTCATTTCTCAGGGGATTAAGCAGAAATGTTTTCTTAGCTTAAATCCTGAACTTTTTACATTTATGCTTTCCCCCCAATTTACAGAGTGGACCATAGATGGAAATCAGCGGAAGAACATTTTAAACTGAATTAGAGAATACGCTTCTTTACACAGCGTGTAGTTAGAGTATGGAATAGTCTTCCTGCTAGTGTAGTGCAAGCTAAAACCCTGGGTTCCTTTGAATCAGAGCTAGAAAAGATTTTAACACCTCTCAGTTATTAGTTGAGTTCTCCCCAAACGAGCTTGATGGGCCAAATGGCCTCCTCTCGTTTGTAAATTTCTTATGTTCTAATATTTGTTTTACTGCTGTTTGAGTGAAATGCAGCAATGTAAATAACTACTAATTTTACCAGTTAAAGTGGCAGAATGAGTCAGAGTAAATAACTCACAGAGGTCTGTAGTAATTCTCCTCCTGTGGTTGAGCAGGAATCTCCTCTTAGAGAGTTCTGGAACATAAATGGTACCTGCCAGACCAATATTCCCAATACATACAGTATGGCTGCCTCTGTGCCACTCTTTGTTAAGTGTGGCACCCGTTTCATACATTGCCCCACCCATGGGCGTCGATAGGTTGAATCAGTCTGGGTTATAGTCCCGAGTACTTTAATCCTAGCCCCAAGTATTTTAGCCCTGATGCCAATCTTCCTTTAAAAAACACGCCAAGCCTCAGGTAAACCTGACTTAGCCCTTGATATTTTTGATAGCTAGAACCTCCCCAGACGGCACCCCCACTGCTGAAACATGGAGGGTCTCAGATATCATCTGATGTCCATGAGGGTAATGAATTACCATTTTAATAGGACCACATGCATTGTGGTTTCTTCTCACGGTTTCTACCATATCTTTATCAGGCTCGTTTCAGATTTGTGTCTCTTAATCCTTTAGTCAATCAAATTCTGTACAATACATCGTTATTATAACCTCTATACATAATTATAGCACTAATTTAGCTTTTAATTCATTATTAACCCAATTTGAAAAGCATCACATAACAACATATTCCAATGCATTATCGACATATTCCGACGCATTATCAACATATTCCAACATATTATCAGCGGATTCCGGAATATTTCCCACGAGCACAAAGAGTACAAGTGCATACTGTGAATTAAAAAATATGTTTGCTTGATTGTTTGGTTTGTGGTTAGAGGAAAGTCAGGCATTGCTTCTTCATTTAAGGCTTCCAAACTTGCTGTCCGCCATATTCATGAAGCTGCGTGATGCCTTCAGAAAATATTTGGACCCCATTTACCTTCTCTACACATTGTTATTTTAAAGACATTTCAAAATGGATTGATATAATTATTTGCCATGTGAATACAATAAATAAATAAATTTATCTTTCATAGTTAGTAAATTTGCTTAATCCCAAAATAATGTGTTTTTACTTTGTCATTATGAGATATTGCATGTCAGTTGATGACAACAACAAAACAATCACTTTACAGCATGTTGAAGAAAGTCTTTAACACTGGGAAGGGGAGAAATGTGAGCGCATTCTGAAGGCACTGGCTGCGTGATTCCCTGATTTGGGAGCATGCGCCAAGCCACATCACTAAGAGGCTGATTCAGCTCTCTCTGCTGAACAGTAAGCTCACTGACGGATCCTATATATAAGGGCCTTCTTTATGGAGATGCAGATACCCTCTAATGAGCACAATGCAGGCCCTTCAGCATCCATTGGGATATTTTGTAGATCGTTACTCAGCAGATCACCTGAAAGACGGAATAGAGGTGTTGTTTGAAATATGAGCGGGCCCTGTGTGAATTCAGTGCACGATTCACGTAGCTTGGTGAATAAAAGCGTTGAAGCTCACCTCTGTACAGATACCCTCACCATAAATGCATGCACCTGTCTTATTCAGCTGTTTGTTATATAATGTGGTAATTCCATCTGGCATCATTTCATACGTGGTTAATTTTAGCTTTTAATTCATGACTTTATTCATCGATATCATTGTGTTGCTGTCTTTTGATCTCACCTTTTCTGTCGATTTTAATCGAGTGCAGAGCCTCAGATCATATCCCCTGAACATTAAGGCAAACATTTCATTCTTTGCTTCACAAATAATTCCTCTAGTGTTCTGCGTTAAACTGCACACTCAAGCGGGAAAGCAATCAATATACGTCCAATCAAAACCCATTTAAATGAGAATAGCCTTTTCGACAAAATGAGTCTTCAGATTCTTTTCTCTGCATGCTCATTTGGGGAGAAGATGTATGAAAGAACACATAATTAAGATAAAATCCTTTTTTTAAGATTAAGATTGAAAAGAAACTAAGCTACTGTAGCTGCAGTATTCCCTCCAGTGGTCAGGAATTTTATATTGCAGCTCTCCTGTTTCAATCCCATAAACACTTCCAGCCATGCATGCTGCAGACCTGAGCTGAGCGTAACCAGCCGTGCCCAAGCTGCAAATTGACTGTGTTATTCGCTGTCACTCTGTTAGGGGAACCCAGCCTGCTGCCTCAGGTCTGATCTCTGCCGGGGTCACCCTATCTGTCATTGTGTGGCTCCTCCTCCCCTAGGCCGTCCCCTTATTGTAGCCCCTCCCTCCATCCAATCACTGCCTTCCCTCCAGTCCTGCCTTTTTCTGTAGCTCCTCCCTCCAGCCTTGCTGACCTGTGTCACCACTGCATCACTATGGGTAATAGCTCAGCACAATGCCATCTCCTGTCTGAAAGTTTATTCCTGACTTTAGCAGGAAAAGAGAGAGCAGATACCCACTAAACATGTTTGGGTGGTGTCACTGTAATAAAAATACCTGTAAGAAGTGCCACCCTTGAAAAGATGGAGTCTCCGCAGTCCATCCGCTCTGCTTGTCCCCCTGCTGCTGTTTTTAATGAGGATGAGCGGGAGCCCTTCCCCAGGCGGACATGATCCGCTGTAGGACTGGCCGCGGGTGATGAATTCTAACAGGCATCGCAGACCTCCGCTGTGCCCCCCATCCGCCCCCCGCCTTGCACCCTTCCTGACCTCTGCTCATCGATGCCTCGTTCATGTTAGGCCCTCAAGTGGCGGGAGGTTAATAAGAAACCCTGCCTAGCAGGTCCCAAGACAGCCACTGATTAGCAGCGCTAAGTACCTGCATGTGCACTGGCTGTAACAAGGGGGGAAGTACGAGGAGGATGACGGACAAGGCCCACGTCCAATAGAAACACAGGAGTGCCTAAGACCGGCCACTGTTTGGAGGGTTTTTCTCCTAACCTCCTTCCACTACCCATCCATTTTCCGTAATCTCTAATCTAATGTAGTTTATCATAGGCATGGAGCTGATCCCAGAAACCTGAATGCTAAAGACAAGGGTACATGCAAGGGTACATGCAAGGGTACAAGCAGTGTACAAGGGTAGAGGCAAGGTACACGCAATGGTACAAGGGTACAAGCAAGGGTACACGCAAGGGTACACGCAGTGTACAAGGGTACAAGCAAGGGTACACGCAATGGTACAAGGGTACAAGCAAGGGTACACACAAGGATACAAGCAAGGGTACATGCAAGGGTACAAGGGCACAAGCAGTGTACAAGGGTACAAGCAAGGGTACATGCCAGGGTACAAGGGTACAAACTGCATGTTTTTTTGGACTGGGGGAGTACACCAGAGCACCTCCCAGGAAACTGGTACCAAATGGAAAGAACATGCAAACATGGAGGGTCTCAGATATCAGAGCAGGGGGGCAAATACTGAATCCACATCCCAGGAGCTGTAAGGTAACATCACCCCTCCCCCTTCCTTAATTAAGGTCTTTTTGAGATATTCTGACATTCATGAAAAGGCAATTTGCATATAAAAAAATCGCTTTTATTTTATCGATGCTTTCATGAAGTGTCTTTCAATTCTCTGTTCCACGGCTGTCAGTATTACCAGTGAGACACGTTAGTAATTTGAGAAACATGGTCTGTCAGAGTTTGGGTTTGATATCCCTGTCGTACCATAGTATTATGAATGTGTCCTCCAACCCTAGTCCAAAAGAACAAAACACCTCCTAAGAATCCTCTTGAGATCTCCTCCATATGTAGGCACCTGGGAATCACACCATTTCACATTAATCGGGTAAACTGGGCTGTTTCTTGACTCCAGGGACCCTTAGCTGGCTGTCTACATGATGTGAGGTGAACTGGCATGCTGAAGGCATGGATTGGAGTGAGCAGACAGAGCGTTAAAGTTAACTGTGTCCATTAACACCCGTCAGACTCAAGGCCAGCTCCTCCCAACATGGGCTGTGGGAATTCGCAGCAGCTACTGTCACCTAGTGGTCATTGAACAAAGTATGGATATTATAGATCACAGTCACACATACCAAAAGCATGCCTTGTCTTCCTTTATGTAGACTTTTATATATTTGTAAGGTACCCAGAAACAATTAGGTTATTTTATCTTTTCTCCAAGGATGTTGATATGTAGTATCAAGTCCACTTGTATCATTGCATCCTGTCATATTATAATTGTATAATTGTATAATGCTTGTTATTAAAGTATATTAAAGCTTCCATGTCTTGTTCATTGAAAGTGTTATGAATGCAATGTTTTAAGACACGTCAAGGCACACTTACATTCTGCTTATGAATGTTATACGGATGCATTATAAAAGCATTATGAAGGTACAGGTAACGTAACATGAAACCTTTTTTTTGCACCTGGTTAGAGTCTAACTCCATTTCATTGACTCTGTATCTAATA
>JAODJW010000001.1:13222045-13268403 GCA_026777045.1 Hyperopisus bebe | reverse complement strand
TAATATAAACCTATGCTGAACCTAAACAGAGATTTTAACTGAAAAGTTAAACTCCCTTTTCCACTGTAAGGCTCTTAGCTAATGCTGGCCTGAATCATAGAAGCACATGCCACTGCTCCCAAAATGGGCTCTCCGACCTGAGGTCAGCTTACGCCTTCCTCCCCAGCATAGCTGCTGTTCTGTTGTTATTAACTCATGTTCTCCTTTTAGCTCAAAGTGCTGTTCAGGGGGAAGCTGCTCTCTGTCAGACATACCGGGTAAATCGTCACACACTGGACTTAACTTTAATGTGCTTATTGCACAATAAAGGCCATTTTTCATTTGAATGTGCACCACAATTAAGCTGGCTCTTTGAAGAAACGCTTTCAGCTGCATATGAAAGTGTGTTTGGTTCAGAAAAAAACATCAAAGACCACAGATAAATTTGTCTTTATTGTTTTTCTTTGTTTTTGTCCCTCCGTTATTCTTCCTAAATACCTGTAGCTTAATTTTAATCCGAGACAGTTTCAGCTTCTGTAGAGCCATTTATTGTGGAAAAACCTTTTTTTTTTTTGTTCACCGGTAGTCTACTAAAGCATAGTGTGCTCTCATTTTGATAAGGAAGACAGTCCAAACTGCATTTGCATTGTATTCATTATGGATAATACTAAAAATTAACCATATTAGCAAATACTTTCCGTACATTTGTGATATAATAATTTGCATAATGAAGCATATTAGGGAGACACAGTTTCAGACTCCAAAGTACATGCAGTTTCTGACTGAATGCAGCACACAGTAATATTACCACTGCATTGTAACAGTTTCTTTATACTGGAATAAACTGACACATAAGCCAATTCTTCTCATCTCCCTTTTTTGTCCAGTTTTTCTAACTCTGATACACAAATTACTACCAGGGACTACTGGGCCCAATTTGTCAAGGCCTCCTGCATCCCACAATCCTCTGGGAGTTCAAGGGACTAGGTAGTTCACTTCTATATACTCTGTCAGAGAAAGGGCAGGCCATTGCCCTTGCATACAGACGTCGCACACTGACCCTGGATCTCCACTCCAAAGGCTATTTGATGTATGCACCGAATGCAAAACACATTATTCCTTTTTACTAACATCACAGAAAGGGAAACTGACTGCAGAGGGAGCAATATTTATCTCATTAAGGCTATTCACTTCTGCCCTTCTGTATCCATGGCGCCCTGTTTTATCACTGTGGGCTATTTCATGTCTCCTCGGGACCCGTGCTAGACTGCCTCACCAGGTGGCTGTATTTGTCCCAGCATCAGTGTTGTGTAAGTTCACACTCAGAGAACTAGCTCAAAGTTCAGTGCACACAGACTAAAATAAACCACAGCAATTCAGAATTTTGAACTAACTGCATAGCAATCGATCTCTCCAACCGCAAAAAAAACAAACAAAAAAAAAAAACAAACAGGACACGCAAAGGTTTTGTTTCGCTTTTAAAAAAGTTTCTGAGCTTTGAGATTCGACACATCTGACTCCGACTCCGTGTTTCAATTCGCTGGGCTTTACTTTGACGAGAAAAGCTCCAAAATCTCGGTGATATCCGTCCCATCACTATATGTTACACTGTCATCATAAAAAAAAAAAAAAAAAAACAAACATAAAGCAAGGCTAAACAGGAATGGAGTAGAGCAGAAAATATAAACATTAGCTGTTATCTTTAGTAGAGAGACAATCAAAAGTGATCACGGCAAAATCTGCTTAAGTACAGATATGTGAAAAATGTACTTAAGTACAGTAACAAAGTGATTGTCCTTCATTACTTTCCACCACTTGACATCGTAATACGTCATATTTCATATCACAATATGAACGTTTTTTTCTATTATCTCTACATCTGGTGTGTGAGTGTTGGTACGACATTCATGTTCACGTTCATGATGCAGTTCAGAATTCACCAAATACATAAGCGTATTCAGTGAACGGGTGTGTTCATGCACAGCATGGCCCAGCATGGCCATTGTGGATTCCCTGACAAAACGGGAAGAAATGAGCTGAAAGAAGGTGGAAGAAGATGTAGGTGATTGGAAGGTAGATGGACGGATGGATGGATGGATAATTAAATCACAGTGATTCCCCGCCTATTGCGGAAGTTACATTCCAGACCCATCAGCGATAGGAGAAAATCCGCGATATAGAAAGACCACATGAATTGGCATTTTTAAATATAATTTAAGTCTTAAAATACCCCTCCCACATGTTTAACACACATGTAAACTAATTAAAACACATTTGATATGTGGATGTTGGGCTAAGGATATGAGTAACATATTATTATTATCCATCCAATTTCCAACCCACTTATCTTACTGGGTCGTGGGGATCCAGAGCCTATCCCAGAAGCAATGGGCACGAGACAGAGAACAACCCTGAATGGGGGGCACAGCCCATCGCAGGGCACACGCACACACCAGTCACTCACATGCACCCCTATGGGCAATTTAGGAACTCCAATCAGCCTCAGTGTGTCTTTGGACTGGGGGAAACCCAGAGGAAACCCCACGATGACATGGGGAGAACATGCAAACTCCACACACATGTGACCCAGGCAGAGACTCGAACCCTGGTCCCAGAGGTGCAAGGCAACAGTGCTAACCACTGCACCACCATGCCGCCCCTCTTATTATTATTATTATTATTATTATTATTATTATTATTATTATTATTATTATTATTATTATTATTATATGTAACGTATATACTGTGATGCGTCAGAAAAAAAATCTGCGATATAGCAAGGGATCACTGTATATGAATTTTAAACATGGATAGACTGTATCTAAAGTGACTGTACTGTTTGATCCAAGGTGCGTCCCGTGCTTCCTGCAATGGGTTAGAGGCCTACCTCGACGCTGCATCCCAGAAGCAAATTGATTCACAATACATGAATTTGCATGTCATTGTCACACGACATACCTGGGCATCTGGCCGACTAACCTTGTCAGGCAAGCAGAGGAAGGCTGCAAAAAATTCTGCTGTGAGGCCCCTGAGGAAGAGAACTGGCCTGAGAAGCATTTCATTTTACAAAATGCCTTGGAAGCCATAGATTTAATGTTCGGGGAGCAGGGGAGGTGTGTCAGGCAGATGCCGTGAAGACTGGACCCGTAACACCCCCTCCCCCCCCCCAAAGCCCGCCACTGCCTGATTTACTCAGAACGTCTCAATCAGGACCTATAGTGTGGCAGGCTTGGGAGTTTCCTGCCAATCTGTCAGCCCTAATGACTCATTAGGAAGGTCTCTCCGCCCGGAGCACCGGTGCAACGTGTCAGCAGCGCCGCTCAGGTGGGAAGGAGCCACGCAACCTCATCCCCGCATCAGCCGTGGTCCTGCCATGCCTCTGCTCTCCTCCATCTGAACACACCTGCACAACAGTAGCAACTATGAAGCCTGGACACGTCGGCCTTTCCTGGATCTCATCAGGACGGCACGTGGCTCTGAATCACAATCAGAATTCACTTCCTCAGCCAGATACACCACTAAGTACTAGGAATTTGTCCCGGCAGTAGCAGCGCTTACGTTAGAGGACAACATGGGACATCAATTTTTAAAAAATGATAAAATAGAGGAAATATAAGAAATAGTATAAATCTGTACAAATTACTGTCAGTGAATCAGTATATACAAAAATGTGCAGTGTTCCCCCTCTGCTGTCTGGGTTTTCTCCAGGTGCTCTGGCTTCCAACTGCAGACTTAAACCAGGCTAACCGATGTCTGTAAATTGCCCATGAGCTATCATGTGTGTGTGGCGGGCTCAGCCTTGTGTCCTGTGCTAGGCTCCCGCTCCCTCGTGACCCTCCCCAGGATAAGCAGATAGGAGACAGATGGATGGATTTCACCACCAACCCTGTTTATTTTCTTGCACTTTATCTCTTACGCTGTCTGGTGTGGCTGTTGTGATATGGGCTGCGCGGTGTCGCATTGTAGGGCGAGTCAGGGATTTGACGCGCGTTTGTTCCTGGGCCAGAGAGTTTATCTTGTGCTGTAATCCCCCTATCCTGTCCTGGTTTTTATGTATCACCACACAGAAAGGTCTGAGATGCACTAATGCTGTCGAGTATATAATATATGTATGGTATATATCTTCCCTACATTATCCAGAAGTGAGAGTCGAACTCCTCATCCCTCAAGGTATCAGGCAACAGTACTACCCACTGAGCCACCTAAATGCATATTATTATATATTTACTACTTTTATCTCCTCCTACAAATACAGCAAGGTGAGTGCTTTATATATGTATTTTGTGTAATATATTTATGCAGAGGTGTAAGGAAACAGAGTAATATTTTCCTTCGGCTGAAAAGAAACGATCAAAGCCACAGTCTCACATCTTTATACTATACCTGCTGTTCTGTTTGCCTGATTAAACAATGGATCCTAGCAACCATTCACATCCCAGCAAAAGGCTGTTCTTGTTTTGCTTAGATGCCGCATTTGCTTCGGTGAGTCGGGTTCTGAAAGCCGCACGCTGGAAATGCGGGAGCGCCCGCACGTTTGCTAGGAGCGGCTGCCGGCAGCGTTTTACGCAACAAAATTAATGTTGCTGGCAGGCTCATAATGACCGGGAACCCCACTCGATGCTGCGGGACAGCCAGCTGCACCTTTCAGCTCACAAGCTCACATTCAATTTAATACCTGGATTTATACCGCAGCAGCTCAATTCACCGGACCTGTTAATGGTGTCGTCATTGTGTAACATGACAGCTGGTTGATAGAATAGGGAAAGCGGACTAAAATATTTCAAAACCTAATACCACCCCCCAACAGAACACCATCTTCTTTATTGACATTCTAAATATGAACGGTGTTAAAAATGATCAGACATTAACAGCAAAGACTGACCTCTGCAGGCGTCATGTAGAACTACAGCCAGGGTGATTTATAGAGGATAATATGCGATTTAATTACTTCGAGTCTACGATGAGTTGGTGCCCCATTCTGGTTGTTCGCTGCCTTGCGTCCATAGCCTCAGGCTCTGCACCCCCCGTCCCCCCCACCCCTAGGACATGGATGGATGGATAGATAGATGGGTGGGTGGAATTACTTGGGACTGGTTTCAGCACACTGTGTGCCTGTATGTATGTGTATGTGTTAAAAACATAATTCTATGTAACTCTTGCTCCATGTGGGATGGTGAAGAGAGCCATGCAATGCAGGATTGGTAGGAAGGATTAGGGACTTGTACTCAAGGAGGGGACAAAACTGAAAAGAGACCCAGTGGAAAAACAGTCCATCTATGCAGGATCGGGCTGAGTTTGGAAGTTCGGGAAGCACAGGAAGGGCTGGGGTTTCAGCAAGTATTTCTGAAGTGCAGAAACAGCACAGCCCTACAAAGGAGCAACGCAGTCACTGTGCTGCCACTGAAACCAGGAGAAAAGGCCTCAGCGTCGTTTGGCTGTCCATCCGTATAGTGATTTTTGCATAACCCAGCAAAAGAGTGTAAAATAAAACAGTAGCCAAGCAGCCTGTTTTCAGTCATAACTATTTTTTGATAAAACACGCAGTTACTGTTTTGCCTTTGTACTGCAGAGAAGTCAGCAGCTATTTTTTATGGGCAAAAGTGAAGAGCTCCGAGAGGTGGGTCCTGAGGCGTATTGAGAGCAGCAAACCACGCAGTATGGACACCCCCCATATCACAGACACCCCCCCCCTCCATAATCACAAGCACTGTAGAATACCTGAGAGTAATCAGACAATATAAACTGTCAAGCAAAGCTAATATTCATAGATGTCAGCTCAGTACTTTGGTCAGTGATCCCATCCAGGATCACCGAACTCCATTGCCTGGATCATCTCCTCCCACTGGACTCTGGACTTCCTGACTGACGGAGTCCAGTAGGCGCAGATCATAAAACAGGCCTCTTAGAATTCCGAACGGGGGCGCCCCGCGGGGCGGTGTGCAGGGACTCCCGCTACACACGCCACTCACTGAACAGCATGGCCACACATAGCTGAATAACCACGCTGCCAGAAAAAAATCTTTTCCCCAGCATCAGCAGTACTAAAGAGCTGGCAGCCCTTGACCGCGTTGACGGGGAGGATGTGGAGCAGGTCAGTAGCTTTAAACTTCTGCAATTCACTGTGACTGACAGGCTGACTGCAGCACACGACACCTCAGCATCCACCAGAAGGGCCCTCCAGCGCCTTGTCTAAGACAGATCTGAACGCTACCTGCAGTGTTAACCAGTACTGATACACTGGTTGCATAACAACTTGGAGCATCATCTGCTCAGCATAGGACCACAAAGCACTGCTATACTTAGTGTTTTCTGTTTGGCATTACAGCCTGCAACCACCACGCAATTGAGGATTTCACTGTCCTATTTACACATGACAATAAGAATACCACTACCCATGCTCTGGGCACATTCTGGTTAATGCGTGGTCATTTCAATCTCTCTTTACGAATACATCCTGCGACCCTCCTCGGGGTAAACAGTCAGCCAAAGACGGATGAATGGATTACCAAAATACACATTGCTCGTGACTCTGTCAGCTTTTGAATAACTATTTTGAGAGCATGAGTGGGATCACTATGGTTACAGATAAAAGATAAGAATACAACAGTCCCCAAGCACCACAGTTATGCCTGATCTTTTATTACTATTATTATTACGCTAACATTTATTCTAGGGTCTATCAGAACATTTAGACCTCCGCTTAATTATTTAGTTTGGGCACTTTGAATTCAGCTGACCTTAGATCAGTGGTAAGTTGTGTATCTGTAAGTGTATCTGTTTCCCATGTTATCATAAAGCTGGTACATATACATCTAAATTGAAGGGTAATTATCATAAACTGGGAGTCCATCCAGCCGTCATGCTGCTTATGAGACAGCAGGTGGGGTGGTGATAAATTGACTTGACTGTAACCAAAGTGCTGTTGCTTCAAACCTCTAGAGCCCAACAGCTGTTAAATTGGTCATTTAAACAAGCTACTGCAGTAGATATCCATAAATTTAGCATAAATGAGCACAATATATCTCAATTAAGATATGCTGAATGTAACGTATCCATTTTACATCGAATAGGGCTTTTAATTTCCTTAATTACTGTAGCACAGCCATCCTGGTGTATTCATGACCTACCAGTGCCACCTTGTGGTGTGAATGCAAAACTGCCTGTTAGGCTGGTGTCCTACAAGGTGGTGATTAAGCTAGCTTCTGTGAGGTCCATTAGTGTGGTGCTCACTCACTCAGTTATGCAAGGTTCTTTCATTATTTACAGGGTTATTAGGCCTAGGCTTTAGCCTCAAGAAAGATGTAAGAGATGAGTGCTAATTACAAAATGGCTAAGGGATATATTTCAACAGAAGTTGTAGTCTGTACCCCACAGAAACTTAGAGGGCAAGTCTGCAATAACAATCAATCAATCAATCAATCAATGCAGAAAACACAAATACCACAATGGGCTGATGTTGCTGTTGATTCTCCATTGAAGTTGTCTTCTAACATTACTGGCTGTTCTTTTTTGTATATCACACTTAGTTTTTGTTTACTGGGATTCTCTCTTGGAAGATATTTCTTATTGATCTAATGTGGGCACCTAAGCAGAGTTTTTATGGCTCTTGTTCCCACAGCTACCTTGTGTTTGGTGCTAGTCCCTGTTACTGGGGCTGTTTTCTAGATGCTGCGTCCAGATCCACCTGCAAATAGCCAAGTTTGAGGTCCATCATTCCGAAAACACAGGTTCTATGCCTTCTAAGAGCTCCTACATCTGAAGTATTTAAATGAGTTTTAGCTTTTAATCCTTGTTAATCTACACACACAGGAATTTCTCTATCTTTCTTCTGCACTGTACCTTAGGAAATCATTTTGTCTGCTTTTCTACTGACACCCACTTCCTTATGATGGTGATAATCCGATGGGTGGCTACGATGGTGTAGCCCATCAAAATCAGCCCTCTGATCCAAATTTGCATGTCGTGTTCTTCAGGGTCTGGGTAAGATTCTAGTATATATTACTCTGTATCACTGGATCTCTGCTACTGGCTAAACATATACTCCTGCTCAGGACTTTCAGCCTCTTCTGAGGACGAGATGTGGGTATGTCAGGAGTCCAGGTTTTGTGCTCGTTACACCAAATTACATGTCCTTGCGCACTGACCTCAGATACAAACGGCTTTCATGCCATAAATTCCAGCTTTTTGAAGTGTACTGTTTTTGTTCAGACTGCGTCACAGTACTGCTGATGCAGTTCTGTGGCAATTTTTAGGCTGTGCTTTTGTGATGTGCAGCAACAATGCCGCCTATTTCTGTCTGCCTGTACCTGACACTGGGCTTCACGCTGCAACCTCTTTCCCAGGGTGGTTTGATCATGTTTGGCATATGCTGTCATGATTCCTGCAGCTGCTCCCTTTGACGCATTCAATAACTTTGCAGTTTTTGTGTCTGATGCACCTGTAATTTTGGCACCACCTACCTGGCATCTCTGTATCTCTGTAAGCTGTCTCGTATTGCTTTGGCCACTTTGTATGCCTGTAAGCTGCCTCATATTGCTTTGTCCTCTTTGTATCTCTGTAAGCTGCATCATATTGCTTGGGCCTCTTTGTGTCTTTGGAAGCTGCCTCGTATTGCTTTGGCCTCTGTATTTCTGGAAGCTGCTTCGTATTGCTTTGGCCTCTTTGTATCTCTGTAAGCTGCCTCGTATTGCTTTGGCCTCTTTGTATCTCTGTAAGCTGCCTCGTATTGCTTTGACCACTTTGTATCTCTGTAAGCTGCCTCATATTGCTTTGGCCTCTTTGAATCTCTGTAAGCTGCCTCGTATTGCTTTGGCTTCTTTGTATTTCTGTAAGCTGCCTCGTATTGCTTTGAAGACTCACATATCAAACAGCTGCTTGCAGGGTCAGCTCTACCTTTGCAAGATCCCAAGGCAAAGCCTTACTTGGGAGCCCCCCCCCCCCCCCACCAAGAAAACTGGAGATTATTTCACTTCCTGCAGCACAATGGCCTACCCTGCCTATAGCCAGAGCCAGCCCTGGTTCGTTATAAGATTTCCTTGATATCTAGCACATAGTGTTGATTGGCACCCAATCAAATAATCTCACCATTATAGCCACATTGGTAATTGTAATGTTGTTATTTCCAAAAATTTGGTGTTTATGTTATTTTGTATATAAGCACTGAAATCCATGTTCCTTGTAATGCAAGGTTCACAGAGGGAGACATTTCTGGCCATCCTTTTCATGTGGATGTGTGTGTGTGTGAGACGTGTGTGTGTCTGTGTAGGTGTGTGTGGGTGGGTTTGCATAGATCACATTTGGGGACCAAATTGTCCCCGAAGTGTAGTAAAACCTAAAATTTCCCTACTTTTGGGGACATCTTTTGAGGTCCCCATTTGGATAACCTCAGTTTTATAAACATCTGTGAATGCAATCAAAAAAGTAAAAATGCCAAAAGTCTTGTATTTGGGTTGGTCACTTATGGTTAAGTTTAGGGCTTGGAAGTGGTTAAGGTCGTCTTGTTGGGATTAGAGTTTTCCCCATATAAATGAATGGAGAGTCCCCACAAAGATATAATTGCAAACCTGAGTGAGTGTGTGTGTGTGTGTGTGTGTGTGAGTGTTAGGTTTCTGAATCAAATTGCACAAGATTTTGTGGATCAATGAACTGACGTCATTTTGTTTCTTTATGCAGCCTTTGTACGGAAATCCTTCAGGACCACTAATCAAGCATGACCTCCCATAACAGTACAGTTATAAAAACAATATTTTCTATTATGCCTTTTACATGTATTGCAAGGCATCGGCCCCTAGGGGGCACTGGAGACAGCACATCGTGACCTTCATTTGGGGGCAGCAGCATAACAGCTCAGCTCGGCATTAGCATCACTGTGATTCAGAAGCAGGAATCAACAGTGTGCTACCGCCATCCTGTTTCCGCACCATCGCAATATATCGCCTTCAGTTAAACTGCACTGACCTTGGGCTACAGCCTGCATCATAATGAGCTTTGCACAGTATTTAAATCTCACACTGGTCGCTCAGCAAATAGTTTGCTCAGCTGCTAATTAAGCAGGCAGAAAGACTAATGGCAGGCTGACCCCTTCCAGTCCTGTCACCCCTTGGGTGAGTGTCTCCATTAATCATACTTTCAGTGACCTGGGGCGCAATCAACCGAACCATCCCCATTTAGTATATGACCCTGCAGATTGAGTACAGGAAAGAATGATCTTCGATGAGAGATTTTTGGGGAAAGCGGGGCGGAAAAGCTTGAAGATATTGTTATTTTCCTATATTTTGAAGATAATATGTTACTTAGTTGTTAGCAGTCCTATTTAAGTTATATGATAAATGGAGGAAGGGGTATAGGTTTGTCTATACTGACATATAACAGGAAAGCACCCTAATATTTATCAAAATATATAACCAACATCGGGTCTCTTAGGCTGTATTTTATCTTGTGAAAAAATACTGTAATTTAGTTCAGCTATGCTCTATTATGCAAAAAACACTCATTTACCTACCTATTGCACATACAGGTGGACAGTCAACCACCTTTGGGGTCCTTTATCTCATTTTCAGTGTCAGTGTAGTTACTGTGTTTCGCCTTTGAGGGGCAGCGTAGCCTCGGAGAGGGAAGGTTTGGATGAGGCATTGGCTGGTTGCTAACTGCTTTTGATGTTAGCATTTTCAGTAGTTTCCAGTTGAAATGGTAGTGATTTCCCAGATGTCATGTTAAATGCATGGGTTCACCTGTATCTTGTACGGACATCTAAATGTCGAAATACAGCAAGGGACAGGCATCTGAGAAAACTGAGAAAATATGGGGAAACAGAAACGAGCTGCAGTAGGGTGTGGGATCAGAAACTCAAAAAAATACAGCAGTGTTTCGCAATCCGGTCCTCGGAGACCCACAGCCGGTCCACATTTTTACTCGCTCCGAGCTCCCTGTCAGACAGTCCACAAAAAACGCAAACTGTCTGTGGGTCCCCGAGGACAGGATTGGGAAACACTCTCATACACTGGTAGAGGATGAGGCACGCATGAAGCAGATGAGTGCCCTGTTCACCTGACATTGCTCCCCCCCCCGCCCCCCCCCCACCCGCATCATCTCGGCAACAGTGTCAATAAGCCCTGGCAGTGTGTTTACGCTCGTCAAACATGTTTAATTCAATTGTCTAAAGAGACACTGAGGTGAAAGTGCAGCATCATCAGACTCTGGCACGTACCGCTGTCATGAAGCTGAGTGGGCTTCTCATGGTCAGTACTCTCTGTAAGAATATACAATCACTATCATGTTCATTCATAGTCTAGAAGAATGCGTGAACTGAACCCCCTTCTCTCGATTTATAAGCTAGGGCCGGGCAGCTCCGCCACCCCCGTGCTGCATGAAGGTCGCACGTGCGATGTGTCACCGCCATGTTTAATGCCGGCCCGCGGTCATGAAGCTCCTTCATTGGCTTCAACCTGTTTCTCCTCATCTGAAGGGGGTTGGGTTGGGTGGGGGGGTTTGGAGCCACACCTCCCGTCCGCCCTCACAGGGTGAGCCGTCAGGGAGGTTATCGATGATTTGAGTTTGCATTGCAGACGCTCACCTCCCTGCAGGAAAGTGTGTTGGGCGGTCGCCATCTGTATTGTTAACCGAAGACCCTCGTTTGTGAGTAATTGGTCTGGAAGAGCCGTGGAAGGTAATCCAAATGCAGGCCTTGCCAGGAATGACTGAAGGCAGGGCTAAATGGGCACAGTACATGAAAATTTACCCAGCATTCCCAGCTTGCCGCCCATCGTCTCAGTGACAAATAAGAAAAATCCCTGTCTGGCTGCTCCCTTTGGGTGGGTTCGATCTTAGATACAAGTTTGCATGTCGAAAAAAACCTCCTGTGACGTAAAAAGCACACAGGCATAAGGCCTCACAAGGCCCTGATCTACCATTTCCCATTTCCCAACATGCCCCCCTCCAGCCTTAAAAAATCACCAGCACACTGCGCCTGGTTCTGCCTGTATGCACGGGGATTCTGTCTGAGCCTCAGGATATAGGGCTGCACTGTCTTCTCCCTCAAGGGTTGGGATTGAACGTAAGTGCTGTCACAAACAGCGCCTATGTTTTCCCTAGCAGTTGTATCGTCAGTGCGCTTCAGCTGCTGGTCCTGGAAGCTTGATACCGTGGGTACAACTTATGAACTGTAATATTGTGGGTGCAGCCTTCAATCTGCCAAACTACGCTGATGTGGCGAACTGACTCACTGACGTATCTGGCTTTGACCATGACCACAGTTTACACCTTGCTTTTAGCAAGCAGACCCACTCTTTTTTTTTTTTTTCTGCCTGGGGGGCTGGGCAGCCAGTTGACCTTGGACTTTTTTGATTCCTCTTCTGTTGTCTTCTTTCTTTCTTTCTTCCTTTCTTTCTTTCTTTCTTTCTTTCTTTCCCCCACATAAAGCAACTTGGGTTGACTTCGTAATTGTACAAGGGACTATATAAAATAAACTGAAAAGAATTGAATTTTACTGCTGAAAATTGGCTGCCGAGGAACTTGGACACAGAGAGGCTCCCTCTGCTTCATGTAATCATCATCTGCTTCGTATAGTTATCGTCTGCTTCATATAGTCATCATCTGCTTCATATAGTCATGCACGTCATCCTTTAAAAGCTGTACATCACCATTGACACCCTGGGTCACTCTAGCATGTTTACTGAAGGGCTCCAAAGGACTTACAGGTGAACAGGCACGGGGCGGAGGTGTGTCTCTGAGTACTTAGGCAGGGCACGAAGCAGTGCAGCCTTGTGATTCCGGGCACTCTCCCTGAGCTGCACTCTGTGCCACACGGAACACTTCAATGTCACCGCCAGTCCTCGCTGCATGTTGATGAGAGGGTGGTAGGTGGGGGGGGGGGGTCTTTCGAGCACACATGCTCACACCACATGACCTTCCTCTCCAGCCGCATAGACACAAAGCTGCAGCGGCCCAAACTGAAGCCACCTGGAAGCCATCTTCTCATTCACTAACCTCCTCGACCAATCAAATCGGCGCAATTAGCACACGCCCCTCCTGAACTGAGTTGTGCCTCATTGGCATGCACAGGACTCCCCTACACAGAATCAAGAAGAACATGTTCTCTTCGAGGCTTACATTTTTCCGGTGCGTAAGAAACATCTGTCATTACACGTTACATACAAATACAGATCGTGTCACATTTTGAACACCTTGTATATAGTGTCCTCAATGACATTTTAATCTGGCACTCAGTGCCTGTGGCATCTAAGGTAGTAATAGTAATAGTACTGAGGTACCTAATAGTTCCAGTAGCTACTTCATTGCATATAATATTCTGAGCAATATTGCACCCCCTACATGCAGCACAAAGGGAATTACGGGTGACGCCCTGGCTTTAAATGGACTGACCTTGTTTTTGTGGAGTTGATCTTTGGGATCAAAGCCTCCAAGGCTTTCAAGCCAAACTGTTTTAGATGCTGACAAAAAGGCCCTGATTTCACAGCCGTGCCCATGTGGGGGTTTGGCCAGGGCGTCCTCTAATCATCATGACAGTGTATAAGGGGCACTAAGGCGCTTCAGTGGCTGCAGTGAGTGCAGTTTTTTTCATCTGTCTTTAACCTCCTGAGAGCCTTCGTCTGGACAGGCGAGATCAAATAGGTTCAATTAGCGGAATCATTACTTTAAATTAGTGCTTTTAAAGTTCAGGTAGCCTATCCAATAGGGACAGTGCAATGTAAGTGCTTGTCAATTATTAAGGAATACACCACTTAAAGATCGATGAAGTAAAGTATCTAAATAAATATTTGGGGAAAAAGTAATATGAATGATACGGACAAATGGATAAATTAATGGACCAGGTAGGTAGGAGGGGTAAAATGCATGAATTATGTGCCAGGAAGTCACTTAAAAATAAAATGCTTCAGGTGAATATCCATTTCTCCTATTTGCCTATGTGTAGTGGTGAGTCATTCTGGTTGGAAGTGGTCGGTTGTCCTCAGTCCCGAAGTCACAGGTCTCACACCTTCTGCTGTTTCTTTTGCAGGGCATGAAGCAGGCAAGGACAGTCTGTGTAGTGGAGACAGTTCTGCTCAGGGACACGTGTGACTGCGTCAGTAAGTGTGCGTGTGTGCAGTCTGCAAACGCACCTGGAGTTTGCCCTTCGTATGACCTTTGCCGTCCGGCTCCCAAAAGCTATAAACTAAAGCTGCTGGGCGTACTGGTTACGATGGGCTTATTTCCTACGATTTGTTCTGTTCCTGATAATTGGGCGTAAGACCTACATTTAAACATAATTACAGACGAGTCACCTGGTCCCATACAGCCTCCGTTTTGTTTTTGGATTCAGGCACAAAATAAAGTAACAGTTGCAAAAAACTGCAAGCAGAATAGTTTGTTATCATCATCATCATCAACAACAATAACAATAATAATAATAATAATGCCATGGGATTTATATTTTGAGTGTACATTACTGAACTAATTAATTCCCAAGTAATCCATCCATCTTTCATATTGCTTATGCAGTACAGAGTCACACAGGAAAAAAAAATAAAAAGCAATAAAACCTGGAAAATGAGAAATTGAAAATAAGCAAGTGAATGCATGGTAATCCAGAAGCTGTACAGGTATAACAAAGAAAAAGGGAAACAGTTCAGCTCTTTTATCACTAGGCTACACTGTTTCTCACAAACTTTGCACTGTCGATTGGGTGACTCCTGCCACAGTGAGTCAGAGCTGGGTTTTTCTGTGGTGTGATGTCACTGGTCATCATTAGACAGATGATGAAATGCAGCACTGGCGATCACGCTGCATGTGTGTACACACCGCTTTAGGAGGTGGTATCTGAAAAATGGCAGTGCCACCGGGGAGGACACTGCAATCAGGAGCGGTAACAAGGGACCATTTGACTTTGAGGGCACTTTACTCCAGAATGTGCTCTGCTGCTGTACGAAGGCTATTTGCCTTATCAACGCCCGCCCCCCCGCCCCCTTTTATCTGTTCACCCAGATGAGAGACGAATGGCGAGGACATCTGCTCGAATGCATGAGAGAAATCCGTCTGATGCAGAGCTTTGAGTCCCCCGCCTGCCATTTCGCTTCCCCTTTTCTGTCCAGAGGCTGCGTTAGACTCATCATATTTTTGTCATCTTTGGTCATGACTTCTGGCTGGGTGAACATCAGCATTATCTTCGAGTTGCAGATAAGAGAGGTCTTTCTAATGACAGCTTCTGATGGAAAAGAACATTTACAAAGTCCAGGGTAACAGGAAGACGCCCGCTTCTTCTTCATTTTGATTGGACGAGCTGGACCAACCAATGGCTTCAGGGCCCATTTGGCCATCTGACCGAAGACCAATCACAAAGGCTGACAGAAACGGCTGCATTTCCAAACTCCCAGCTCCAGCACTCCCATAAGGCACTTATAATATAAACATATTGTATTTAGTATGTAAATCGGTCACGAATCACTGCCCTTGCGCTTTGTTGGGATTACAACTCTACCATACTAGATGTGCAATGAGATATAATGATCTGCATTTAATTGCTTTTATTTGCAGTTTATTGTATCGGTTGTCAGAACATGAGGACCATCTGAGATATTTTCTGGATTCTATATCAAAGCAGCATAGCACTGAACGTGTACAAACTTGATGACATCATGTGATAACACAAAGAGTCACAGTATAGATTCTCTTGTTCCTTACCAGGATCAATGAAGGTCAAGGGTTCAAAGCATTTTGTCCCCACTGGGACTCATTCTGTGGACATTGACAGGGATGATGCTAGACTTCATCCCACTGTGACCCACACGGCGTTATCCTTGCGGCGTGAGGGAGAAGCTGCACCACCTAGACATCTTGGGTTTAAAGTAAATTGCTTTATTTCTGTTGAACCGACAGATATGTGGAAGAACATTGCTGTTACATTTCTGTTTTTAGCAAGCGCAGTCCAGACTAACTGCTTTTTCAGGCATTCATACTGTTCACAAAACAGAGACTTGTTGGAAGCTCAGGAAGGACTGGATTCATGTGAGCGACAGTCCCTCAGAAGGCAGGAATCCCACTGCACTTCATACCTCTGAGAAAGGTTGCAAAACAGATGTATCTGCAATTAGACTGTTGCCATGGTGACCCTCAAAGCCTCTCCCTTTTCTTTTTCTCTCTCTCTTATCCTGTCACCCCCCCCCCCCCAGTAACACAACTAGCTTTTTTTGCCCAGCTTCTCCTCATTAGAGACACTGTACACATCACCCGCCAGCCCACACCCAGACATATAGACCACATTTCTACTTCCTCTCGGATTTAGTCATCGCCTGATCACTCGCGTGCTGCCAGTGATCATACCCAGGCCCCCACACAGCCCACTCACATGACTTTTTCATTCATACACCTTCCCCTCCAGTCTGCCAGACACCAGGGCTGCATGTCATTAAATGTCTGTCATCTGTTTTGGCAGCACAGCAGTTAGGAACATAAACTTATTTATCATTCAAACGTTGCTAATTCAAATCACAGGAGAGATTTTGCTGTATTTCTGTTGAAGGCACTACCCTGAATATCCACCAGTATAAATGAATCACAATCTTTGGATAAATGCATTGCTAGAGGGAAACAAAATAAATTAAAATAATAGGCAACTGTTTTTGAAAATAATAATGCAACTATTCAAAAAAGGTTCCTGAAGAAGGTAGGTCATCAAGCTAAATCTGACCAACACTGGAGTTGTTCACCTGTGGATCTGCTGTGTAAAATGTGTTTACATATGAAGGTGTTATATAAGGCAATTGTGCACGTTTTTCACCCATAGCTTAGCCTATAGCTTCACTAAGAGTAAACATCAAGGAGTTTGTACCAAGGGCTGACATCTTGAGGAGCCTCTTCACTTGGAAGTAATTTCATTTCACATACACATTTGCATTCCAGCACAAAGAACCTTTATGTCTTCAGGGACAACAACCACTGGGGCTGTTGACTTCTATCTTTCACCAGATCGACATGAGAGATTGGCCTGGTTTTAAGATATGTTATGAATTACATTCCCTGCAGATTAGAATTCTGCACCTGACCTTCAACATTTCAAAATAAACTATGCATGAAGCATTCCGCAAAACTGTGTGCATGTAAAATGAGAGGAAAACAATGATAATTTTACCCTTTTGGCGGTTCCCCTTGGATTTGATCATGCTGAAACACAGAAATGACCTTAAATTAGCACAACACACCACAAAAGCTATACTGTATGTATCCTTTCTTCAGAATTTAGTTTGGAGATCCTGTCCCTGGTCTGTAGCTTGTAAAGCACAAATATTAATGCAGAGCGATGTATCTAAAACGCACGAGAGGATTTTACTGTCAGCGGACCGAAGCCTTGTCTCCTGCACAAACTCTATGGTGCCACGAAACCCAACCAATCAAGCACACTTGTGCTGCCCAGGGAGGAAAAAAGAAAACTGCACTAGATCACAGGCAGAGGTGGACGTTTCAGGTCCAGAAAGTAAAAACACAGAACAGGACTTTGTTTCAAACAACCAGCATAAAAAGTCACAGTCACAGGGTGACTCAGCTGATTGGTTGAAACAAAATCTTGGTCTGGATTTTTACTTTCTGGACCTGAAATATCCACCTCTGGGTACAGGTTACCTTCTCAGTCAAATTTCATTCAGATTGCACAGCTAGTCTATGGATCTTAGTCGCCGTAAAGGTCCTGGCAGGTTCAGTGAAGCATCTTGCGTTTATTTCACTTTTTAGATAATTTCTTATGTTGCCTTGCAAATGTTCAAACCCTTTACCAATTTTCTCATTTTATTCAGATACAAATCATGCACTGAAATCTAGTGAATCTACTGATTTTTTTTATTTCCAAGCAGAAAAAAAAACGTAAATTTTAATGTTGTTAATATTTGAAAAGATTCTTGTGAAAACTGATTTAAAAGACTGATATATGCTGTTTTGAAGTTCCAATTTTACACAGCTGAAAGAGAATTGCTCTAACGAGGAGACAATTACCAATTTTCTTCTACCTGAGAATCATTAAAACAGGTGGCATGATTTCAGGGTTAAAAAGCCTGTTAACATGTGTGTGAGGAGTGCTGTGAAAAGTATTTGAAAAAAAGTTTGAGAGAGAACTCTCAGTCCAGCTGTAAATCGGTGGTACTCTGAAAATCGCAGTGCACCCGTGTAATTTAAAGGAACTGTATGAGCTGGAGAGATTCTGCCTGGAACAATGGACCACAGTCATTCCTGAAAAACATGCGAAGCTGGGACATCCTTACCCAAAAGCTGTCATTGGTGCAAAAGCTGGCTCCTCAGTCTGGGATTTATTCAAACAGCATATTTCACTTTGATGTTTTTATAGGAATATTTTTACATATATTTTTTCAAATAATCTTGAGATGCATCACAGAACTAAATCTAAATGTAGGGTTTGTAATTCCGTAAAACAAGATTTTTTTGGTCAAGGCTCGTTGTAGTTTTGCAAGTCGCTGCATGTACTGGGCATTTCAATCAGGTCAGGCTTCAAACGCGCCCTTTGCTTCAGAATTCACCTTCATTAATACATAAATTGTAGCATTTATAATGGCGTTATAATCTTTGAAAAAAAAACATAAAGAAATCTAGTGTCTAATAGTGGGCAGAGCTTCCTGTCACGGATGCTACTGTCTGATAATTAGCTGTTTACTAAAATTTCACTGATCATTATCACTTTCTGTTTTTCTGGTTTTTATTTTAATGGTTTTCATGGAAATTAGAAAGCTTTAGGTTAGGAACATCCTGAATATGTCAGTAATACTTGGGCAAACATTTACAAATCTAGCCGTATTTGCTCAATGCAGTGATTTGTGTTTTGCAAATTTAAAATGTTATCAAATTCTGACATCAGTGAGGGCATTCCTAGAATAAGGAATGAATAACTTAGCATTTAGCTCAAACTTGATCAAAGGATGTGTGATTTGGTCTTTTTTCATACATTTGGTGGCGGTGCATGCTCACTTGGTTCTTGGTGAAAGTGATCTGTCACCCAGCAACCATTTTGTTGCCTGGAAACTAAGTGATTCAGGTTTTTAGACATCAAACAAATAGGTGTCAAAAAAATTGCACTGTCATGCAAGGAGTAACACACTGCAAGAGGTGGTTACTGCAGAAGGGCATTTTACTGGATAGCCAGTCCTATCCCACTATGGTGTTATCATTAGTTGATAAAAAGTCTTCATAAAATTTATTTGGGTATTTAGATGCTTTGGGGGTACAGGGTGGAAATGTCAGTGACACTGACCCTGGAGGTCATGGTAGGTATGGATGTCCTCCTCCAAAGGCTCCTCTCATGCACCGGTCATCAGGAACAGGGCCGTCGACTGGAGGCTTAATGTCGGAGACACACACGGACATCATCTGGTCTCCTGTGGTGCTCATTTGGGAGGTCATGGTTTTTGAAGTAAGTGCTGACCGGGCACTTTAACTTAAACTAAAGGGGGATTTGAGGATAGAGGACAAAAATCGAGGACATTGATAATGGGGTGAGGAGGAGGAACCTCACCGCTGTGGATTCTGGGTAGAGCGGCACTAACAGCCAATGAAAAGGTGACAGGAAGCCTTGAATGTCTGTTTCCATGCAATGCTGTCCGTCCAGCAGAGCTGCAGAGAATGTTGGATGATATGCTATAAAACAGCTTCCATAAAAGATTATTGTGTATTATTATCGCTATTTTTACATATCACCTTTTCATTATGCCTTACCTGTGGATAAATTACATTTGCTGGGGAAACCTATTCACAAATTTCCATTGCATGTTGGCAAATCTGTCCTTGTATTACCAAGGTCTGTCTGATGTCACATCTATAATGCTGTTAAAATGCTATATATTTATAACATGCAAATTAATATATGGATTTAATGGACTTATCTATTTTCAACCCAAGAGGTTACATGAAACTGATTCATTGATACCAAGCTTGTCCAGCCTCTGGGGCATTTTGTTTGCCAATATGAGATTAAATGTCACATCCATAACAATGGAATCTCCTGGATAAGTTCCCAAAGTGAGTGATTATAGTCTCCTGTAATACAGCTGGAGCTGAGTTTGTGTTTGATGATAAATGATGAAAACAATGTCTTCGAAGTCCCCCACGGGGGTTTCTACAAGCATCTGTATTCAGAGTCACTCATGCACATGGGAATCATGCAGCCGACGGAAGGAAGCACTGAGCCGATTTCGGCATGTTTGCAATTCTGTTTGTGAACTGCATATTCTAACACGCCAGCGCCTGGAGCACGCCACTTTGACACCATGACCAGGTGGACCTATTCACTACATCCACGGCCATCAAGCGATACAGAAAACGATGACATTTTATTCCCTGCCCTGGGGTACAGCATGTCCCCGGGCCTGAGGCTCCAGTCTCACAGCGACTCTCTACTGCATGAGCGGTTATGGACGCTGGGTGGTTTGATGGCTGTTCACATTTGACTCATTTTTATGAGTAATAATCTCCCCAATCAACCCTTATGAAATTGAAACAATGTTGCCCAGTGTTGCTACACAGTAATTTCCCGTCACATGGTGAATTTCCCAGCTACCCAGTGCTGCAATAAGTATCCCATTTGCCGATTCCCTTTATTGTCTCAAATAGTGTACTGTCAAATGCACTTAACAGCCTATCCATTAAACCAGTGGCATTAATGCAACGCTTTGGATATATGTTCAGGTACAAATTTCCATTACGCATAAAGTGCCATGGCGTTCTCTCTCATCCCTGAGTGTCCCCAGTCTATGATCAGCCCTTTGTTATTTAAACAAAGAAGTATGATATCATGGCCATTTAATTTCCTTCATTTAACTCTGAATTAAATTTGGGTCACAAGCAGGCCTTCGCTCACGCGGATGCACACGATTGGAAACGTTCACGTTTCGTCGTTAGGTGAGAAACGTCTTGGATGGAATTAAAACGAAATGCTGTAATTGTGTTAGAAAAATGCTAATGCTTTCAAGATAAAGCAACAGTCCAACAGCAACGTGAAGAAATAAAGCATTACTGTGAAGAGAACAAATTTAGGCTATAACCCGCCCAGCACAGACAGCAGGAGGCTCCCCTCCAAACAGTTGCCTGGGAAACTAACTCCTCTAATCAGAGGGGGTACCATATCTTCCATGAGGGTCTGGGTACATCTGTCTGGACTGAAATCGCCTTTGATGTCTGATGTCCACCTATAGTGGCGGTCGGTCTTTAATGTTTCACTGCGGAAACATGGCATATCTCGTTAGCAGGGCTCCCGGAGTATACATAACGAGTTCATGCCACGTTTGACAGCTCGGACCTCAGCAAGGTCTCCATCGGGAGACCGCGGCTAATGGCCATTGTGATGTGCCAGTTCAGAAACATCGTTACCGCACATACGGTTCCCGGTCTGTCAGCGTGGGGCCGCGCCTTGGCAGCTAGCATGCCCATGTAGCGGGCCAAAGGTTTGGAGATCCTGGCTTGGCCTACGAGGCGCCTGTATGTTTACGTGGGGCACAGTCTGGCATCTTGGGCTTGGCAAACAAGCTGGCATGCTCAGCTATATGTGTTGCGTGAGACACCTTATGGATGAGAATAGGTTCCTTATCTGAGCCTAACATATCCACTCATCGTCTTCCAACTTTCTGCCCTGTGTAAGGTTTGCGGGGACACAGGCGGCACAGAAACAGCCCGGGAGGGATGCCAGTATGTCTCAGGGCACACAGGCAAGTTTATGATGCCAATTAGCCCAAGGGTGTAGATTTGGGTATGGGTGGGAGGGACATGTCTCTACCAATACCGTGGGAGCCACCGTGGTACCATGAGTGGGCCGGGATGGTCCTGGGCCCACCCAGATGGAACTTAGGCCCCCCTACTCAGCGTTCACAGCAAGCCATCCAGCATGATAAAACGATTGCATCTGACAGGTGTGGGTCTGTTTAGATCAATGGGAGGAAACATGCCGATGAGAGGCAAATGGATTTTTCTTTCTCTTTACTCACCTGGTCTTTGCAATGCCACGGGTCATTTAAACATTGATAAAAGAAATTGTGGTTGAGTTTGTAGTGCGGTTTTGTCGCCACGTGAATTGTTATGAGACTGGCCCACCTTATTTTCTGCAGGCCCACCCACGCTATCATATTTGGCTCTGCTATTGTAACGGAGTACCCTGTGTGTTTAGAGGGGTCCCGGGCTAATTTGGTCCCTATCATTGATGAAACCAGATCTACTCTCTTCAGTTAGCCTATCTGCATGTCTTTGCACTGTGGGAAGAACCCAGAGTATATAAGGGAAACCCAGGGGTGAACATAGGAACTCCACACACACAGAACGGGGCAGGATTTGACCCCCGGAGGTATAAGGAGACAGCGCCATGCCACCTTACACCTGACATATGCAAAATGAAATATATGACCCCTAGAGGTGAGCTGATGTCATTAGCCATGCGGCACAGAGGGCTCAGTATGAGCAGATGTGTGGACAGTTTGACACAGACTCCAGTAAGCAGGTCTGATTGTTTGCGGCAATGGGCCAGTGGACATTCTCACGACCGCTCGGCTAGACCACACCGCCATTCCGGGCCGAGCCCCAAAGGGCAGAGAGGAGCCGGTCGGTTACCAAACGACGCTTAAAGCCGCAACATTTCGGTAACTGGCGTCATTTGGATCGATAGCAATCCAGAGTGGACTGTGTAATTCGTGCTTCTTCCTCGCAACTGGGAGGCAATTCCACTAACTCTGCTTCCTGAGTAAAGCGAGTCCGAATGAAATATTTAGGAAGCTATACTACCTAGTGGCAGGCAGTCCTTGTTAAGGATTCACTCTGCTGCAGTTGAGGATGGCAGGCGTGCCCGTGTTGCATATTATAACTGGTATCATAAAGGAATGGCTTTGAAATATTTAACCCTTGGCTGTTAGCATGTATTAGCAACACCCTGCTCTGACCATGAAGGACCCCAGGGCCATCATAGGGGAATGATGACAGCGTCTCTGTCCCCCGCGTCCTCTCAGTCCCCCACATCCCTCGTGTCCTCTCTGTTTCCCGCATTCCCCGCGTCCTCTCTGTCCCCCGCGTCCTCTCTGTTGCCCGCATGCCTCGTGTCCTCTCTGTTTCCTGTGTGCAGTGGTCCAAGAGCCCCCAGCTGCCGGCCGTGCCATCTGTCTTTCTATTATCCGTCCATCCCCAAGCCGACCCTCATTTTCGCACGTGACCTCTGGGGAAATGGGGAAAAATAAACCACAGTGCAGCTCATTTCATCCTGTAATGAATGTCATTTACTAAATCTGCAATAATCACAAGAGGACACGCTAAACCAAGTAAATAAAACGTGTTCTGATACAGTCAGTAACAGCTCCCAGTCTGGGGTAAACAAAGGGTTTAAGATTCGGCAGAATTGCATTTATCCTTGTTTTCAGAGTAGCTCACGTGATGTACCCACTGAGAGCGTCCTGAGGCAGCTGACTGCAGTGTCGCCATGTGTGACGTTGCAGGTGGAGCCCCTGTTATTTTGAAGTCTTTTGGTTTAGCTGCCAAGATGTGGTCCAAAAAACTGCAAGACGAAAACTTCTGCAGAAAAGAAAGCAAATAACCAGACTCCAGATGCCAAATGCACTTGCATCCCACATTTCAAACCGAATCAGTTGCTTTGTCAAAAAACACATTTCTCTGTGTGCCCGTGGTTCTGATGCATGCTTTCCGGATGTGGCAGCCTTTCTGGGGAGGGGCTGCTGACTCATCGGCATGTCTGCTAGGGGTCTCACCAGGGCGTCTCCCATAAAGGCAGAAGTAACACTTTGTGTCAGCTGGTGTCTCCTCACTCTGCGTGCTTTTGGTCAGAAAGCTAAACTGCTGACAAACAAACACGGTAGCAAGATTGCCTTTGCGGGAGGTGACGTCGATAAGCATCATGCTGCTTAGAGTCAAATCATTCTACACCCCAATCTTTAAATCCAACAACTCTCTTTATCAGTTGATCTATCCATCTTCCATAACCGCTGACCAGCACCAGTCACAAAGACCCTGAAGCTTATCTCAGGAGGCACATGGCACGAGGCAGAGGGACACTTTAGACTCAACTCAAACATGGGCAGAACATCCAAAATCCACACCCAGTGCTGGGAGGAGAAATCGACCATGCGGCCGTAGAGGTGTGAAGTCAGTGGGCTCCCTCCTGAGTAAGGTTAACAGCTACATAGTAAATATTTCAAAAGAATAGTGAGTTCAGCGTGTATTCCGGACATCCCCCACGGATAATCCAGGGGCCACGGGATCCAGGCCAAGTCTATCTAAGGCAGCGTTATTTGCATCGTTAGGAACATCTCCGTGGCTGTAATGTATTAAATAATGTGTCAGTTTTGGCAACATTCTAGCCGGCTGAGCACCTCACCTTGAGCAGCAGTTGGTTCGAGTCTGGGCACAATCAAAATGCCCCTCAAAACCACCGCTATCATGCCACCACCTTAGAGTAATCGAACAAGGACCTCCATCACATGCATGGTGTGCGTGTGACTCACCAGACGGAAGGTCGCCGAGTCAATCTCTGGCCTCGGTGGAATAGTCACATCTCCGTTGGGCCCTTCCTTGATCATGGCCCCAAACCCCCTGAAGGGTTCTGCAAGGCTGGTGGACGGACAACTGACCTTGTTCTCAGACCCCAAGTTTCACTCTCACCTCTACATGTGAACATATACCTCAAAAAAAGGAAAGAGCAAGACGTTAAAGATGCAATCCCATGTGCCTGTACTTGTGCAAATGGAATTTTTTTTTTTTTCCCATTTCATTTCACACCTCAAAAAAAACACACACACACACAAAGCTGTAGAAGTATCCTTCTACTTACCCTCACTTAAATTTTTATCTTTCACATTAAATATTAACGTTCTATTAAATCTTAAAATTTTCTTGACAAATGGAAAGCGATCACCATTTACCCTTCTGTGACATTTCAATTTAACAATATTAAGTGCTCTTTCATTCACAGACACGTTTAATGGCGAGTCTGTTTTAATGAAGCCGTGAAACTTAAAGCCATTTAAAAAGCGGTTTGCGTAACTGTCAAGCTATCCCTAGCCATGGCTGTGCAACCATGATTTGTGAATTTTCAAAGAAGAAGTAATAGTTAATTTAAAGCAAAATGGCCTGCAGATTAGCCGGTTAGTTATCGTGTATAACTCATAGTGAATAATATCTCTAGTTTTATCATGTGGATAGTAAACAGTACACAATGAAAACTGATCATGTTTATGTAATGCAAAGTGACAGTCTGTGATACAGAGATACAGCTCGTCACAAACACAACAGATTGTTAGTGCAGGCGACCATTTCAATCAGCCTCTGATTGGTTTATTCTCGAGAGTGGTTAAGAGGGGCTGGTAGCTGTTAGTAGCAGTTGTCTGCTTATAAGGGCACTGAGCTGAGGGTCACGATCACTTAGGCAGCCAGCCAGCAGTGTCCCGGAGGCCAAGAGGAGGAACGGTGACGCAGATCTGCGGCATGAAAAACAGCGGCTCCTTAAGATGCTTGGGGAAAATTTTGCCGTTGTTAGACAGGTTGACTCAGTCCGTGTTGATGAGCGATGCAGCTGTGCAAATTACAATCATCATTCCGGGAAGGTCAGGTGAAAGAAATTCAATAACATAACAATAGTGCCTTGGCCAATTTGTGTTAAAGAAAAGAGAGACGAGGGAGTGGAGAGAGGAGGACAGGGGGAACTGAAACCAGCTACTTTGCACCTACAGACTCACGTGTCCATTTGAGCTGGGAACCTTTTTAAAATTTAATTATCCAGTACTTACCAGGTCCTAAAATCAACATTATTCAAAGACCCAACTCATCCCTGGGAAACAGAAAATAAAGAAATGGCTTAAAGACCATCTCAGTTGCCCAGTTCTCAAATCACGTGGATTCTCTGGCTTTTCATCATATGCTGTAAGCACCAGACTGCCCCCTACGCTTTGTAATTGACATTATATTATCCACACACAAAAATAATGATATCAGTTCATGAAAGCAGACTAAGCAACAATCCAACCAGCTCATTTTCTGCAGCATATGCTTGTTTTAGCTAGCTTAGCTTTTAGCTAGCTTAGGAGCTAAACTAACAGTGACTTTTTCCTAAAGTGATGCCAAAGTAACAGAATGTATTACAAGCCTATTGTGGTAATACAGTATTTAATGCAATCTGGCAAATGTGGGTGGGGTTTATGTGCCTTGATAGAACTCCTTTTCATTAGGAAAGGCGTTGAGGAGAAACTCGAGTAGTTCTTTGATACCTTCATCATCTAGAGCTGTGGTTTTCAAACGTTTTTGCACTGTGACACAATTTTTACCATGTTTGCTCAGTCGCAACCCTACTGTATATCAAATATAGGTTAAAATTAACGCTATTACAAGCACGCAGTGCACTCTTCAATTTATGCAGATCAATGCCTATCGCACAAATCTGATTGGATGTGCCAGTGAATTTTAAATTAAGCATCTGTGGTTTGGCTTCTTGGATTGGTTGAGTGTTCACTAGTTTTGCTCTAAGCATTTACAGACTCAAGACCCATTTACTGTATATAAGTTAATTCTAGGATTGGGGATAGGAAATCTGATTGTGGATCAGCATAAGAGCTCGCTCGTTTTTCTAACTCACATGGACAGGATATCGACCTCTTCAGAACGATCCAAATTTTGGTCACGACCCAGGAGTTGATATTGCTGATCTTGAGTATATTCATCCCGTTCTCATTCTCCTGATTTCAATATACACCCCATTCCAAGCAGCTTGGTCTATTGTCTGTGTTTTTCCCTGTTCTCACATGGTTTCACACAGTTTTAAAGGTATTCTTACTCCAGATGTTACACGCAATACCTCCATGGACAAGCTGCAGTCAGATGTCGTTACTGGAGACTGATGAATATGTGGGTAATTTCTAGATTCCATTCCTTGTTAAACAATAATTTATCACACGTCACTGAGGCCATATTAGACATGTATGATATGTAATGGGAGACAAATGATGATTTTAAAACAGTTCACATGGACAGGATATCGTTACATCCTACACACCAGGCGTGACTAGGATCACGGTTGGCTCACTTTCTGACGGATAGCCTGGGAGGAAGAGGACGCGTCGACTTGGCTGGAGGCTTCCCTGCTTTTCATTTTTGTAAGCGCCTGGCCGTTTACCGAGCAGATAATAAGGATGTAGCCCATTTGGATGGCTTTTCAAAAAGTGGATCAGATTTAAATAATTGGCTGGCCTCAGCGTGCATCCCCAGCCCTGCGTTAGATCTGAGACTCTAACGGTCGCCTTGATTAGGGTTTGCCAGGGAAGACGTTGGCACAAACAGTAACGCTGAACTGTGCTTAGTTTGATTGATTGGCTGAGTAAATACCAATGTTTCTGAGATGAAACTACCCTGATTAGGGGCAGAGATCCTGCTTTAATGGATTGCTATTTTTAGCTTGCATGCTCTGTCGCGATTGGCTTATCAATCACGCGCAGGAGGACGTGGGATCTCCCACACAGATTTCATTCCGGGCTTGCAGGGTACCCCCCCCCCAACCCCCGGCACACATGAGAGCCAGCTCATATTCCTCTGGTGACAGTTTTCTTTTTATCGTTCGCTTTCGTGAGCCGCGTCTTCCCCTCGCTCTGCCGATTAGGATTCTGCCCGTTCTGAGGGCACGGTCAGGGAAGGAGGCAGAGGTAATGTGCTGAGGTGTCAGATGGGAAACTAGCAAAGGCCAAGTAATTTACACACAATTTCATGGCCTTAATCCTGCCGGGATTGTGTTCACACACACACACACGCAAGTGGGCTGGTTTGTTCTAGTGATAAAATAGTTTGCCATCATTCTTTCAATAGGTCAACGAACCAACACCTTAGCATTTACAGCTTGGGTAATATTCCAGATGAGAAAGGCCTGTTTCCATAACATCTATAAACAGCTTCTCTGAAACGTTTGATGACTGACTGTCAGATGTTTTCCTGGCCCTTTGTCATCAACGAAAAGGACTACACATAGGAACTAGAACACACTCAGGTAACAGAAAATCCATAATCCATATTTGGGACATACGAGTAATGGGAGGGGCACGGATAACGAGATGGAGAGACATGCCAGGTGCTGGTGATTTCTATTTTCAGGTGACATTTTCGTGTGACTTGGAAGAGGAATTCTGGTTGCAGTTTTTTTTGTTTCTCCACTGTTAAGACGTGCCGGCCCGCATGGGTTGGTCCAATGGCAGCCCATCTTTTCAAGAGGGCTGGACGGGGTTAGGAATCTGACCTTCAAACCTTCCTCACACCAGCAACCCGCAGACAAAAGTGGATTGATAACTGGCGTTATGATTAGTGGGGGATACTCCATTCATAAGAAATCTGAGCAAATTATGAATATCTAATGTCATTTCGAAAGTTTCATATCTTCAACATTAAATCTGTATTGCTTAAAAAAATCTTGTAATTTATCCCACTCCAGAGCTATATTAGGACACAAGGCTGGAGTGCCCCCTGGAGGGGATGTCTATCCACCTATTAGTCTAATTCCAGATTTGTAGGAAACGGGGGGGCGGGATTCCTGACCATGGAGATGCATGGCAGCACTTCTACCCACAAACCATTCTGCTATACAGTGAGAAAAATACCAGTGAGTCTTTTGGTGTGAGTGTCCTGCATTTATTCCTGGGAAACCACAGCTCATTGAGTTCACAAAAGAGTACCTGGATGGTTCTGTATATTTTCGGAATGCCAACATCTGGGTCCATTAGGCAAAACTCCACTGGACGAATGTCCTACCAGCAGACCCATTGCCCACGCTGTCCACCTGAACCGAGACCATGATTATCCCACCAGAATTTGTATGCTGTACATGTCTGTGATTTTATTAAAAATAAAAGAAAAAAACTTTATCCATTTCACTGTGCAGCAGGGCTGTAATGCCTTCCAATCTGCAATTCTATTAACTGATTTTTCAAATCAGTTGTTCAGGTTCTCATTAATAAGTTAATTAAATTATAATATCAGGTCAAATGTCCAAAGCAATGATTATTCATCCTTTCATATGACATGTGACATATTTAGACATGTTCCATGCCAAAGACAGGTTATCCAGTTCCATCTTGTATTATAAACATAAATAGTTGCACACATGGCCACAACAAATACAGATATTTGATCTTCTCATTCATTGATTCATTCATTCAGTTTCTATACATGCTTCCCCTATGTCAAGCCCAGCCTGGAAGCTGCAGGTGCAAAGCAGGGAACAACTCAGGATGAGGTGCCAACCCACCACGAGGTATTCAATCTTAATTCCTCACAAGAGACATCACTAAGTATCCAGTGTCAGGAATCACTAGGCCCTCATTATTCTCTCTTGCAGTAATAGTGAATATTTTTTCTCTTAGAATAAACTTTGTTCCAGCTGAAAATTTGGGGTACTTCAATGTACTGCTTCATTAATCATGGCTATTTTCTTTTATTTTTCTATGTGGATTTCCAGCTTTTGTGATATAAAAGCCACGATTAAATATTCCAGACGCAGCAAAGTGTGCAGTAATTATAAAACGGCTGAATAAAAGCAATTTCCGCTCACCCTTCACCGGTGGCTGAAAATGAAGGCGAGACATCACTGATTTATGTGTTAATGGCGTAAGATTAAGGGTATTCATCCATTCTGACAAAAACACATATGAAGAAATTGATAACAATGTTTTTGGACTGGAATAGCATATTGAAATTTTGTAACGTGAATACAGACACATACAGTAATCAATTTTTCAATTAAACCTGGCATTTTAGATATCTCGTGACCCTATCCAGGATAAGCAGTTAGAAAATGGACGAATGGCTGTTTTAGGTATTTCTGTGCTGCCTGTAAGATCTGATTGTATGTGTTAGCATCTGTCTTGTGAAGGACTAACATTCTATTCAGATTGTTCCTCCCTCTTACCTAGATGCTTCCTGATTCTGAGGTTCTAGGTTCAACTTGAACCATTACTACATAAACAATATGGGAAAGGATTAATGGATATAATATAGTATTATATTTATTTGTGATGTTAATAATAACAACAACAACAACAGTAAGAAGTGACACTTTGGTGATTCCCATAGGGATATTCTCTTTTCACCTACTTCATCTTGTTCTCCATGACACACAGACACATACGTAGGTGAAAGCAAGCTTGGCAGTGGAGGGCAGCCACCCTCAGCAGCACCCATGGAGCTGGGGGTTAAGGGCCTCGCCCAAGGGCCCACAGACATGTGACCAGTCTGCTGAAGCTCAGTGACCTTCCAATCACAGGCACAGAGGTGTAGCCCGCTGAGCCACGCGCTGCCCCTGCTATGCTGTGATTTAGCGCTAAGGTACACAAACCATTTATTTATATAATATAAACAGGAGACAGACAATCTTTGACCTGTACAAAATAAGGGACAGAGATGGAAAGAAAGTTTCTTCATGTGGTTCCCGTTTATGAAGTTTCTGTACAGAGGGTACTGCTTGCAGCCCTTAACACTCAGAGATATATCCTGTGTAAATGATGGAGGACAAGTTAACAGGGTAGGCTTGGGGCTCAGAACTCTGCCATGCCTGGCGGTGGGGGGATAACAAGGTGGCGACAGCCCCCCCCAACACAAAGAGGGGCAGACATGTCCGCAGTTTGTCCTTTTAAATATTTTAGATACTTTTTTCCCCTTGAGAAATAAAGAACAGAGATTCTGAATCCATGCTGTATTCGTTTTGCAGAAATACAACAAGTAATGGCTAAAGACCCACCAGCAGCTCGTCCAGTCACCACCTCACTATTTACACTATAAAACGTAATAAATAACATGTCCAGCTCTGTGCCTTCAGTGTTTTAATGGAATATATTTTCTATGGTTCCCACCACTTCACCACTCCTTCTGTGAAAGCCCTATCTCTCTTAGCCCTATCACCCAATATTTTCTCAACCAATAGCCGAAATCCCATTATAAGTCAATCTGATTTGGAGGAGTCATTGAGACCACATCAATTTATGATCTGAAGGCTTTTATTGCTGGAGGAGAATGATTTTCTATTCCCGGTGCTCCATTTGGTCAGGGGTGATAATAGGGTCGGGCCTTCAGAGAAAGCGGGAAGCACAGCTGTAGCCGAAGACGGCGGCAGGAAGAGACTCAGACACTCGTTTAAGTGGGGCCTTGGGCTGTGTGGCTCACATTCTAGTCAGGCACTGAGAAGGTCACCCATATAGGTGTGGAGACTGACAATACAAAAGTAAGAATTGTCATAGCTTGGCCAGAAGAAAGTCAGTTAATATGTTAATAGGTTGGATTTAACTCACAGGCACACTGTCAGAAAAAAGTACCAATTTGTACCCTCGCTTGTCACTGAGGCTGTACCTTCAAGGGTCTGCCAGTTGTACCCTATAACTGTAAGTAATTGTACCTTTTAAGGTACAGAAATGGACTCTGAGGCACATCTCCATGATACCAACAATTACAATAATCCCCTAATGGTATAAGGGTACAATTGGCAGACTCTTAAGGGTACAGCCTCACTGGCAAGCAAAGGTACAAATTGGTACACTATTTTTCTGACAGTGTAGTACAGTTATTCAATCCTCTTCTGTCAAATGTGAGGGCTGGGGGTTCAGTTCCTGCCCCCATCCGTACGTATGGAGTTTGCATCTTCTCCCAGAGTTTCCTCTTTGTACTCGAAAGCAGCTCTCACACCCAGCTGATTACTGAATACTGAGTACCTGGTTCAGCTGTGCTAGAAGCGTGGAGGCCACAAAACCGTGGACTGTTTGGGGGAGTCCCTGAGGACTGGGTTGGGAAACCCTGCTTTAGAGGTTTAGGCAAATTTGTATCTGGAAAATGGCTTTGCTGCGTGCCCTGTGATGGGCTGGCTTCCTGCCGAGGTGTTCTCTTCTCTGTGCTCTGTGTTTCCCGGGATAGACTCCAGGACTATGAGAAAATGGATAGATAATGAAGTATCGCTGTTGACATCTCTACTTTTTCATTGTGTTGGATGTTTGCTGGCTGAATGAAGTCAAATGTAGCGGCATAAAAAATACAGAATTACAGTTGACAATAACACAAATGTGACCTGAGTTGACAGAGGAAGCTGGATCACTTATTTAAAATTGTAAATGTATTCTCAATAGTAACATGACCAGCTGCAGTGGAAATAAGCTGGTATTTATGTATTCGTCAATACATCCTACAGAGGAATTAATGTAATTACCCAAGTGCCGCTGTAAGAGTTTGCTCAAAAGCATTAGAATCACATTGACAAAGCAAATGCATAATGTTTGATGTGAATAGCGTCTTCCAGCACTTCCCATGCACCACGGAAACTGTGATTACATTTGCATATTAGGGTAATTATGGTGACAAACGGCACCTGGTTGAACTGAGAATAAAATCACAGTTCACAGTCTTACATGCTAAATGTTTTGACAAGAAAGTAAGAAACTACTGCACATTGTAAATATACAGAGACAATGTTTTGTAATTTAATGGTTTGTATTAATAATACATTATGTCTCTAATGAGTTTTAGGTGTAGTAATGTTGATAGATTTCCTTTACTGTGTTTTTTATATAATTCTGATTTTCTTATGCTTATTTTCGTTTTCAAAGAGTGTTCAGTAAGATTAATTCAAACCAAAGTTATTGCTAATTATAGAAACATACATATTCATGACATGCAATATAGACAAGTCAATCAGGTGACCTGAAGGCGTGTCAACTCTGGTCTTCTCTGACCACAGGCTATGGGGGTTTCATTCTGGCTGAGCTCATAATTCACAGACTCACAAGTAAGATGATGATTGGATGAACTGCATAGCTTAAGCTATGATGAATGGATTGTAATTGTAGTTGTAAAATGTGTTAGTTGTCAGTTGTCTTGACATTGAGTCTTCAGTTTGATACGTTACAAATACGTGTATTTTCTGCCGTCTTCTGGATGTTAGAATACGTTAACGATAACCAGAAGAACATGCAGAAACTCCATAACGCTTATCAAGATGCATTGGTGTTCCATGATGACGAAGTAATGAGGACTGGAATCCCATCCAGGGTGCATCCCAGCCTTGTGCTCTGAGTTGCTGGAGTAGGGGTAGCCCCCCTCCCCCCCCAACATGTCTTAAAACCTGCTCCAAAAGTTCCATATTACATCTCCGTCATGCTTACTTACATCATTAAACTCCTCCTAAGTCGGAGAATGTTGGTGTGACATTGGTGCCCTGGAATTAGCATTAACGATTCTGAAAAATAGTGTTTCGAAAGCGATCAGTAATACAAACAGCTGGAGACAGAGCACCCAGTGGAAAATTGAAAGTGACTTGAGCTATGTAAAGTAATGCAGGCCAGCCTTTTATAGCTGAGACTGGCTGATGTCGTCATGGAAACGGGCTGTCAAAATCTATCTCAACTCCTAGCTGTGTGAGGTAATTCTTTTATTCAGTCCTTGTCGGGGAAAGTACATACTTCTAGAAAATTAGACATAATGGAGCTGCACATTAATGAATACCATAGCAGATCACTTCAGTCATATTTTGTAAACATTTATTTTCACTGTCAAACAACACTTCATGTCTGCTTAGGAATTAGACTTGTATGCGTAATTTTTCTTTTTTCAAATGAAAGGCTTTTTTGCCTATTGGGGAAACAGAATGCTTTTATTCTCGTCCATCCCTTGAATTTGAATATGAAACACAATCTACTGCAAAGTACACCCAAAGTCAAAAGGAAGGTCTATAAATAAATGATGATAATAATAATTTCTGCAAAAAACTAGAGCACTAGATCATACATCTGCATTGAAAATGGGTGGAATACAATAGATATATGGAGAAAAAAGTGATTTGTTTTACTCTTCTTAAACAAATGTTACATTGTGCTATTAATGATGCTATACATTCCTGTTCAGAAACACCATAACTTGAAAACATCTTTATAAACAACAGAAAGAAAACACTTTGGCTGGTGTTTTTGATCTGTTCTACTTGCCATATTAAATCTTCTCAGTTTTAATAATAAATTTAATCCACAAACATGAGATAGTAACAGGTGCTAAAAAGCGATCTTCCTATGCTTGTCAATATGCAGAGAAAATTTTGTTAGCAATGTTCTGGTTATAAACATAATTCTGTACTATCTGTCTGCTTGTCTGTCGAAAGTTTTCAGTAATGAATTTAATCAATCGTCGCCAAACCCTGAGTAGGAATAAACAAACCTGGGAAATGATTTGTGTTTATTTGCAGCTGAAACCTTCTGGTTAACACATTTCCCAGCCTACAGCCAAAAACACATGTGGCAGGAAATGTAGCAGTAATACCATTACAGCATGCTCTTCCAGACTTCACTGCATTAATATAGGATGCGTTTTCCAACCGTTGCATATGTGGAACAGTTGGAGATGTGTATATGAATCACAAGTGTTGAACAATATATACAGCAGTCGCTCCCAGGTGTGGGAGTCGCCAAAGTAAACAGGAGCAATTCATTTATTTAATGTCACATCCGGCACATTAGTTTTGTGACCGACTGTGGCTATTTATCGTACCATCCTACAGAGATGAAAACAGCAGACAATGTTCTCCAGTCAACGGTATTCATACTCATTTCTCATGTTTATCGACTCTGTAGTTTTTCACTTAAAAGCGGACCATCCCACCTGAAATCAAGAAGATCATCCATCCATCCATCCATCCATGAATCCATCTTCCAGTCTCTTACAGGCCAACCTCAGGCAGCGTGGGCCATAAGGCAGCATGCTAGATGGGCTGTCAGTCCACCACGGAATACACACTTGCACAAAATATCTCACTATTGGCAATATAAAGGTAAATTTACCTAAAATAACTGCATCTTTGACAGCTACCTACTGAATCCATCCTTTCATCCATCCATCTCCGAAAGCACCGAATCCAGTACATTGTCACAATGGAATCAACAATGATTAAATAGCATAAAATTTTCCTTTAAAATTATGGTTGCAGAAATAGGTAGGTTAATTTAGAACTACTACTATCTGTCAACAACTCTTCTAAATTATCCTACCCATTGCTGTTACCTATTTCAGTGATAATTTTAATCATTTTAATTCACTCGTTCGACTCACAATTATTTATTCATTTTATGTATATACTCCCACCCACCTTGCCTTTTTGGTAATTATCTCTTTGCCATGCGGAATTTCATCGCATGTTTTTGCATTGACCATAAAGGTGTCTTGTCTCGCTGCATGCAGCAGCTCTCGTGTGATCAGAGTCGCAGCCCTATGGGCTCCGCTCTGCCTCCCAGCTGGGTTTCTCTCTGCTTCCACAAACAGCACGTCCGAAAAATCACCGCCCCACCCCAGGCGAAGAAAAAGAACAAGAATGACCCAGATAAAACAGATTAATCATATCAGACAAATAAACGGACGGCGATACGCCATGAATCCGCCGCGCGGCTCGTCGCGCTCAGCCCCCCGGAAAACGTGCTCTTTTCCCGCAGCTCGCTAAGCACCGCTGCCGCTTTTATTAGCCGGCTTCTGCGACGGAGAAACAAAGGTCACCTTTTCCGTTAATTTCCTGTCACGCCTCCAGGCCCGTCTAGACGGGGAGGGCTGCCTTAGCGAGGGGCATGGGTGTGATCTCAGGGCACCGGAAGCTGGGGGACGGAACTCCTGGCTGGAAGGTCCATATTCCAGATAAACTAAGTCAACACACTGCTAGTTACAGTATCAACCAGTTCCGCTGAGTATGACGAATAATACAGCAAAATACCAAAACCTAAATTTAGAGCTGGAAAAACCAGGACTGTAGTTTCGTCCAAATTGAGTAACTCTAAATATTACATGACATCACTTCTCATGGTTGTCTCTTGTTTTTATAAAGTATTGATCATTCATTAAAACAAAGACAGGGGTGGTATAATTTTTTCCTTTGTGGGGGGGGGGGGCAGCGACAACATGGACACCCCCGCCCCCCCTAAAATACGTATGCTACTTGGGTCTGAAATATATGTATTCTTATTGTTACTCTAATTATTATTTACAATTGTACATGTGGTCTAAATTGTGCACTGGAAACAGGAGAAACACAGAGCATGTGTTCTTGACGGGCTCAACGCGGGGGCACCGGGCGGTGGAGTCGCCTCAGTCAGTGAAAAGTGAAGGTAAGGACAGGGAAAAATAAGCAAGACAATCTAAACAAAAAGTCAGAGTGAATCACACATTTGTAAAATCTGTAAAGTGTAACAGCAAAGCATTGCATAAACAACTTTTCGGTTTTCAAAAATTGTCTTATGCTTCTTAATGTTGGCAGTGCAAGTAATACTTGGAGGGCATTAAGGTCAAATGAGTCTGGTCCCCCCTAACAGAACAAATGGCCCCAGTCTGGCCCCCTAGTTGAAACGGTCAAGAACCACCACTACAATCAATTAGTGATGTTAATTATGACCTAAATAGCAAAGTATCAAATCTAAATACAGTAGAAGCTGGGAAAATTAGTGCTGTAGTTTCATCCAAATTGAATAACTTTAAATATTACATCACATCTCCCCGCATGGTTGCCTCTTGATAGAAAGTATTGATCATTTATTAAAACAAATGGAGAAGGCGTATTACTCTTCTTAAATGATCTTACTTTGGTCCCAGAATTTGGAGCAAGTTGATGATAGGAAGGCATCAAATATTCAGTATGTTTTAGCTTAATTCAATTTCTTTAAATGTTAGTGTTTCAAAAAATGTAAGTGACACTATAGGCCAGGGAGGGGGGGGGGCTCTTGGTTTTCGGGTTCTTGTCTAGCAAGAGGTGCAAATTGTGCAAAGAGCTCAGCCTTCATAAAACAGCTGAGAATCCCTCTGTGAAATGCACAGACTTCACCACTGTGTCACAATTAAATTAAGCAGTCACACGGTAAATTATAGATGCAGAGAGACTCTCCTTCACACTCAATCACAGGGTTTGTTTCTCCACTCTGTAATAATGATATTCTGGTCACCAAAGGCTGTGTATCACTTGCCTATTCCATGTACATGAGACACCACCTTTCATCATTTAAAAAAATTTAGTCATTTAAAAAATGTATTATCAAAAAAAGAAAAAAGGAATTGCAATGCCCAAAATTTTAAATGACTTTAAGCACTTACATATTGAGCATCAGGTTTGTGGCACCCCAATGGTGCTAAAGTGTTGAAGTAGATACACAGACTAGATTGTGTTAGCTTATTAACAGGCCCCTGTAGTTATGGAGAGTGTGGTAAAGTGACCGGGGGGCCCAGGAGGGGGCGTTGTGGTTGAGGGTTGAAGCATGGGGCTATGTCTCAATAAAAATGGCTGTGTCAGAAGGCACTCCTCAAGTAAAAATAAGAAGCTATATAAATACAGTAGGTGAAGTGTGTAGGTCACTATCTATAAAAATAACAGCATTACATTATAGTACTTTGGCAGCAAAAAGACTCATTTCTGTTGGAATTATACCATTTCTAATTTTGTTTAAACATTATTTCCCAAAGAGTAACATTTATTATGGAATATCATCATTTATAAGTCATAGCATGTTATCTTATAAGAGCCAATTCATATTGTTTGCAAATATATGTAAATTGTTTATTGCGTTTCACTGATATCTAATAGGAAAAAAAAAAAATCGGCCTAATGTAATTGTAAAATCCACTGAGATTTACCGCGTTTTCATCGGCACAATCGAATTTGGTTCAGTTCACCGAATGCAGAGTAATGAATTTAATGCCAGTAGCGGGGCTTTGGGCTGCTGGTGTTCATAGTGTCGTGTAGTTTGGAATTTGGCCCACCGTAACTGATAACCTGGAGGAGAACCGGATCTGAACGAATGAAGTATGGCAAAGTATTTAAATGGGAAATGCTAGTGCATGATTGAGGGCTGCGGGACGTGACTGAGATGATGGTTTTCTTCTTCCCAGGCAATTCACCCCCCCCCCCCCCCCCCCCCCCCCCCCCCAACATATTACGATGCACTTCTGTGGGTTTCTGATTTGTTAAAGACACACCCAGTATCGCCAAATACCTCCAATCAAGCGTCAATGGCAGCTTAATGAAAGACACATGAACTGCAGTCAAATGGGACCTGCCTGGAACAAATAAACACGGAGGCAGTGGGTGTTATCAAACAACAGGAACCCCCCCCACTCTGCCACCAGGGAATAAATCATACAGCGTGTGACTGTCCTATCATTCATCAGAAATGGCAACGTAAGTTAATCAGCCACTTGTCTTTCAGAATTTATGGGTCTCTGGTCTAGATTTTCGATTGAAGGATGACCAGTCACAATGTCCTAGAATACCAGCATATGAATAATGCAGGTCATTTCCAGAATGTTCCTTTCAAAGTCATTGGGCACAGAGGGGCTGATGTGAAAAATGGAGAGAAAAGCAACATCACAGAGAGCTGAAGAAAAGTGGCAGAGTCACTGACAGTCAGTGTTGTCGACATCAGGGAACATCGTCCAGAATGGTTTACCACGCGTACCAGTCCCTGACCTACACATGGATGGATGTACTGTACCTGTCTCCACATCCCGTACACTGCTTCCCAGCTCTAGATGGATGATGGAAGCAGATCTCTGGTCACCATTTAGGTATGAGAGCAGCATAATTTCCTGTAATAACAGAGAGGAGGCCGGTGCTGCAGGCAGGAGTTCTGGGTATCGCATCAAGCCGCACGGTGCTGAGGGCTCCCAAAACGCACCTGAATTATGTAGGCTATTATTAAGGACATTGGATGGACTTCAGCTCGTGATTCAGACGAAACACTTCAGGTCGCTGGCTGCAGACAGAGCCTTGTGGGAAAAGCACATATATCTCATGCCTTTCTGCAGCACTATGATCTCTGTGTGGCTGCTGGACAAATATTGAATGTGGTTTTGGGGCAAATATAGGTTACCATTGATCAGGGATAATGCAATACTGTAGCATCCATCTTCCACCCATTTGTCCTGGATGGGGGGTGGAGCCAATCCCAGATAAAATAGGCAGGTATAAACCCTGGACAAGGTGCCAGTCCATCCATCAGACCCATTACGAATACAACATGCAGTTTAAAAACTCCAGTTAGCTTAAACACGTTTTTGGACCTTGGCTCAAAAACTCAGAGTATTACTCATTTAGTGGAAGCTTTTATCCAAAGTGACATACCAAAGAGTCAGTCAGTCCCTAGAGCAATCGGGGTTAAGAGCCTTGCTCACTCTGTTAACCACTGGATTTGACCCCACGACCTTTCAGTTATAGGTGCACCATCCTAACCTGCCAAGCAACACAACGTCCCCCAACTCCTGCATGAGACACAGAGCAGAAGTGGGACTGAAACCCACAACCTTGAGAGTTTGTGGCACTTGAAAAGTATGTCAAAGCTAAGAAGGTTTTATGGCCTTTGTTTTGCTTGGCAATTAACCATTGTGATCATGTCAACAAATAATGTTAAATTAGATAGTTCATACTAAACGTTCCAGATCTTCTGATCTGCATGTCTTTTGTTTGTTTGCACTGATGTTTAATGTGTAGTTCTTTTTCTCACGAAAACAGTAATTCTCTTATTTTGATTTTGGCACTGGTTGGGCTTTTCGGAGAATCTCATTTCACTGCTCATTTCTGGCCTTCCTAAGGAATCAGTCGCCTGTTTTATCTGCTGTTCTGATAAAACAGTAAACAACCTTTTCTCTTATGAGTCTTACTGTCAGTCCCCGGGGCACATCCTTGCTTAGCTTTTCACAGTTCGATTGTGTGAATCAACACTGTTACTGTTCAGTGATAAAAAATAATTATATGTAATATAAATTGTAACAATTGTCATGGGTGAGGTCACACAGACCTTGCCTTACAAAGTCAGTTGGGAGATCTTTTAGCTTGCATGTAGGATGATATCACTATTATAAATGACATTTGCTGGCTCAGTAGGTCTTAAAGTCCCTGGATGTGGATGTGTACTGCCACAGGGCAGAAAGTGCCCTTTCTGAAAGTGCAGCTTTAACAGGCTTTCATTTAACCCTGTGAGATTCCTATGTACATGCATGTTATGTGTTGACAGCTGGGGTGTCGGCAGTAATTTTTGGCTTTGGGTTAATGACCCAGATTGGTGCTGCTTGATGGTAAAGACAAATCAGATAATCTAATCTTGGCCAATAAGCACTGAAAGGCATGCAGATATTAGGTATTACCAAGTGATCCATCTCTCCTTGTCCCTCAGCCTGCCCCTGGATTTGGGCTCAGTCAAAAGTAGGTCTATTCTATCTATGACATGGTGTCATCTTTTATCATTATTTATTATTTCGCAAAAAGAACTTCTCAATTTTCATTCAAATCAGTAGACTGAACTTCGCTTCTCATCGGATTTCAACACGGGTTTGTTTCATATATTGAATTTTGTGTCATTTATTTTATCTTGACATTTGATCTATTTTGAGAGTAACGTTAACACATAATGATATTTCATTGAATTATGAAATCCTAACATATGGCAGCATATACAATCCAGGATTTGCAATAAATTAAATAACATAACTTTTGATCCCTCTTATTTATTTTAAATTATTTTTCAAATTAGACCTTAAGACCAGCAATATTGATCACTGACTCAGTGGTTCTATAGAGTTCATTATGACAGAAAATGCTGGGCTTTGAATTTGAAAAACATACTCCACAGGAGCAAAAAAAACAAACTGTTTTCATAATGTACATGTCAAAAATTAAGTCTTTATTCATTGCTAACTGTAGCTTATTGGTCATAGTTATTTTGTTTTGTTTTTTTTTTTGTTTGTTTGTCAAGATAATTGGCTGAGATAATGGGGCTGCTTATGGTTTTGTCTATTGACCAGCTTGCTGTTTAAGGAGCTCTAGTTGAGGTATTTAGGGGTTGCTTTGCCTTGGGTGTGGGATGATTCTCTATGTCATAAACGGAGTAGACTCTATACCAACGCTGGGTCGTGATTTCATTTTTTGTTTTGGTATCTATTTCTTTTTAACTGACATATTTTTGCAATACTTGTTTTTTTTTTTTCATTGAGTGCTTCTTCTTCCTGGTATTGCTTGTCTTCCACTGCACTCAGTGAAAATAATTCACCATGCCTGCATCGCCACATCCTTGTCGGAATTCAGACTTTTTTTTCCCATCACCTCTCAGTTCTACCGCAACAGTTATCTAATACCAAGATTTCTAAAATATACAAGTCATTCACCGGGACCAAAGCAAATAGCCCATAGCCCAACCACGGATGTTTTGAGCAGACTCATTAAGGGAAGCAAAGGTACATTGGCTGAAGCCTGTCAGAGATCCTCGAGGTAATGGAGCAGGGAGGTTTAAAGAAGACCTTCAGACAACGTCCTGTCATATAAGATATACGATAATGAAAGCAGGTTGACTACTAAAACAAACGGCCGGTCATCTGGCTTGAAATGTACTGTGAGTGATATAAATGCAGCCAGCTGGACACTATCGAATCATTTCCCCGACAGGCCAACATTAAGAGCAAGACAGATAAAGTTCTGAAAGCTATCGCATTGTTTGGCTTGAGATATTACAGAGAGGAGAGGAGTGCATTCAGCTGTCTCCAAACTATTAAGAACCTTGTTGACGGTAGGTCTTCTGGGCCATATTTGAACATCAGCCCAAAGCATACATCAATAGATGCAATCTCACAAAATAACACACTCTCCTGAAACCAATCCTTAAGGCTTTTAATGGAGCATTTTTTTTTACCATGTCCACCCATTTACCATGTCCACCTGCTCATTAATCAACACTCAACATTTAGTCACGGACATGTGACCAGAAAGTTTCTCAGTGAAATAAAAGACATGAAAGTTAAATTAACTTTTTGGTTAACCTTTCAGTTATGTTTCTAGCTCGTTAGTCTATTTCTGGGCCAGCAGGTGGCATGGTGGTTACGGATATAGATGGTAGTCTAAGTTCTGAATTGCTGCAGTTATATGCTCATTTGTATAATCAGATCAAAAGTCCAAGTCAGTTTGGAAGCAAGGTGTTAATTTAACTATAAGGATCATTTCCTACTCTAGGAGTCAAGCACAATTCCAAGGCGCTTAGCTTAGCTTCCTTCTGTCAGGTGGTATTAGGATTAAAGTCTGCTGAAGCGTCTCACCTTACTTGGACCAGAGAACAGTTGCTACAGGAAGTTGGCTGGCAACGCTGAACAGTGAGGTCGGCTGTATCTTCTTTCCTGGAGAGGAGCAGCATAAACACAGAAAATAATCTTGGTGAGAAATGCACCTGAATAGCATGATAGCTGTGTAATGCATATAGGAACCCAAAGATGGCTGCAACCCCGTCACGATCAAACTTTCATAAATCAAAAATCAAAATAGAACTTTTATAAATCAGTTTTTTTTTTTTTTTTTTTTTTAGCATGGGTGATTCAGTGGCTTAGGGGTTAGCAATCTAGCCCCACGACATGAGGCTACATGGACTTGATGCCTGATCTATGCTAAGTGTGCGAAATCTGCATGTCCATCTTGTGTTTGTACAGTTTTCCTATCACAGTCCTATAGCACAAGTTTTGTGTCAGTTGGCATCACTAAATCTCCCTTTGTGAGGACCAGTAAGCATACAGGCTGTGTTTCCATGCATAGGTCCTAGGCTCAGTATCCCAACATAAGCAGTCATGAAAGACAGATTGAGGTTTACTGTTTACTGAGTTTACTGTTGTTGCCTGTTTGCTTTCCTACAAATACTTTTAACAAAGAGTCATTACTCAGTTTATTGTTACGCACTTTTGTATGATTGGACACTGAAGCATTTCAGGTTAAGGGTATTTTAAAGGTTTTAGGAGCGAGCTTCCTCTTGAGAATCTAACTGACACCATTTGGGTGTCGGGTTCAAGCCCTCGCAATCTGCCGTTCTCGCACAGACCCGCCAGCCGGGGGACTTGCCATGGAGGCCTGCCTTTCACTTTCCATCTTGTCCCCTCCTTCACTTGTCGACTTGACAGGCCCTGTGCCCTTGGTGCCATCTGTGGGCATACGGTGACCTAGTTACTGTGCTCGGGTGGGGGCCAGCACAAGGCACACGCCTCCTGTGCCCGCGCAGCCGCTCGACCTGCCCATGCACGGCCCATTCCGCGTTTCACCAGGGGCATAAACCGGGGCGGGGCCACTTGGGCACTAGCCACCGTTGAAGACTGATTGGCTCCCTCTCCTGCCACTCACCATTTCAAACCAAATTATTAGCTAAAGGTTGGCCCCCCTGTACATATTATGACCTCTCTTAAACCCCACATCTTAAAAAAAATCTTAGAACTGCCCTGCATTTCACCTTCCACAATTCAATTTTCTATCTTGGGCAATTACTTTTTTCTCTTTTTTTTTAGTTTTATCCATTTTGACATAGGTGATGTTACCTCGTGATTGGTGCAGCCGTATCCGGCATCTGGGGACGTTGACACATCTCAGCAGTAAAACCATTTGCAGGTGTGTAAAGGTACATTACACTGCTAGAAGTTTCTCTATGCCAATCTGAGGGACAGTATCTGGACCCAATGTAAAATCACCATCTCGCTGTGTTTCTCTCAGAAGAATCGTCTGTTGAATTAGAGGGTCATGTCCGTCACAAGACAGAAGGGCTGGGTGTCACCCCCCATCCTGGATATTTCATTTCAGACGTCTGGTATTATGCTGGCTACGTGTCTCTGCTGTCAGGAATCCAAAGAGCAGCAGTTCTGAATGTGACGGGAACCAAAGCTGGGAACCCCCATCGAGATAAGTGGCTCATGTTTCATGAGAGAGGGCTGCGTGTTTTGTGAGCGCCCTTCAGCAGCCTTCAACTCGCCTCTTGTTAATACTCTTCAACGTCATTATCCCACAAAGCTACTCACTCCTGGCAGATACACTCATACCTGACGATGAGGAGGATTACACAGTGATTAAAGCAGAGGGTCTATACCCATTACTGCTCATCGACAGGCAGTCTGCAGCTAGCGTGCTGCCGCAAACGGACAATGGCCCCAGCACTGTGTGGACTCCGATATCATGTGACATGCTAATACCGTTACTACAATGGAAAAACAAAGATGGCTACCCTTGGTCGGTGACAAATGACCAGTGCTTTACATGGCAAATAGAACCTGGCATTTCCAGTCCCCCAAAAAAGTTGAATAATCTTCCCAAGGCTGAGTCATAAACCAAAGGCTGTGGTTTGAGCTTGAGTTGGATGGGATCCCTCAGCCGGTTACCATAATAAGCTCCTGGAGAGCAACAGCAGGCTGCTGGTATCCAACTGACAGGAGACAACGACACAGACCCCAGCTGAACGGCAGAGAACATTCCGGAGAGATGAATTAATGCATATGCATGTATCTGTTTGCCCAAAGCAGAAGACACTGTATATTTGGTTTTGTATATTTTTACTGGCTGTGCGAGCTCATCTTGTGCAGTGCTGGCTTTGGTTGGTCTGGTAAAAATTGCCATTTTTTGCTCCAAGAAACATTCACATGATGTTTTTTCAGATATAAGTGGATTCCAAAAATACCCAGGAACAGTGTGAAATAACTGAACCTCAAATTCAATTCAATTCAGTTCAATTCAATTTATTTAATTTCAATTCAATTCAATTCAATTCAATTCAATTCAATTCAATTCAATTCAATTCAATTTAATTCAATACAATTTATTTTATATAGCGCCTTTCGCAACAGAGTCACCCGAAGGTGCTTTACATGGGGGTGTTGTGATACATTACAACATCAATAAAGATAGTAATACAAAATGGGGAAGGGAAGGAAAGAAATTAAATAAAGAAAGGCAGATGACAACGGTGGAGAGGAACCAAAAACTCCCAAGTAAGGAGAAAAAAAGAACCTCCGGGAGTCTAAGGTCAGCTGCCTGCCCACCCCTGCAGGGCATGCTAGCATTATAAGGAAAAGAAAAGAGAGGGCTTGCCTGCTAAAAGCAAGGTGGAGACTGTGGTCAATGTTTGTTTAACATATCAGACATTAAATATTAGATATTTTTAAATACTTATAATGTTATATGTTTATGTATATCTATAAATAAAGCATGATTACTGTAAACACTGGACGTGGCTGTTAAAATATGATCAGTAGCTTATTAGCTGTGATTTTAGCAACTAAGCTAATGGTCTGCTCCAAGTGATGTGAAGAGTTAATGATGTTGATTGGGAATATTGCCAGTCCACCAGCCATCTGCAATTAGCAAAACTATTGCGCAAGACTATGGAGTATATTCACCAGTCACATGACCTTGGGCCCTACTCTTGCGGTGTAAATCAGAGCCCGCTTTTTTCTACTGAGAGGCTCTTCAGCAGGAATTCAAGTTGGAAAGGAAACAGAATTTCTTCTTGAAAGCCAGGACAGGGAACTATCCAAAATAGATGGCGCTGTTGGGCACCACACATGTGACTGCATCCTTGAGATTGATTAATAGCCCAGAACTGCAGAACGAATCCATCAAACCTATGGCAAGCATACCATGAAGAGCAGAGGCAGCAGGAGAACCACGAGTCTGTAGCACCACAATGCTTGAGGACACAGGTGGCTGATCCGGAAATGTTATGGGAAGTTCAGAATCATGCCACCTTCTCAGTAAACACTGACACGGGGAATGAGGACATTAAGTAGCATCCATGAGTCACGTTAACGACCATGATGCGTCACATGACTAGTATGCACTCAAAACAAAATATGTGCAAACAAACTTGGGTGGGAAAAAATGGGTGTTTGTTTTGATATGGTGTGGGGTGTTCTCTCAGGACTAAGTCTGAGGACATCTAAATGAACGTCAGGAGGAGATATTTCCTTCTGGCAAACTCGATTCACAGATCGCCACTCGACAGCCGGAGTTTAAAATGTTACAGGCTTGTATAGATTACAGCAAGTGTATTATGTGCCATTAAAATGGAACGCTGACGTATTTAAAGCATTTAACCTACTTTCCATCCATTTATAACATTCATAAAATGATCAAGGCTTCATTGCCTGATTTACTTTAGGGTGTGGCAGGATCCTTCTGTCTACAAAAACTTGTAACTCAACCCTGTAATGGAGTGATGGATTGGCAGCCCATCCAGGGCATCCCCTGCCCCTCCTCCACACCCCCAGTGGGAACCTACAGTGTAAAAGTGCTTGGAAGATGAATGAATGAAAATCGGTAGTACTGAGTGAATGAAACAAAGAGGAATATGACTGCCAGTACACCCGCAATCTCAGACTACTGTTATTTTTCCATTTCTTATTAATATCCTTCTTAACTGAATGCTAACCAGGATGAACGTTTAATATCTTACCTGAGCCATAGAATTTACAAATTTATACATACATACACATATATACATATACACGTATACACACACACATACATATATATGTTGCCTCACACCTCTGGGACCTGGGTTTGAGTCTCCACCTGGGTCACATGTGTGTGGAGTTTGCATGTTCTCCCC
>JAODJW010000001.1:13207743-13217773 GCA_026777045.1 Hyperopisus bebe | reverse complement strand
GGCATGGATATATTCCAGGATGATGATGCCTAGGTTCATCTAGCCTAAACTTTCAAAGACTGGTCCAGGAGCATGAGGAATCATTTTCACATGTGATTTTGGCCACCACAGAGTCTTGACCTTAACCCCACTGAAAATCTTTGGGATGTGCTGAAGAAGACTTTACGGAGTGGTCCAACTCACCTATCATCAATCATCTTGGTGAGAAATGGATGCAAACCTGGATGAAAATAAAATGTTGCATAAGCTTGTGGAAACAGTGCCATGATGAATGTGTGCCATAATAAAGCTAAAGGCAGTCCAGCTAAAAATTCAAATGTTGACTCTTTTTTTTGGCCGGGCAGTGTAGATTTGCCATAAGATTCCTTGCATGAGCGTGAGAGTCTGAAAGGGTGAGTCTCACGCCAGATCTGTGGTCAGATTGGCAGTCCTGTAGCACATCCAGGCAAATAGAAGGAACACAAACACGGAGCTGAGGACAGGAATTGACAACCTGAGAGGAACTCTTTGGATTGGATGCAAGTCTGTTACAGGGAGCATCAGGTAAATAATTTTAAAAAATAATAGTTTTTTGGGTAAAGTGCTATACAAATGGAAGAAGGCCAGGAAGACAGCTTCTCTGTGACAGGAGTTTGTCATGTGAAGACGAGCAGATATTCACTGCTGCCTCAGCACTGCTAGAGGAAACTGTCCCCGAAGATCAATTTACATTTAATCAGTGTGGAATCGTTTTTCCCAGAGTCCCGACCAGACAAAAGAGCATTTTGAAATCGCCAAAAAGAGCATCCTAAACCCCCCACAAGTCGTAAAAGCCATTCAATTGCGGCTCAGCCAAATGGCTATTTCAATATTAGTTTAAATACTAGAACTCGTGGCCATAAGTGGAAATTAGTGGGAGAACATTATAAAATGAATTTGAGGAAGCACTTTATACAGCGTGTAGTTAGAGTATGGGATAGTCTTCCTGCTAGTGTAGCGCAACCTAAAACCCTGGGTTCCTTTAAATCAGAGCTAGATAAAATTTTAACAACTCTGAGCTATTAGTTAAGTTCTCCCCAAGCAAGCTTGATGGGCCGAATGGCCTGCTCCCATTTGTAAATTTCTTATGATCTTATGTTTTCAGCTACCCTTTTTCGCTTAGGCATTCTAAAGTCATTTTCATAATCGTTATCTTTGAATAAAAGCTGTATGAAAGGCATAATGCATAAGAGTATTTTGGTAGCTAAATGTATTGTTTTAGGGAGACAAAGTCCATTTGAATTACATTTATTCATTATGGAGGATGGAATTAAGGAATTATGGCCCTTTTTAATGATATACTTATGCCCTCTGGGGGCTCATGAATTAGCCTGGTGGGGGGCAGGAGGTGGTTGGAGTATGGCTGCCAACAAGGGCATGTTTGTTGTTTATGGGGTGCCGCTAAAATGTCACTTAGAGTCAGATTGTAGCTATCTAGCTGGTTAGGAATATGCTGCCTCAGCATCTCCTAAATAATAAACATTTAATTAATGTTCAGCGTTCTCACCATTTGTGGCCAACAGGGGGCCCTAAAATAAATGTGTAGTTTGAGTGGTGGTAAACACTGCTGCTAGGGTCTGACATGGAAGCCCACGCCGCCCCAGATCATTCCCCTGACGCCACATGGAGGCCCTGCTCCCTGGAAGCTTCCTTCCCACTGTTTCTTTCCTTCTCATTACCAGCGACATATAAAATAATTCAATTTCTGCAAGCACACACTGCGGCTGCGGCCCCGTAGCACGTTCCATCCATCCATCTTCCATAACCACTTGCTGGGCACCGGCTCATGGTGAGCTGGACTCTATTCCAGGCAGTGCAGGGCAGGTCCATCGCACACGCTGAGGGCAAATCAGGGATGTGAATTCACCTAGACCGCCAGGATTCATACTGTAGAAGGAGAGCCAGTTAGACATGGGGTGGGGGGGGCATACGGAGCTTGGGGGGCAGAGGTCAAACCCACAGCTTAGAGGTGGGAGGCCATGGCGCCAACCACAGAGCCTCTGTGGCCCCATTAGTAGTATATTAGCATTTCTGACTGTATACTATACTGTATTTATACATTATAGCAGTATCCTGCCTTGCATATCTGGATATTTGCTTTATGTACAGTCCTGTGCAAAAGTCATTTTATCTGGGTAGCAAGCAGAGGTGGCGATCCACAGAGGTAGCGGAGATAGTACCTCCTCTATTTTTGAGTTTATATGTTTGAAGTAACTTCAAAATAACTCTTTACCATAATTTTTTGCCGTTAAAGACACATTTTATCTCTTTTGGAAAAATTCACTATTGTAATATTACAAAATGTATTATTTTCGTTCCTTATTTTTTTTTACTGCCGCCAGCTGCCACTGTATATTTACTAAACAAAAAGCCCAATTTAAGATTAGAATGTATGCAAATGAACAGTAATGCAACAAAATGATAACAATATTTTCCTGTTCTCTGGAATATCGTTCTCTTGATATCTTGGCTAACAAAAGCCTGGAAGAATATCACTTCAGTTTTTACACCTCTTCTCAGCCACCCCAGCCACATATTTCTTAAACTTCACCCCCAGCTAACTTAATTTATTAAGATAATTAGGTAAATAACTTGATGAGTTACATAGTGTGTTAGTGGTGTAGTCGGTGGCTTCCCAAACTTCTCAGCCCAGGACCTCAAAAATAACAGTGCCCCCCCCACCTTGGAGACCCATTGGGTATATTTTATGGTTGCTGCAAATGCTGGGGTGACTTTCTGAGAGGTTTTGAAATGGCTAAGCTGACACACTTTGACAGATGTAATATCATAATGTTACACCAATATGAAGATAATTTGAGCATTATTTCCTTTGACTTCCTAAGACTTGTACACAGTACTGTATAGAGCAGGCACACAGTGCTGGGGAAGGTACTCACAAAAGTAATGCATTAAAGATAGAGGTGGAAAGTTCAGTTCCAGAAAGTACAAATCCAGGTATTTCTTTCAACCAACCGGTTGAGTATTCTGTGACTGTGACTCTTAATACTCAACTGGTTGGCTGAAACAAAACCTTGGTCTAGATTTGTACTTTCTAAACCTGAACGTTCCACCTCTTTCTTTAATGGATTGCTTTTGTGATTAACTTCCTCAACCCTGTAGGCACTCATGTTGCTTGTTTGATGTCTGGTTCTGCCCTTTCTTTGACTGGCCTCTGGCCCCCCGTCTCTCTCTGTTATTGCCCCATTTCCCGTGCTGCTTCTCTTGTACCTGTTGTTCTGACCTCACATTAGAGTGTTCTCGCTTAATGTGCCGAGCTTCCTGTTTTGGTCCACGGCCCAGTGGTCCTATAGTAAGTTCCTGGGGATGACTCACCGGCATTCCCATGCTGCATTGGGGTGAAGTGGAACTCCTCTGCAGCCCAGGAACTTGCCAGAGGGCTCTGAGTCACCACTCTGGGTTTCGGCGTCGGACAGGGAATGCTCACATGTGCTCAGCGGCACTGAGATGCTTCCAGGTCACGGCCAGGCACGCATAATTTACCATACAAAGAGATAAGGAGCTGGGGGCAAGATGGCCACCACCCCCCTGCGTTTCAGTCCATGGTTGATTTCCACGGTGATTCTGTTCCAGTATGTGGCAAAATCTAACGACTATAGAACAGCATACCCAGTAGAACTTTTTGAATATAACTGCAAATGAAGATTATTTCTCAGGACAGAATTCTTTATGTAGAAAAGTAAATTAAATGAAATATTAAAAAGTGATACCTGGGTATGAAAGCGTAATAATGAAACATTTATAGCATCTGGAACATTGCAGTGCCAGGCCTGAGAAATGCACTAACATGCTCCATCCTGGGAGGGAAGCTAAAAACGCCTGGGAGACCCCCCCCCCCCCCCCACCCCTGCGGCCTGAAACCTGTCCACATCTTTTCTTGTGACAGTTAGGATTAGCAAAATGCAAAGTTGTCACAGTGTTACAGAATATATGGAGGCAGTGGCAGATATGTGGAGCTGTCCCTACATATCCAGGTAGTAAAATTCCGGGTTTCAACCCCTCCGTTCAAAAATTTCTCCCCCCATGTCATCGACGAAATCTGGCGAGAGGAAGGGTTTGCTGCCTCCCTCCCAAAAATTCCGGGTTGCCAACTGTAACGCACCAGGCGTGACACTCTCGCTTTCAGACTCTCACGCTCACTCAAGAAATCTTGCGGTAATTCTATACTATTCCATTATAAATCTAGAAATAGCTACATCAAAAGCACTGGGGTAGTTTGCAAACCCTGCAGACTATTTCCAAGGTAGTAAAACCCTGACATACACGTACTGTAAATGCGTGTGCAGATTTACGCCAGCCAGCTGGCCAAAGTTGGCAGCCCAGAATATTTAAATGGGCCTGTTTATACCATGCCAGCGTGGGATGGCTCTGATGTCACTAATGTACCCTGGCAATGGTCACACTGGGGAGTGTCCCCTGTTCGTCGGTGTTAGTAATGTCTCACCTCTCTTCCCACTCAGTTAACGGTTGGAGGTAATGCTGGTTAACCTCATCGAGAAAAAAAAAAGAAACAGACTGGCTGAGGAAAGCCAGAACTTCCTGTGATGTAAGGAAGCAGAGAAGAGCTTGGCTCTGGGAGCAGGAGCAGAGGGTTGGGTATGGATGCTAGAGGCATATCCTGCCAATATTGTGGGGGTACTGTGTGTCTTTAGGGGGCAAGGGGTTCCCAGTGGTGGTTCTAGACCATTTCAGCTGAGGGGGGGCAGTTGTGAGCCAGATGCATTTCACCTTAACGCCCCCCAATTTTTACTTACACGAGATTAAGAAACAAAAGACAATTTTGAAAACCGATAAGTTGTTTATGCTGTGTTTTGCTGTTACACTTTACAGTTCTTACGAATACGTAATTCACTCTGATTTCTTGTTTCCAAAAGCTCGATTATTTTTTTCTGTCGCGTTAAGAGTCCGTCACAAACACGTGCTTATGTTTGTGTTTTGCCTCTTCCCAGTGCACTAAATTTTAGTCCACATATATAAAAGTAAATAATGATAATAATAGTAATAATAATAATACATTTATTTCAGACCCAAGTAGCATGCTTATTTACGGGGGTCATGCATGTTTTCATGGGAGCACTGCCCCCCCCCCCCTGCCCCCTCCCTAGAACCACCTTTGGGGGTTTGGGCCAGGAGGACCATCCGGGTCCCAATGACATCTCAGCTGCACAACAGGAGGAGGGCTTGCTGGGGACTCCCCATGCAAATATGGTGCCTTTAAGCTGACAGAGGAGGCCCCAGGAGTCACGTCCTGGACAGAAATCCAAAATCTGAGGGAATCATTGTGGAGCTGATGGAGGTGCCTTATCTGCAGGGGTAATGTGGTTCATTATACGGTTCCATCCATCTTCCAAAAATCTGCTGATCCATTAGAGCTCGCAGACTGGCTTGGGCGTATCCCAGCAAGCACTGGGTATGAGAGTAGGCACAATTGGGATGGGATGCCAGTCCATCGCTGGTCACACACATGCAGTTATACACTATGGGCAATTTAGAAATGCCAGTCCACATAACTGTGTGTCTTTGGACTGTGGGAAGACACCGGATTACCTGGAGGAAACCCACACAAACCCGGGGGGAAATGCAAACTCCTCAGGCAGAGGTAGAGGTGGGATCGAACCCCCAACCCTGCGTAATGAGCATGAAAGTCGAGACGGAATGCAGCAAACAATGTGGTGCTAATAAGCCATCTGTGCCTTGCTGCCCATTGAGGATTTTGATCACTATAATCCGCATCCTATAATACTTGCTCGTGCAAAACGAAGTCACACTGTGAGTGGGGTAAAAGTGACCCCATGTGTGTTACAGCCTGACACAGCAGCTCGGGAGGCTGACTGGAAGCTATCAGTCAGAACCACCGTTAGCTTGTGGAGTCCGATGCTGGTTGGTGGTGACTTCCTGCCACGGTTTGAGACGGTGAGTGGAGCAAGAGCCCTCAATTTTTATTGCCAACCTTTCCACCGTTTCACAGAGAGAGAGAGAGAGAGAGAGAGAGAGAGATGGCCTTTTCTGCTTAATAATGATGGTACGATGTACGATTACTGTATTTAATGTCGTCTCACTGCGTGTAATCTGTCAATCAAATTTTACCAGAGGTATGTATGTGAAGATCACGGTATACTGTGTATGCAGTCTGCAAATGGTTTGCTATTATCGGCGATCCACTGTAAGTCTTCGAATGTGGGGCGGGATTAACTGCTATATAGAGGTCTTTTTTGTATGTGTTTATTTCCTGAGCTTCATTACACCCCAGGTGCCCTCTGTGTGCAGGCCCCGCCCCATAAGGGCAAACACCTCACTCGCCTCTGCAAAGCATCCCTTAGCATTAAAAGGATCATTACCAAGATGCAATTATGTTATTTCTGGAAGTATATTTCAAGTGTCTGACAAAGGTAAAGGTATGCAGGCTTCTGGAAGAATAATTATATTAACAATGGAATGGTTCTCAACTTTGACTCTGTGGGTGGACAGTAAGACTCAGTGTGGATAGTGTGGAGTGCATGGTGTATGGATTAAAATGAAGGAGTGCATGTATTAAAATAAAATTATATACAATTGATTTATATCTTACAGTGTGCTTGAGTTGGCTCTGGCAAAAAAGATCACTATTACCCTTAATAAAATACAATTACATACAATTTTAATGTTTTTTTCACTTTGCATACAAGCCATTTGGGAATGTAGTGAAACTGAAATTGCTCTGAGCTATATTACCTTCCCATGATTTTATTGTATTGCTTGTTTTTATGCATAATTTGTTTATTGAGTAGTTATGGTTCAATTTTGGTTCAATTTCTAGAACAGGATTATGTCAAGAAAGGTTGTACAGAAATAATTTGAACTGGATAAGAATCATACCTACAAACATGTCAAGGGAAGCACTCGTGCCGAACCCTATCCATTCGGCCTGTTATTGAGCTCGCAGACCCCCGGAGCGTCATGTGACACACTCTGAGCCAGTTAAAATCCTGCTGGCCTTCTAAAGTACAGCGTGTGTCGGCCCAGCTATCTTTTTTCAGTCTCTGCGGTGTGCAATCCTTTCACATAAAGTCACCGAGGGTTTAGGCTGAGCACTTCCCTTCTGTATTCCACCAGAGATTCGAAGCGGAGCTGTCCTGGGTCTGGGGTCCTGGGAACTCCGAAACTGAGCTGAGCGGCACAGGATCCTGTATCGACGCAACACTGACTCTCAGCACAAACGGAAGTGGATACTGCTCACTGTCCTCCAGTCCTGTATCTCCACAGCGAGGCCTTACAGCTTGAAAAAAATCCGTCACAAAACTCTTCATCTGCACGCCACCAATAAGCTACAAACCTGGACCGTAAATAACCAAGATACCACACTGTCTCCGTGATATTAGTTACCACCTGAAACTGGATGGGATAATAATTCATGTAATATTTAGAGAGTGTGATGGATAGGAGGCCAAATCGAAATGGGGGGAGGGTTAATGAAGGTACTCAGGATCTGATGGATGGACAGGCTGCCCGCTCAAAGGGATAAGCCTCTGAGAAAGCTTCATAATGGGCCTCATGATGACACGGGGACGTGCTGGCAACCGGGCGGCCGGACGGTGGATGTGAATTAAACCCTCAGCTCGGAACTTAATACTAAAAGGGCGGGATCGGTGGCTGGGGATTATAAAATTACAGAGAGCCATCGCTGTCTGCAAAATCCATAAAATGCTTTGAGCTGAGTGTCTAAAAATGGAACCCTGGGTGGATTTGGGTGGTGGGGGAGAGGGTCAACATCACGCAGACCTCGGCCAAAAACTGTCTGTTTTTACTGGCGTGCTTGTGTGTTTGTCCTGCTACTCTGAAGGTGGAATTTATAAAAATATGCACGTGTCATGAACCTGAGGAGACAGAACAGCACTGAGGCGATGGCTACCGAAGGCACAGCACGTGAGGCACAAATTATGTCAGAGAAACGACCATAACACCTATAAAACTCAGATTAAAGCCGCCTGCCAACTCACGTCGGGAAATCCCACCGACTTACTGTCTTTAAGCTGTCAGCTGGTGATAAATCGGCATCATTTATTCCACTGAAGGCATTTTTCAGGAGGAAATGCCATCGCCAAGCCTCACGTGACACTGAGTTAATCCTAGACAGGTCAATTTCCATGTATTAAGGCTGCTTATGCATCGCATCAGAGAAAGAAAGTCCCATGTCATGTCAATGACAGACAGATGAATAGGTATACTTTACCAATCCCAAGGAGATATTCCATAAATAGAGTAAATACTCCTGGAAACTCCTGGAATCACACCCATTATTGAGCTACGGTGGTAGTGTGGTTCTGTGTGTTCGGAGTGTGTGCCGGTCATCAGAAGGTTGCCAGTTCAGTCTTTGCGGCTAATAGGCTGATGTCGCTCCTGGGCCCTTCAGCAGGGCCCTGTGCACTCCAGGGACCGTCTGACCCTGCCCTCAGATCCTTAATTATATATCCCGTAGGACAAAAGCACCTGATAAATAAATAAATGTAATTTAAATGCTACCTACAGGGCCCCGGTGCCTCTTCGCATAATGAGGATCCTCTAAGTGCTGTAATTGAGTGGGAATATTCCTTCAGCTTTTTAAATACCCAACTATTTAGCAGAATGAATATCACATCAGCCATCCCAATTTCACCCGACAGCTCTGAGGAGAGCGAACTGCTAAATAAGAGGGCAGAAAACACAGCATTATTACAGTTAAAGAATGTGCCGTGCATTTTACAACAATATGCAAAAATGGGGACACGGAGATAATGATATGCAATAATGGCATATGGTGAACTGCCATTTCTGTTAGTTTTGACACAATTTTGCGTTAGTCAGTTACTGGTCTCCTCCTTAGATATTACTGAGTTGTTTTTATTACTGTTGTTGATATTGTTCTTGTTGTCGTCGTCGTTGTTGTTGTTGTATATTTTATTCATAAACAGGGGGTGACACATTCCACACCCACCGACAGAAAATGAGTCTTGCATTTTTTTTTTTTTTTTTTTTTCTGTGCATGTGAATTGCACGTTAAAAGTCAGCCTGGGTGATTTCTTCCAGGCCACATGTTATTTTTTGTTTGCCTCCCGGTGAGCATTTCACATTACGAACCATTGATCCTCTCCCCATGTCAGACTCGGATCACAAAGGCAGCAGAGATCCATAGAGAATTCGCATCCATTGTGTGCACAAACCAGCGCTTGCTTTCCACTCCTCTGTGGAGGCATTAAGGGCGTACCCCGCTCAGCACCAGCTGCAGACACTTACAAACAGCATTTTTGCTGCGTCTAATGGTCACCTCTAATGGCAGCCTCTAATGGGGGCTACCGGCTCGCTCCAATGAGGCGCACAAAAACAACCTCCGGATCTCTTTACCCAGCAGGCACTGGGGCCAGCAGGATGGCGGGTAAATCCCAAAGCTTCCTTTGACCATTACACTGGTCAACAAAGTTTTTATTACAAAACAACTAAGGGGTCTGTTTTCGGTACATTTTTATGATTTCAAAAATGCACTCAAAATGTTTCCATCACCTATTTTGAGTGACACCATTTTTAGGTTATATTAATAGTATGCAGTGGTACCTCAGAACTCAAAATTATTCCATTCAGAACTCCGGATCAAATCCTGAAAAGTTCGAGTTCTGATCGAACTTTCCCCATAAGAAATAATGGAAAACCAATTAATTGGTTCCCGGCCCCAACTTAACACTTAAACATGTTTTTTTTAGCATTTAAACACAAAATGAACCGGTTAAAACAAGAAGAGCATATCCTGTACTAAACACATCTGAGCACATTTATCAAAACAGTAATTATTAAAGTAAGAAAATAAATGTGTCCAAAGTGTGTAAAGTTTAAAAAAAACAATGTGTCCGGTCCCGATCGTCCACTCCTTCCATGTGCCACGCCCCCTCGTTAACCCTGCGTGGAATCCCCGTGTGATCAGCTGTTTCTGGTTGTTGTCATTAGCCCTCTGTATTTAGTCCGTGTTTCAGTTTGTTTCCCCAGTCCG
>JAODJW010000001.1:13191620-13205443 GCA_026777045.1 Hyperopisus bebe | reverse complement strand
TATATATACATACACTAACATCATATGAGCTTCTGATGATTACAGAGTCAGTTTGAAATTATCCCCCTTAAGTAACTGGCACTAATTTGCTGACTAATTAACAGCAGTAAAATGCATTCTGGTCATTAGATCGCGCCACTGCTTCCCTCCACAGTGCCAGATATGCCCTCCATTTTGTTTGTCTGTGGTTTATGTTGCACCCTGGGTGATTTGAACAGTGTATAAAACATACAGCCACCATTGGCTTAAAATGCTCCATCACTGCATGGATTTTTTTCAACCATTATTAGCATTGGTAAAGGTGAATATAAACAAACTTTTGTTACAAGGATGCAGTCATATGATTGGTCCGTAGCTTATTTTATTTCTGATGTATATATATATATCAACCGTAGAGTGGCAATCAGAGAAAATTCGCGAAGATGTGTTCCGTATCCGCTTCCCCTTGCAGCCGCACAAGCAGATCTGTCAGCGCCCTTCACTGTCATCATCAGCCAGCTTGCAGACAGGATGCAGGTCACAGAAAGAATGCAAAGGTCAGCTCATCATGACGGGAATTCCTAAGCTGCTGCCCAGACAACAGGGAACGTTCCCAGAACTCTGGCTAAAGTTATGTGACGCTGTTACAGTAACGTTAATTTCCCCATTTTTTCATTTTAGCAAAGGTTCTGTCAATGTCAGCACGATAACATTAGTACGTGAATATCCTTTTATTGCAATTACCATTGAAAAATATTGTTTTATAATAAGAATATTATTTTATAAAGGTGCTATTAGTGTATCCTGCAAATGCAGTAGCCAGGCTTGGGCCTGTGATCTTTGAGGCTTAAAGGCACTGTGTATCCCTAACCCTACCACGCCCTTTATTGGGCCATTCCTTATTTTTCTTAGTTGCAGTAGTGGGATGACATTCTGGGAACAGCAGGAAAACTGGACACTTTGAATGTTTACATACCTTAACCGGTAAGCTGTCCTAGAAGGAGAAATCGTTAACGGGAAATAAACAGGCTTGTTTGCTATTCAGCTCTCTGTATATTACCTGCTTTATGGAACAATGTGTATCTCAGCAGGTTTGAATCCCAAGGCCAGGAGTCTGATGCCGCCATTGGGCCCTTCACTCCCAGTCCCAGGGTTGCTGCATGCTGGCTGACCCCAAACCCCCCCCCCTCAAAGTCTAATCTCACTTGCCTGGGTGTCTCATAAGGAGCTAGATGGGATAGGTGAAAAGATCATTTCCCCATGGGGATGAATGAAGAATCAGCATTTATCTGCAGATGGTTTTTATGCAGTGATATTACATTCCTGGGTGACAACCTTCTATGACCTTGACCCTCGACATTACCTCTGACAGAAGGAGTTGAGTACCCATCAGGCGTCAGATATGAAAGAAGAGTGTGTCCTTTTAATCTCTCCAACTTCATCCATCATATACCTCCTGCAGCATGATGGAAAATGTGCAGCATTCATCATGCAGCCCTGATCTATGTCGTTTAAACCCAGACGGTTTATGGGGAAAAAATCATGTTTTGAAGTGGTATTGACAGGTAGATATGTGGCTCAGTGGGCTAAGCCTGTGTGCCTGTAATCACAAGGTTGCTGGTTCAAACCCAACCTGGAGCAAAGTCCTTAACCTCCCGCTCCCTGGGTGGCTGCCCTTTGCGGACAGCTTACTCTGCAAAGAGTAAGTTGAGGGAGATATAAGGACAATTTACCCATGGGGATTAATAAAGCATGGGTTATTGTTGTTAGATGTAAGATTGTGTTCTGTTTGTAAATGATACAACAACAAAAAATTTAAATGCAACATGTGTTATTTATCACTGAATGGATCTAATATCATTTTGGAATTTGATTCCAGTACAATAAGGACAAAGGATCACTAAATAAGCATTACAAATCCGTTAGAATGTACTCTAACTGGCATGCAGTGTCCTGATACAAATGTCTAAAGGTTGGTTTGATTAATTGCTAATTACTAGCTTGTCTCTGGAAGGGACGCATTCTCTCATGCATTGTTCTCCCCTTTAGAGCTGTTACTGAGCTGTGAAGGACAGCTCAAGGTCTATTCCCACCAGTTCCTCCAGCGGAGGAGGTTGGAGCTCCTGCGGTCACATGACCGAGATAACGAGAGGTGTCACATGTCCGGTCAGACAATGCTTGTGCAGGGGGATGTGGCTGCGCACCTCGGTGTCATTTACGATGATGTCAGAGAAGGAGCCGGGCGTTCTTACATTGTGATGGCATAATTATAGGTTAATGTACCGATAAGGCAGGGAAGTCCCTTTACTGCAGCCTGTTTTGATGCAGATAAAGTCTACCACACTATGGGCTGGTCAGTACATGGTTTTCCTTTGTGATTAAGACGGTGTGAGTCTCCTGCTTTGTGCTCCGGAAGGGCAGGCAGCGAATGTCTCATTTAGGCTGGGGAGTTGACGGATTGCAAACCTTTCCATAGAGGAATGGGGTGTTTTTCAGTGGGTGCTTAGTTACTGTATCCTTGTTTATTGTGAAGTTTTGAAGCTCAGTTTGTGATTCAGTTTTTTTTTTTGTATAGTCTCCCTCTCAACATAGTTCCCCCCAAGCTCCTAATAAACCATCAGACGGCAGCATCATTTCCTGGCATACAGTAGTTAGGGGTAACAATAGAATGAATGAATAGTCGATAAAAGCCAGAAGACAACAGAAGACAGGAAACAAAACGCCATGGTTTGATATCAAAGAGAAATCCTCTGAGGCCCCAGAGTCCACTGGGTACTAACAAACAGGCCAGAAAGTACTGTGTGTGTGTGTGTGTGTGTCTATGTGTGTGTCTGTGTGTGTGTGCGTGTGTGTGTCTATGTGTGTATCTGTGTGTGTATGTCTAGTATTTATTACATTTTGGGGACATTTTTTTTGTTCCCTACAAGGTGAAACTAAGTGTAATAAAAATCTGTGACTGCAATCAAAAAGTCACAAGCCAGAAGTGTAGTATTTTGTTTGGTTACTTATGGTTCAGGTTAGGGCTGAGTAGGGGTTAAGGTCATCATGTTGGGATTAGAGTTTTCCCCATAGAAATGGAGTCCCTATAAAGATACGAATATGTGGACTCTGTGCATGTGTATGTGTGTGTGTGTGTGTGTGTGTGTGTGTGTGTGTGTGTGTGTGTGGTGCTTTTATCACCCCTTTCGTAAGACCAGCTCTCCCTTCAATCCACTGCTGGCCAGTAGCCCTGCCTGTCATTGGGTACATTCATGGTATGACATTCACTACGAGTGCAGGACCCCCAGAGAGGTGACTGATACACTGACAGATGTTCCATGCAGATATACCCAAAGATAGGGCATTTTAATAACATTTATTTTAAAAAATAATATGAATACTAATACAGCCAAGAACAGTCTTTTAACTTAAAATAAAACAAATGTCTGATTAATTACCCTGATACAAGTGCCTAAGGTTTAGCCTGTCCTTTGTTCCTTGTACCAAAATTAAGGTCAGGATTCTGTGTGATATATCTCTCTGCAGCCGTGCACAAAGGAACATTCCAGAGAAAGACCTCAGCTTTGCGCAGTGCTAAATGCCATCACTGCACAGTACTGTCACCAACAGAGCCCTGGGGTGGCAGACAGAACCACGGATGGGGAATATGGCAGACATTTATAGCTTTTCCTGCAAACACTGTCATCGTCTTCAGACACGCTCTCCGACGTCACGTTAAGTTGGGTTTCTACGGTGATGTGCCGGGCTTAACCATGATGTGATGGATTTAAACTGTAATCTCAGTTCTGCAGCTGCACTGCCGCTCCCAGAGGGTCATCTGCACCTCTTAGCGAAGGCTAACGATCCTCAGCATCTTCTCACAGTAAATTGGGAGCGAGGTCTTCATCGTCACCACGTCCTCCTCACTCCTGCTAATAAAGGAACAACTTACCTGCTGTTTATGTCTCATGTCAGCCCTGCTCCCAGCTTCAGAGGTTCTGAAAACATTTTCCCTTTAAGTTTGGTCAAAATTAGTTAGAAAGTCACTTGTACATGACTTAATCTCATACTGATACAATGATAGGCCGTCACAGGTTTCAAATGAGATCCGTTCCCTAAGTTTGTCTTCAAGTCAAATTTGTAAATCGTAACAATAATACAGAACATAATAGTAGTATTGATAATAATAAAATAACAAAAGTAATTACATACCTTGCTTTGCTGTACCTCAGGTCAATGAAGAGCTGAAGCCGCGCAATATTTTCATCAGTGTCACAAAGTGTGTTACAAACCATTGTATTTAACATATTAGGCCCTATGAAGGTCCGTTCATAAGTACAAGTTGTCTGTAAGTCTAACGTTCTTGGCTACCTGTGATATTATCGATATGGTAATAATAATAATAATAATAATAATAATAATAATGTTGCCTTCAGAAACACTTTGAGGGTTAACAACATTCCACGAAGTCAGGGCACAACTTAATCATTTACTGTAAACACAAAGGTCTATTTATTGGGGGGATGTATGATGCAAAATTAAATATTTGGGGTACATATGCCCCCGCCCCTGCCGATTCCTACGCCCCTGCACATCACTGTTGTACTGAGCTCTTATTTTTGCACTTGTGGCCTTCCAGTTAGTTTTAACGAGTCTGGCCATTCTCCACTGACCTCTCTCATTAATATGGTGACTTCCCCCACAGAACTGCCACTGACAGAAACTTATTTGTTTATCATTCAGTTCTATGTAAACTATGTTCTATCTAAACTCCAGGGAACATATGTGTGTGAAAATCCCAGGATGGTTTGAAAGATGCTGGAACCACCACACATGGCACCAGACAATGACACCACATTCACAATCAATTAGATCATGCTTCTTAGCCAATCCATTGCCTTAATCAGTGTTTTCCAATCCAGGTTTTTGCTCCTACCAGGAGCTGGGAGGACTGTTTGTCATGGAGCTGGGAGGGAGCAAAAACATGGACTGAGCTGAGTAACACTGGGCTAGATGAACAGTAAATGAACCTCTTGCCTCTTTCTACAGACAGTTTGCATTAATGCACAGATGTACCTGTGGCCACTGAGTGTACAATGATATTAAATATAAATATATAAAAATACATTGTGTAATATATCATTGTCTCTAAGTGATTTCACAGTGAATTAACAACTAATTGCACAGATTATGTTTATGTAATCTATAAAGCAGCATTAACATGTCGAAATCTTACTGGACAGTGTAATGCAGTGTGCATGAATGACAGCTATAACTCAAACTGGGTGCATTCAAATGGACACACCCCCTTTTTCAGAGTGTAGCAGAGAGTGGTTAGATGATGTCTCTCACTCTGGCAGCAGGTGGCTTGCAGGCATGGTATCCTTCTCCAACAGATGTCTGTAAGCGTGACAAAGCCATCACATTCGTTATTTCTGCTGACAATTTGGTCGGGCATCACTGGAGTCCAATTAACCCTGCGGGGGAGGTGCCAGATTGGGCCAGGCCCCCCTACTCTGCCCCGTCCCCATCCCCATCCCAGGGGACACCCCCCAAGCTGAGGTGACTGAACCAGGCATATTACTTTGCTGCCTCAGCCCATATGCAAGCCACAGCAGCCCTGATGGTGAACGGTGCTTTTATCAAAGTCCGCCATGGGTTTACAGGGCAAGGTCAGGTGCGGGGTACTGTGAGTAGGATGACCTTGACTAGGATGTGCACTGGAGGGCCCCAGAGTAGGGTGTCCACTGGAGGGCCGCAGAGTAGGGCGTCCACTGGTGTGTCCCAGAGTAGGGCATCGACAAGAGGGCCCCAAAATAGGGTCTCTACTGAAGGGGCCCCAAGTCCACAGAAAGGCATCTAAGTAGGACGTTCACAGGAAGGCCCACAAGTAGGATGACCGCAAATGAGGGCCTCTGAGTAGAGGATCCACAGGAGGGCCCCCGAGCAGACCATCCTCCGGAAGGCCCCTGAATCGGGCATCAGCAGGAGGGCCTGCGAGTAGGACATCCATAGCAGTGCCGGAAATGGGTGTCACTCAGCCACCGCCGGCAAGTCAGCCACTACGGTATGTGCAGAGGATGCGTGCAAAGATACTCCCATTTGCGGCAAAGGTAAATGGGGGAAGCAGCGGCACGTTCAGGCACATCCCACGCACAGACTGAGGAGGGGACGGGAGGGGGGGCAGAATCTGTCTGGCAGAAAAATAATTGGCATCGATTCAAGATCCATGGTCACGACTTTTCAGTGGTATTTTTAAAATTTCATTGCTGGAAGGGAGAATTCCTCCTAGGATGTTTGTATAGCAGTGGAATTTGGGGGGTGGGGGTGTGGCCTGTTCACTGTAAAATGCTTCAGTGCCAGCTGTTTGCATCCTGTTGACTTGGGGACTGTTTCCATGGCAATAAGAGGGAGGACACTGCGTTGGAGAGAAGAGCTGCATATGAAATAGGCGAAAGAAGTAAGAATTTTCTGGAGAAGACAGAGAATACACCCTGGCAAAGGATCAGTGAGCATCACATCTTAAAACAAGAAAAAAATATTAGCCAAAACTGATATCACAAACATTACTCTCATTTTGTTCATTCTCAGATGGCCTACTGTAGGTATCTGAAAGAAATTGCTTTACAACCACTATCCACTATTAACACAGAATTAGACCATTTTCTCCAAAAATATCTCCCTATGACATCACATGTCTTCCCTGATCTGTCCTGTGGTCTATGAGGAGTCATCAGTGTCATGTACAGTATTATTATATTACTCAATAAGGTCAATACATTCTTATAGACTTTACAGTTTGTCCCTTAACCTCTTAAACCCTGTCATTATGGAAATGAATAATATGCAGTATTAGCATAGTATATCATAGTATGGTACAGCATAGCATAGTACACAGTATAGTATAGTATAGTATAGTATCACTGGAACTGATAATTACTGGCAGAAATCCAAATCTCAAGGAAGTCTTTTTTGATACATAGTCCTGCTCTGTGAACAATAAATTGCAACCCTCAATTACTAATCAAATTTTGCAAGAACATTCATTCAAAGCTATTTTTTCACACTGAAGACATACAGGGGTTGTACTGAATAAGATGCACATTCTGTGGTTTTTAAACCATCTGCAGACACAATTCTCTTAAGCAAAGACATTGATTGTTCCTGTAAAAAAGAAACAAAAGTTTGTACATGGTTACAAGAAGGAATATTACTTGTAGCAACTGAACTACCGGTTATTAACTTGAGGTGAGAAAAAAAGAAACCACCATTGTTAAATTAAACATGTTTATGTTAGTTTCTCACATTTTATCTGGCTTATACTCTACACACAGTTTCGGGCATGAATTATGTCGGTTTTACATTTTGATACGATACTGCGATGGGCTGTGCATGCAATTTGAGGTGCCAAAATGCCCCCACATTACTTATACAAAACATAAAGACTCTAATTAATACTTCAGACAATCCTGGACGATATACAGAAGCACAGCATTAGACTATAATGACAATGAAACAGACGAGTAACCAAGCTACATTTTCCACAAGAGACACGGGAGTACAAGTGTTTCATTAAAGGGGGGAAAATGCTTTACATTTTTAAAGCCATTCTGTACGTAACATGTAACTTCAAAGTACATTGCAGATGCTACTCTCTGTAATTCTAATGTTTGAAGCAGCAGGTGAGAAAATGCACAAAAAAAACTTGTCCTGAAAAATGATTTGATCAGAGGATGATGGATAAAGTGGAAATTTTACAGTCAGTAATCACAGTAATCACTGTGCAAATCACTCCAACATGAAGTTACTAATCTCTCTACTGTCGATGTGAAAAATTCTAATTTCCCCACGTGAGAGAGAAACCCATAGCCTCATGTTTTTAGGGATAAAGTTAAGCAATATCATTTAATTCGTACGAAACTAAAATCACAGTGCAAATTGGTACACGCCGATTTCGTTGATAATCTTGTGATTCTCATATGCATGTTGGAAACAGAATAAAATGAGCAGCGGTGATGTGTTCTTAGCCAGGGCTGGGTTCTGGAGCTGCAGAGAGGAACAGCCAATGGGTACTATGGTCTAAATGAACGCATCGGTCCCATGTAGAATGTCCCGGAAGACTGAGACTGACCAGCCTCGCACTCCTGCAGACACAAAGCCCCTGGGGGCAGTTTTCGTCATGCGGGTAGGACAGCTAGTTAGCAAAACAATCCATCGGCGATCAAAGATAAGACACAAGTAGGGTCACAAATGTTTACCGCATTATATAGTGTTTAGGCTACATTACATCTACCGCCAACCCCACGATAAGTCCTGGTAGAGACCAGTAGTACAATATCATTTGTGATTGACTGAAATTGGACAGTCGTAGTTATCACCGCACAGAGGCAAAAACAAAATTCAATAAAAATATACAAAACGAAATTGATGAAGAAAAATACAGGCGAACAGAACCGTGTCGCTTTTCTCTTCAGTTTCACAAAATTCTCAGAGTGTTTCCACACTGAAATTTCAGAACAAAACTCTCAGGAAAAGAAAAAACAAAACAGGAAAATGAGCTCACCATCATACAGAAAATATTGATGATCATAAGTCACATTTATTTATCGCAGCACAGTTATTTCGTTTCTATTTTCGGCTGTTTACATCTTACACGCTAATTGTGGGGGACTGATGGTTGGTAGGGAGAAGAAGTGTGGGATCACTGAACATGGTGCCGTCCTGCACTGGGCGGTCCATCGGCAGGCTAACCATCAAGACCAACGAGCCCCTGTGCTGTGTAACAAAGCCATTGGTTCTCCAGTCATGTATCCAATGGTCAATGGTCAGTCAACGGTCTTCCATCGAAGGATATCCATTCGTCCATTTTTTTCCTGGGAAATCAGAGTGGTCAGGAGGGGGGCCTCCCTCTCCATGTCAGGAATGGGCCCCCAATTCCAAATGTGCAAGGCTCTCATTCAGTGTCCACCCTCGGACCGCGACTGCGGGTTTGAGTTCCGTGAACAACACTGTACAAGCGGCGTGCGTCGCTCACAGCAGCGCCAGTGCCCCCACCGATCCATCATTAGCGTCATGGTAAAGAGGAAGCGTCTCTGAGCAAAATCCCAACAGTGCAAATCCCTAAATATCAGAAACGTATCCATGGGAACATGAATCCGGAACATTGTCAGGACTGACATGCAATACATGCAATAATCACTTTTTAATTAGCATATGTATACATTTATGTAACACATTTTCTCCTATCCATTCTATATCCTTCCGCTCCTGTGAAAGTTAATTAGCATATGTATACATTTATGTTACACATTTTCTCCTATCCATTCTGTATCCTCCCGCCCCTGTGAAAGTTAATTAGCATATGTATACATTTATGTTACACATTTTCTCCTATCCATTCTGTATCCTTCCACCCCTGTGAAAGTTAATTAGCATATGTATACATTTATGTTACACATTTTCTCCTATCCACTCTATATCCTTCCGCCCCTGTGAAAGTTAGCTTATGTATACATTTACGTCACAAATAATTTCTTATGCATTTGTACTTTTCCTCCTGTTTTTATGAACTGCAACTTGTAGAACGACCCCTGGAGGTAATCCACCAAATTAAAGAGATAGAATAAAATAGCAGTGAATGGTGCTCAAGAAAGGTGAAATGTGATCGTCTTTGAAGTTGGTCCTCCGCTGTGATATTAACTGGGCACTTTGGGAGATCTGGGGATTTTTCTTTACTGTGTGGACCATATGCTTATACATATTCAGCTGAACATTAAGTCAAGTCACATTTTGGCTTGTGGCTTCACATACATGAAGGAGTTCTTACAGATAGTTCTCTATCAGCCATCTAGGAGGATATTATGAGGGGCTTTACATCATGACTGCCTACTGGCTCAACCAGCAAAAGTTTTGACCTCACGAAAAAGATCAAATTTTTCTTTCTGAATTTAACAGCCAGCTCTACTCGTGATTAATTCATGTAGCACCACTCACAAGTTCTAACATCTGAAAAATCCAATCGAGAAAACATAACTATGTGAGATCAGAGCTTGAATCGGGGACTTTTGATGTAATTGCCTCTAACGAGCCGTGCCGTTTCACAGGATCACCTGGGACCAAAACTGTTGAGTCGATTCCCACAAAGAGATGTTAATAAGCACAGCACAAGAGAAACATCGTGGGGAACGTGAGCTAGAATGACAATATTACCTTAACTGTCTCGTCTGCGACTTCCCCCCAGGCCATTAAGACCGAGCGCTGCTGTCTGCTTGCGTGTAACCAGTAATGACAACCTCTCTGCAGCTATCTGCACGTAAACAACCGGAGACACTTCTGTTCACGGGTTTGCCAACAGCTGGCCAGCAGAGAAGCAAATCCGCATGCAAAAAAAAGGAAACAATATCAATAAATAAAAATAAACGACAGCTTGCAGATGCATTCCTGTTTCCCTTTACCTTCCTTTTTTTGCCCAGCCAGAGGCACAATGCACAAACACAGGTCCAGTGCGCATTCCGTGTCCCAGTGCCACCGTAATGTCCCAGACACTGCCGTCAGGATGATGTCACAGGATGACCCATGCAAACATGACTGAGCCCAGGAGTTTGACGAGACGTGCACGTGATTCAAGACAGGATTCCAGACAATTCCCCGGAAAAGATGGATTAAAAAAATCACAGACATGAGGTCCTATGGAGCGATATCTTTTGGAAGCACATTTTTGTAATCTAAATACAGGTATGTACATAAGCTCCCTGATTGGATACATTTTTACATAATATAATGGCCAAGTCCTGAGCCTCTAAGAGTCCTTTTATTGCCATTACTGTAAGTACCGTAATAATGGGCTACTGGGATTTTTAATAAAAAGTACTATTGTTAAAGTTGTGACATATATGGCCATGGTTGGGAGAAGGTTCCTTGTTTTTTTGTCCATTGATAAAATGTATCTTTTTCTAATATACACCATTTTTATTATGCACAATTTCTATTACGAATATCTAGATGCTACTGAATTAGGAGACTCGGGGAGGGAGCTAGAGAGTCCGCGGGCGAGCCTTAGCCTCACAGGATGGATGGAATGGGGGAACGAGAGCGCCTCAGCGGACAGGGCGAGCCGTACGGCGAGGTTACTGGAGACAGTCTGAGGGCATTGCCAGTCACGCCCGCTATGTTGTTTAAGCTCCGGGATTTTTCGTATCCTTCGATGCGAGAGAATGCACAAGACACACGTGTAAGTCAATCCGCCCCCCGAGGAGGGGACGGGGACAGGGACAGAGGACGGCGCAAAGATACGATGCACACGCCATGCATCACAGTCACACACATGTTCAGCAGTGCATGGGAACATGTCCACCAATCAGTAATACAGGCAGTCATATATATCCACAATGCAATAACATTTCGCAAACAGGTATTGTAAGTGCATCGTTTAAAAATAGATTGCATGAATCATTTTACCTTCAATATTTAAATAGCACTTCATTATCATTAACAAATCCCCCCCCTGAATCTTAATTGACTAACATTAAGATCATGCACTTATAATTTGAATAATGAAACAGGATACAACCAAATTAATGAGCACATTTTTCACAAATCATATCATGTTAAGAAGAAGCAGGGGTTAGCCTTAGTGACTCATCGGGTGTCACTGAACGCAGGACATGAGCTCTGCAAAAAGCCTCTCGAAGGCTGGAGAATCAGAGGCGGCTTAGTGACTTAGCATCAAGGATATAGGTTTAGCTGTTCCACCTTAAGACAGTGTGTACCCAGAATTCAGTGAATATCCAGTTGGATGAACTGGCAAAACACGCTGTGTAAAAGGCTTTTAGATTGAAATGTAACAGCAATAGATGCATATGTTGGTTAATATAAGAAATGATCAGAGGTGGAGATTTGAGGTCCAGAGAGTACAAATCAACACCAAGATTTCGTTTCAACCAACCAGTTGAGCACTCTGTGACTGAATTTTTATACTGAACCAGTTGGTTGAAACAAAATCTTGGTCTGGATTTGTACTCTCCGGATCTGAAACCTCCACTTCTGGAAATGATCCATTCATCCTTGCAGGTTTCATTGTCACTTCTGTACGACAGGGTCCCGGCTGGCCTGGAGAGCTTCCCAGGGGGCACCTGGCCCAGCTTAGCGACACCAGTCCACCTGAACTTTATGTTTTTGGATTACGGGAGGAAAGCTGCCTGAAGGTGCGGAGAAAACATAGAGCAAGAGGTGGTATTCAAAGCCATAGCTGTGGAGGCGTGAGGCTGCAGTGCTGCCTGCTGTAAAGAATGACCCATCCCCCCATCCATCGTCTAGCCACTTATCATGGGCCGGGTCACAGAGGGGCTGGAGCCTATTCCAGGCAGCACAGGACAAAAGGCCGGGGTACAACCCAGGCAGGGTGCTGCTGTAAAGATGTACAGTACCAGTTGGAAGTCTGGACACAGCTGCTTTTAACACGCTCTCTATTTTAACTATGTTATTCAGCTTATAGTATTTGGTCTCGAGGCAATGAAATAGACATTCCAAATATTGCAATGGCCAAGGGAAGTGTTTGACATCTCAAAAATGTTCTCAAATTTTAGACTCTTCAAAATAGCCTGCTTTTGCTACAATGACAGCATTGCAGACTCTTGGCATTCTTTCAACCAGCTTCATGGTGTAGCCACCTGGAATGCTTCTCCAACAGTCCTGATGGTGTTTCCATAAGTTCTGGGCACAAGTTGACTACCTTGCTCTTACTCTTCGATCCAGCTCATCCCAAACCAGCTCTACAGGGTTTAGGTGGGGGGATTATGGGGGCCAGGTCTTCTGTCACAGCACTCCATCTCTTTCCTTACTCACGAGACACTTTCTAAAGAACCTTGAGGTATGCTTAGGGTCTTCATTTTGTTTCAGTAGCAGTGTCCAGACTGTTGACTGGTACTGTTTCTCTTAGCTTAATGTTCTGTGCCACTTATATGATATATGAATTTTGGCATGGGACCTTGGCTCATTTGATCTATATACAATCTGTCATTGTCTGTTACAACTCTCTGCTATGGATTATTACCACTACAACAAATTCCTGCCAGAAATGGAATTATAATGCATGAAATTATGGATCCCACATCAAGTATTAGATAGAAAGTGTTAGCAGGCAGATGAAGTGTTCAGCTTGGGCACTGAGAGAAAATGCCCATAGTGACTGTTTCATAGTCAGTGTAGCAGTTTATAGTGGCATGTCCCTCAGAGTACTGCTTACACATATGGCAAGAGCGAAAAATACAAGCAGATGAATAAAACATTGAGATCGACGAGCCACGCATTAACTCTGTGGGTGTTTGGGGAGGGGGGGAGGGTCGTCTGCCAAAGCGGTGACGGTTCGAAAGGCCGTGGCATGGCCGTTTAGAGAACGGCGATGACATCACCCGTCCTCGTTGCGCGTTTAAAAGAGACTTCCTCTTGTTCATGTGTCAGACCAACAGAAGCAAGCAGAAGTTCTTAACCACAGATGGACGCAGCAGCGATTAGCGGCGAACCTCTGAGTGGAAAGAGAATAAAGCATCCCGAGAAAACAGAAATGATGGCATCTTGGGTAGCTACAGGAGGAAGCAGACGCCCATTCCCTCGATTCAGTCGGGCATGACACGGCATTCTTCTTTCCGAGACTGAACACACGATTCATCGGGGGGGGGGGCGACTCATCCTAGCTCTAATCACACAGACCTTGACAAGTGACATCTTAGAATCCCACAGAAACCTTCATGGAACCTGGTAGGATTATGTATGACTGTTAAAATTCGAGTTTAAAATACCGTATCGCCATTTAAGGACATAAGGACTATGGCGAGAACTCCCCCCCCCCACCCCCCACCCCCGACCGT
>JAODJW010000001.1:13173635-13184557 GCA_026777045.1 Hyperopisus bebe | reverse complement strand
ATATTGCTACTGCCTGGTGCTCCCAGTCATGCAGTTCCTGGGTGTGCAAACAGGCAGACTTTATTGGATCCATGTTAATGTTATTGCAGAGATATTTCATTTGTAACAACAATTTAAATGTCATGCAGCCAGCAAAAGTGTCACTGGGAGTGATACCGACTGTCTTGTTTTGGTCACCTCGCAGCTGGATACAGATCGCATCTCATCCTGCGGGGGGGCAGAAACCAAGATCCCCCAGGCAAAAGGCCTACCTCTGATCCCCCTCCCCCCACTTTGTTGGTCCCAGGGTTTGTCGTAAATTTATGAACTGCCCTGGGACAGACGGAGACGCCCTGTGACTGATGAGGATACATCAGCGGCCACAAAGCACCTGCAGTGGATGACATGCTAAAAATTGCTAAAAACCCTTTAGCGCTTAGCAGTGCATTGCTACAGGTTTGTGTGCGTCAAAAAAGAGAAAGGGGCAGTTACGTGTCCTACAATGGACGAGCGTCCTGTCCACGGTGTCCCCTGACGAATCGGCTCCCAGAATACACTTAAGCAAAAGGAATGACAAAATGAATTCTTACGACTATCAACACACAGTTATTTCAAATATCTGTTAGCTGTTAGCAGGAGCTATCTTTGTATGCAACAAATGATAAAACGTTAAAAAGAAAACAGCTGGTAATTAAAAGCAGTGCAAAACTGAATAAAATGCAATATTAGGAAAATGGTCATAATCTTTAAGGAGTTTGTTTCAAATCAGTTACATCCCTACTTTTATTGTAATGTGAAAGCGTAAAAAGGAACTTGGAACTTGCAGCTTGCTGGATATTTACAGCTGGCACATTGGCATACATATTTACATATGAATGTTTACAGATGGGATATTTACATATGAATGTTTACAGTTGGCTTCTTCCATATTAATGGGGTTATCTCAATAAATGGCTGGAAAATGATGGGCCTGTAGTTTGAATTTCACTTTGCTTTTTTTTTTCCTTGCGATTTTTACTTCCTACAACCACAATGACTAAATTAATTAGAACGTTAATAACATGCTGAGAAAAAAATTGTACCCAGGTATTCAATAAGGTCATTGTGATAGGATTTTGGGGGGGGGCAGAATGACTGCTATTGTGACGTCATCAGCGGCTACCAGTAAATGACCCATGTTTAAAGCCACCGTCCCTTCGTTTCCGCTTGGTTAGGTCCTCTCCGTCTCTGCACCACTGATGGTCACATCATACATTTTTAATGAATGGAAGCCTTTTTAAATGTCAGGTCTTCCTCTTTTTTTGCAAATAGCATACAGTTCTCATGAGCCAAAGAGCCCTTCGGTTAATTTTGCAGGCTTCTAAAATATGAACAGGAAGGAGAAGAGAAGGATATGAAAACAGGAGGATGTGATCTCATTCTGAGTGCAGGACACTATGAGAGCAGAGTACGCAAAGTCAAAAATACACACGTCACGATGAAAGCTGCAATTACAGATAAAAGTTCATATAAAAGCACGTTTAGGTGATTCTAAATCTTTTCCTTTACGGATTTATTTACTGCTGACTGCTAAAAATTCAGGATACTTCACTTAACAGAGCAGCCTTCGGCACGAGTGGTGATGCCATACATCCATCCATCCATCTATTCATCTTGCAACCACTCACTGCTTCCCTGGTCAGGGTCATGGGTATCATTTACAGGGCAGGGTAAAATAAACATCACTCTGAATTATCCACACTTTGCCCAAAAAGGAACCTTCTGAATGCAAACCTCATTATTTATATAGGTTTATGATTTTATACAGTCTGATTTAAGACAGGCCGTATTACAGGTGAGAGTTGGATTTCGCCGCTATTAACCTGAAGGTTATACAAGGTAATGTTACACATACACTCCTCCCCCCCCCCAAATGATATTTCAGCAGTCACTGCACGCATTCAGGATCAGGGACAAACCTGGTGGTTTTTAATTAGGCCGTAGCCAATTGAAATCAAACCGCCCAGAGCCCCCTGGGTGCCCCCCCCCTCCCCCAATGAACCTGAATTTTGGATACGGCCGTGTCGCGGCAGGCGTGCAGGTGGTCAAGTGAAAATGAAGCAACGTCTGAGCGGCTTGAGTGAAATAATCCGTGCCTCTTGTGCCCTTGCATACTCACCCAGGTACACTCTGGCCCGGATTAACCATATGGGCACTTGGGCATGTGCCCGGGGGCACTATGTCCTCTGGGGGCACCAAGCAGAACAGCCCCCCTTTTAACAAATTAATGTGATTTAATATCTAATTTATTTAATATGATCATTATATTGTTTTTTTATACAACATTCATGAGGCACCAATCAGCTCCATTTCTTTCTGATGTGACGTCATGCGTGCTGTCGTTGCCCTGGGGCACTTAATACTGTGAATCTGAACCCTGGGTAAACTGTATATCCGAAAGTATGTAGATTCCCCAATTAATTTGAGGAAATGCCTAATTAAGCCACACGCATTGCTGACACAGGTGTATAACTAAGTACACAGTCGCGCAAACTCCTGCAATGAACATTAAGCAGCAGAATGGCTGGTTGTACAGATGAGATCAGTGACAATTCACCTGGCACCAACACAGGACGCCATCTTTCCCGACAAGTCAGTGTGCCACCTTCCTGCGCTGCTAGAGCTGCCCTGGTCAACCACGAGCAAAGTGATGGTGAAAGTTAGAATGTTCAGTTACAGTGTGGTCGCCACACAAGCTCACAGAAAGGGACCTGATCATCCAACATCAATACCCAACCTGAATGGCAGCAGATCCCACCAGCAATGTTCCAACATCTAATGGAAAGCCTTCCCCGAAGAGTAGAAGCTATTACAGCAACAAAGAGTGGACCATCTGCATATTTGTACCCTTGGTTTCGAAATGGATAAGCAGGGGTCCACATACTTTTGGCCAAGTCATGTGTCTGTCTTCTAGCCCCCTACTACACAACACAAGACTAGCCTGCCTGTGAACAAAGGTGGTGCCCCCTTGTGGCTGAGCAGGAGTAGATGGGAAAGGTGGCATCACCTTGTTTCTCCTGACCAGCCTTCACACTCCATGCTATTACGTCTCAGCTGACGGACCTGATTGAGTTGAGGTGAAAAGCGCCACTCCCAGATGCCGACTCATTTGGTGATATACAGCGGCGTCCCAATGAACAAAACTTACACGATTCGTTTTCCTTTCACTTCCAATCAAGTGCAGCAGTGTAAACAGGGAGCATTAATCGGATCAGACAAGTAAGCATGGCAAGAATTAATCGCTTCTGGGCCCAATGGATATGAGCTGATATGCAACTAATTCCCTCCCAAAATGTATACCCTTTTCAAATAAAATCTAATATGTCAAACTCCTATGTAAACAACAGAAGTTGTTTGTCCAGAGACATACTGTTATGAGCCTGTGTAGCTCAGTGGTCTAGGGTGTTTTGCCATGTCTGGAAGGTTGTGGGTTCAAATCCCACAGTTAGGAGAGTAATTATATTACCACTGATCTCTTAAGCAAGGCCCTCAACCCCAACTGCTGCAGGGGTGCTGTATGCTACTCGGCCCTGCTCGCTGACTCAAAAAATATAATAATAATGTTGTCTCCATAACATACAGCTCATGAAAGTGCTCCAAACATTCTACTAATGTCTGAATGTGAACAGGTTCATATCTGTCTGTCGATCTGGTGCTGGGAAATCTTTGGCTCTGCTCCACAGAAATTCCCACTTAGGTACAGCCCCCCCGCTACTCTTCTGATGGCCGACACAGCAAACCCAACCAATCAGCCTCCCCGCATCCACACTTACTCTGGACGGCCACCATCTGCTCAGCACTATTTTTACTCTGCATTCCATGCTTCCTCCTGGAAAGTCGCCTCTTCCCGGGATACACGTTTCCACGTTCTCTTGGCACAACAAGCAGACTGGCAGTCAATGTCGCACCTATCAAGGTCATGTGACATCATTGCCCCCGTCGGGAACTTTACTAGTTCCAGCGTAATCCCTGAAGCTCCCTGGTCTGGCAGAGTGATGTCACGATTCGCGGTTGAGCGAGGCCCATATTTTCAATTGCTCCAGGGTTCCTGGCTGATATTACGAACTGATCCTCATTTGCACATCACTTTAGACTAAAGCATCTGCTAAATGATTCAATTTAAACATAATGTAAGGTAAGGGCATTATCTGCATATCTACATATCTATTTGCATTCCTGAGAAAACAAGCATGTCAATATGGTGTTACCATTTGCTGTTTAGAGTCCTCGTGATTCCTTGGCACTCTGTGTTCACAGTGTACAAAGCATTTGCTTAATACTGGGAAACGTCCCTGTTAAGACAGACCACATCCATAGAATTACGCCCTTCCCTGCCGACACTCATATGGCTGTCCACGTCACCAAGGGTGCCTGGATACCGGGCGCTTCCGAGCTGACATCTCAAAGCTGCCGTTTTAAATATGATCTTGAATGAAATAATCTGAAATAATCTGCAGAAATCAACAGCATATTAACAGCCAGCAACCATTATGTTTCAGGCTCTGTATCATGTGTTATGTGTTGCATACTGATTCAGTCTTGCCACGTACCTCCTGGGCTGGGAGTTTGCATCCTGCTCCTGCTCTGTGTGGGCAGATTGCACGTTCCCATAAACTCTAGGTTCCTACTGTAGTCCAAAGACATGCAGCTTGTCTGATTTGCCCTTATAAAACTACCCATGCACATCCTGGGATAGGCTCTGGGGTTACTGCAACCCAGTACTCGAAAAACAGTTGAGAGACATATGGATCTCTGTCAACCTTCCGCAATTTTCTGTGTTTGGACTCAAAGGTCAGGCTTGCAGTTTGTCATGTCAGCAGCAGGGGGCATGGTGATTAAAGAGCTAGACCCATAAACCAAATATGCATGTAGTGGCTCTTCTGAAATGCAAAACCTCGAGTAAACAAACCCAGCCGCAAACGTCAGCGAAACCCGGAGGCTCTTTGGATGAACAAGTCAGCGGAACATCTAAACCCATAACTTATGGGAGAAAGAAGAAGGCATAAGAAACGTCTTCAGTCCTGATTTATGTCCTGTACAAACAATCAGAACGAATTACATTACCTATTATACCTCAGATCACGAAATACATAATCCAATATGGCGGAACTGCCAAGCATATGACAGAGTACATGAATTGAAATATATAGCCAAAGAAACGGTATGAAGGTACTGTAAGGCTGCACCCCCCATCCCTGTTGGTAAAGCGTCCCCTGTTTGAGCACCTGTACCTCGAAAAGGCTGTGCATGGCACTGATTGTCTGGTTCAGATACATTAACAGGAATCTTTTGCTGATGTCTAAAGATCATTGCGTAGATAAGCAGACAATTATGTGCACCCAGCCAGGTCCATATGCATGCTGAGGTACCCTCCCCCCCGCCCCAGGGTGGGTGTGGTCAGTGCCGTGTCACCACCCAGTCACACCATCTGCACGCCATAATATCTGGATTTTAAGGGTAATACAGCAGACCATAATCCCAACACACCAGGTTGCCATGCAACACTGGAGGCCAAACGGTAAACGGTAAACCACCACTGTGTGTCACCCTGACAGATCAGTAGTCATACGAACAAAATAGAACTGTACGGGGTTGTGATAAAAAAAAAAAAAATGCTTGCAAATCTTCAGATAAGCAGAGTGTAATTCTCATCAGGATGTAGTAAATATATACATATATTTGCACAGTCTGAGGTCTCAGTGCAATGTAACACCACAGCAATCAGTAAATTATGACTCATAGTTTACAGAATGAGGCGATTCGATTCTGACAGTTATAAAGTGCCATAAAACACACTGACTCAGAGAATTGCCTGTTCAAGTTTGGCAGGTATTAATTAAAAATGCTTGAATAACACCCAAAGGCACCCCGGGCGCGGCTGAATTGGAGCCTCATCTCACCTCCTAGCATCTTAAGTGGAAAAGGTCACAGTGAAGGGGACACCCAGGACAGGATGCCAGTCCATCACAGGGGACACGCTGTCACACAAAGTCACACACCACTGGCACTAGAACAAGATGAGAAGACACTGGGAGAATGGGCAAACGCACACACACACAGACATACAGCCATGCACACGCACACACACACACACACACAGACATACACCCATGCACATGCACACACACACACACACAGACATACACCCATGCACACGCACACACACAGACATACACCCATGCACACACACACACACAGACATACACCCATGGACATGCACACACACACAGACACGTGTGTACATTCACTTCCAGGGTGGGATGAATCACATTCAATCCCAGTGTTGATATCGTATTAAAATGACGTTGCTGTTTTAATTACTTTAAATTCAGTTACTTATTAAGACACACAGCGGAAGATGAGGGAGACTCCACCAGCAGCGTCCACCAGGGCAGCCGATCCATCCCTTGGCTCTGCTAACTGGAAGCATCGACTGAGTGGCGTCTGCCGGGAAACCACACGCCAGCTGCCCCCCTACCCACCTCGCCCCCGGCTCACCAATGTTTGCCACTTTTGTCAGATGCCGATCGCGTATTTACTGGTGTAGTAACCCTGTTGAATAAGAGGCTCTCCACGGACAACAGCCGGTGACCTTTGATCTCTTGGGCCCAGGTCACATGCTTCAGTATACATCCATGTGGAGACAAGCACCATCTCTCCGCCCTCAGTGCTGACTTCCTGCATGGGAATCCATGTGGCGATTCGTAGAAGCCACAGAGGACACCCCAGTCCATCAAAGCACCGGGACCAGATCCAGCTCCAAGAATGAGGAATCTCTACAGGGGCCCACAAGGGGTGGTTGGGTTCAAAAAGTCCATCCTCGAAAAAAAAAATCTTGGCCTGCTTCCTTTCCGTTTACAATAGTAAAAAAAAAAATCCGGGGTTGCTTGGCGACAGCCCAGCCGTGGGACCAGCCAAGCTCGTGATTGGGTGTGCCAGGCCAACTGTGTCCCCCCCCACCATGGAGCTAGGCTGGTAGAGTACTCACAGAGTCCCCCAAACCACATGTTTCGGCAGCAGGAGAAGACCGGATCAGAACCGACGTGCCTGGGGCTCTGAACTGAAAACCCAGCCCAATGGGTCGCCATAACCCTTTTCATCAGACCATTCAGATCAGCGCTGAAAGCACCAATGGGAGATGTTTCCTAAATGAAAGCACCATGTAATCAAGGAGAAGGAGGTTTGACAGGCCTGGGTAGGAATGAGCATGGCGAGGAGACCCAAATCACACAACGCCATGGTCTCAACACCCTTCCTGGTGCCATCTGCTTTATTGACAAGGCACCTGCCTCTCATTATTGTCCAGTGCCATGGAAATACTGAAGATGACCTTGTTTACAGAAGTGCAGGAGCAGGAGAGAAGAATAGGCACCTGAGTGTACAAGACCCAGAGGGGAGCAAGACCCAGCCTTGCCAGACCTTGCAACGCTGCAGTTGGACTCCAGGCCTCCCCACTGCTCATCCTCACACCTTAGTGCCATTGAAGACCCGCAGAAGATCACGGCGAACGTGTTACTTTTCATTACCTGGGTACTTGTGAAAACAGGGCCTTGTGGCTTCGCTGGATTCCGGGTGCAAGCCACCCTTATCCCTGGCAACTGCCCCATTGATAAAAACACACAGACCTTCCATTGACTGCCAAGGTCCCTCAGGAACAAAAGAGGGCGGAGGGAATAGAAGACAGTACACTAAGGTCACCTTGAACCCGCCCCTTTAGAGCAATTACCGTTTAATAGCCCCAGGGGGCATCTGACAGATCAGAGTGAACAAGAAATGGAGCACAATCCAGATAACAGGGGTGTTGGTATACTTGGTGGGCATTTCGGTACACAGCAGTATCACAGTGATGAGGTGTCAGTCTACTGTGTGGGTATTTCAGTATGACACAGCAACACAGTGATGGAGTGTCAGTGTAGTGGGGGTACATTTCAGTACGAGACAGTAACACAGCGATGGGGTGTCGGTGTGGCGGGGGTACATTTCAGTACGAGACAGTAACACAGTGATGGGGTGTCGGTGTGGCGGGGGTACATTTCAGTACGAGACAGTAACACAGTGATGGGGTGTCGGTGTAGCGGGGGTACATTTCAGTATGACACAGTAACACAGTGATGGGGTGTCGGTGTAGCGGGGGTACATTTCAGTACGAGACAGCAACACAGTGATGGGGTGTCAGTATAATGGGGGTACATTTCAGTATGACACAGCAACATGGTGATGGAGTTTTGGTGTAGTGGGGGTACCTTTCAGTCCGACACAGTAACACAGTGATGGGATGTCAGTGTAGCGGGGGTACATTTCAGTAAGACACAGTAACACAGTGATAGGGGGTTGTGTACTAGGTGCCTGATAAGGATGAGTAGATCCCGTTCCGCAGCCTTAGGTTATTTGTGTGCTGTTTGTATTTTAATGGCCCTGCACCCTGATTGTATAAACATCCCATATGATATTACTTAGTGGAAAGATATCCATCCAGAGGTGTTGAATCCCCTAATGATTTTGCAAATGTGATGACCCTTCAGTCTTTATAGCTACGCGAATCAGTGTTACGCCAAATCACTCTGCACATCCTGTGTCTTACGCCGCACACTCAGCATTTAACTTTCACGCCGCATGTCATGTGACTCCACATTGAACCATGAAGCCAGAGACGCCGAGATATGCGGCGATCCAGACATTAACATGACTCAGGCGCCGTTCCTCACAGACATGAATGGCTGATGGTTTGCGGTTGGGCGACGCTCAGCCTTTGTGTTTAGCCTGGAAAAGCTGCAAACGTTGCGACGAGGGAATTGACTGAGGCAGTGTTTCACAGTAAGCATCGTCAGACCATACTGGTCCAGTGGGAAGAAATTCAGTGTTTTAGCACTGAACTGCTGAAGTCAATAAGCATTTCTTAATAACCAGGCTGTTCTCCTTGGCTTTGCGTGGGTTTCCTCCCACTGCCAAAAAACATGTGTTAACTGGTGTCTCTCGATTGAGTGTGTGTGAGGTGATTGTGTGGCGACCCTGTGATAAACTGGCTTCTCAGCTGCTGCCTTGTGCCCTGTGTTTCGTGGGATGTGCTCCATGGTCACCTGAACCCTGCAGTGGATAAGCATTCATGGAAGATAGATAGATGTCATTCAGATGCAAAAGATTGCATATATGTTAAAGCAGGGTTTCTCAAAGCAGTCCTGAGGAACCCCCTCACAATCCATGTTTTTGCTTCCTCCCAACTCTCAGGCAGTTGCACTGTTTGCAGGTCCCTGATGACTGGTTTGAGAAACGCTGTGTAAAAGGTCATTCATGAAGTACATTAAGGGATTAGTCTTATTGAAAAACTGGGAATGTTGTGAATTGCTGTCACTATTGCATTGTATTTTTTCTAACCAGCTTAAGAACCATATTTATGTTCAAAAGCTGGATTTTCTCAGGCCATGAATGTCCTTCAAGCGTACAACATGCATCTCATACAATGGACTCATACAATCTCATAGGGCTTGAAGCCTAGGTCCATCCACAATGGCGGTTGTACCTTTTATTTAGGTCCTTAACCCAAACTATTCCATTGCAAACGTGGCATGGATGAGTGGATGCGTGGATGGATGGATAGACGGATGGAAAAACATAGTCACTTTGGAAATCCAGCAGGCGCAGCATAAAGAAGAATGTATTTCATGTCTCTTAGGTTGCCATTCAGTTCTCAGTGTTTTCTTCATAAATTAATTAATTAAAGTTAACTTTTAATCACAGTATCGGGATAAATAAATAAAAGATGGCCTTACATAAGCACATTGAGACCTCACTCAGGATAATTGTGAGTCCTTCTGAGCCACGGGCTCAGTCCGCAGCCCACCCTGCACCCAGAGACACTGGGAACCAGCAGAGCGAGTTGTGAAACCAGGGGGACCAGGAAGGTTGAATCATAAGGCTCAGTTAACCCCACTACATTTTCACAGTGGGATTCATCAGTGTCCCACCCCAGTGCTGCCCCCGGGAGGTGGGGGCCCTTGTGCCTTTTTACAGGGAGAGGGAGGTCGACATTGTCATGCTTCACCCACATGCTCCAGTGTCATGTGATGAGAGCCTGCTTCTCCATCATCACCGTCGCAGTGACACGTGAGGCTCAGAGACACACAGACTAAAAGACGAGATAAATAAAGGAAAGAGGAAGGCAGGGATGCTGAGGAGGCTCCACCCTGCTGGCTAGTTTGGGGTCTGCTGATAAGGCTTTGTCAGATTCTGGAGGAGGTTATGAGGAGGTTATGAGGAGGTTCTGAGGACACCTCTGCCTTCCTGCTCGCCATATTGAATTGCTTTAATGAGCCGGGCTGAGAGACCCTGATGAAACGCTGCTTGAAATCTAAATCTCAGAGCCAGTGAGCTCGTCTCACTCCTTTCCCCCACTCGCGGAAGCCCCGGGTTTAGCCGTTGCCATGGAGACGGGGCGTGCGAACCGCCGATGCGGACAGGTGTGATGACGTCACCCTCAGCTCCTCTTCCTCTGATCTTGCAGCTCACGGGGGACGTGGAGGAAGTCTCCACGTGACTGACAACAGCCTCCGCTCCCAAAGGGTGCTCAGAAAGGTGTTGGACTTAATCTACCAGAACCCATAGGGGCAGGACTGAGACAGGAGGGCACCATGGCACTTAAGCAGTTCCACATCTCTTCACTGCAAGGTTTCTTTGTAAATATATACAGTGAAGCGATGCAGGCAAACTGTAGGGGGAGTTGTGCCCTGCTGGTATTTTCTGAGAGGTAACGCGACAGTCAGGTGACTTCCTGTGTCCCTCCCTCCTGTACTCAGATGACCTTATCATAACTGCCTACCTTTAACGGGCTGACAGGTCCCCAGGCTTCTGTCACTGCCATCATCACGATCTTCTACCCTAAACTACACTCACCCCCCACCCCCTACCCC
>JAODJW010000001.1:13138905-13159534 GCA_026777045.1 Hyperopisus bebe | reverse complement strand
GTCTGTGTGTGTGTGGGGGGGGGGTCTGAATGTGCGTAAATTATGGGGGGGATAGGGGGTTGTAACCCTCCCCCCCAATAATCAAAAACAGCCAATACAACCCCCTGGACCCCCTTATATGGGTGGAGACCTCAAACCCCCAATGCTCAACATAAAGATACGCCCTTGGGGATATTTATGCATCACACTGTGGGGACATCTGGTTATTGACCTTGTTATTTTGATGTTTTGGGGACCATTTTCTTGGGGAAACTCAATTTTATAAAAATCTGTGACTGGAATCAAAATACGAAAAATGTCAAAAATCTTGTTTGGTTACTTATGCTTAAGTTTAGGGCTGGGTGGGAGTTAAGGTTGTCATTGTTGGGATTTGGGTTATGGCCATAGAAATGAATGGTCCACACAAAGATCTGAATACAAACATGCGTGTGTGTGTGTGTGTGTGTGCGCGCGTGTGTGTGTGTGTGTGTGTGTGTGTGTGTGTGTGTGTGTGTGTGTGTGTGGGGAGGGGTTTGCATAGATCAAAGTGTAGTGAAACCTGATATTTCCCTACTTTTTGGCGCTACTGGAGGTAATACCACAGCATAAAAGCAGTGGGAAAGAAGAGGTTCCTGGGATATGAGTATAAAAATAAGTTTTTTTTTTCATATTTATTCAACTGAAAAGGCAGATCTGTGAGTTCATTTAATGCTCAATCCAACAGAAGAGAATAACATCTGTAATGGACATATTTAATGATGATTGCTGTCATTACATATTATTGTAATAAGGACCTAAATGTCTTTTAAAAGTTAGTATAAGCCAGCAGCTACACAGCCACCAAATAAATGAATTATTTGTACAAAACGATTATACAACGAAACTTGGCAATTGTCAAGGCAACAAAGAGGCAATGAGCTATAATTAACCCAGACGCTCCGCTTCGGTGAGAAGTGAAATCTCACACTGGACATCAGCAAATCCTTCAAATGAGGTCCCTCTGTACATCTGAAAGCTTCCCTCGATAATTACTTGGAAAATGTCAGCGAGATCCCACAATGTCAGCATAAAGTTTCTCTGGGCAGACTGGTGTTAAGAGGCTCTAAATGACGACAGTGCATCAGATAATGTCACGAGGAACCAGCGGAACCAATCAGTGCATGGGATAATGTCACGAGGAGCCAGGGGAACCAATCAGTGCACGGGATAATGTCACGAGGAGCCAGCGGAACCAATCAGTGCATGGGATAATGTCACGAGGAGCCAGCGGAACCAATCAGTGCATGGGATAATGTCACGAGGAGCCAGCAGAACCAATCACACACGGCAGAATTGAAAATCATGATGATAAAATTTAAGCTTCAGGAAGAGCTTACTGAGTGAGGCATTACTGACCCAGAACATGTAGCACTTTATTTAATACTCCATAGAAACACATGCCATGTCCATATGGAATCCGAGGCAGAGTTTCACTGCAAACTATATGAGGCTAAAGCCGTTATTGGTTAACCCATGATGAGGACCAGTGTCATCTGCCAAGTTCCCATATCACAGACAGGTCACGAGCCTAACCCTGATCCTTTATAAAATAAACGTCACAGGACAGTCCTGTGATGAGTCGGTGCCCCATCCTGGGTTGTTCCCTGCCTCAGCTCCGGACCCTGGATAGGACAAGCCATTACAGAAAATGGACGGATGGATGGATGGATGTGACAGAACATAAAGGGCTGTGAGGCTTCCATTGGATTCACTTTCAAGTTCCTCCTCTTATCTATCTATCTGCCTGTCTGTCTGTCTGTGTCTGTCTGTCTATTGTCTATTCCCCTTCTACTCATCATGATTATGTATGCCTGTGTGTCTATTTCCATACCTAGCACCCTCACCAGGATGACTTCTTTCTATATTCCTGTCAATGTGTTTGGAGAATAAAATAAATTCTCCAGCTGACTGCAGTGGTTAAGGCACCGGGGGGCGGGCGGTGTAATCACTGGTCACAGTTATTCTCTACGGACAATTATACAGAAGCCAGTCAGGCAAACCACAGGCTTGGGTCTGTGGGAGGGAGCCGGAGTATCTGAAGGAAATCGGCAGGACACGGGGGGGGGCATGCAAACTGCACACGCGCACACATAAGTTCAGGGCAGAGGTGGGATTCTACCCCCCAAACCCCAGGGGCTGCAGTGCTGCCCACGGAACCATCATAACACCCTAAACCCAAATTCTTTCAGTAAAACATGTTCCTTAGACGGGTGAGAAAATAAGTGTGAGCCTCTTTATTCAAACACGTCATGCAGCTGGAATGCTACGCTATCAAATTTCATAATAATGTAGCATCACCGCGGCGTTCGACCTTTAGCACGACTTGGCAAACCCTCGGCGGGTCCTTGCCGCAGCCTCTCCCACTGCCCGCACTATCCCCCAGCAGCGGAGCTGACTGTCTGCCTGTCTGCGTGGGCACGAATTACCATCTCGTATTAACAATTTACAGATCTCTCCCCCAGTGGATGTCCTTGAGGGCAGAGCATGCCGAGCGAGGAGGCTGGGCGGCGGAGCGGCACGCCGCCATACTGGGCCGCTTAGACCGGCAGTGTGATGTCATCATTCCTCCGGTCCCCATTTGGTATCGGCATGCTATATTCTGTATGCTGTCCTTGGGGACAAAAAAAGCAGGATGATAGTTTCATGCCTGTCACTGGAAGCAGAATGGTCTTCAGCTCGAATTTATCCATCTATCCAGCTATCTTCTGGCCCATTGGCGGGAGTGGGGGTGACTTATAGAGCATTACTAAGTATACAGTAATGAACAATTACGAAAACCTTCAATTAATTTACAAACCGATAAGACATCATTAATAAAAGCACATGGTTACACATTGTTTTTTTATTAAACAAAGGTTATATCTGAGTTTTTCGAAAGCAAACAGATATGTGGGCATGACTTTGCGCCCACGCCACCCTACCCTTGTTCAGATGCAGTCCATGTTCTGGCCATTAATCTCGGTCAGAGTTACCAGGGATCTAAATTTCTACTGCTTTGATTTCTTCATTGTAATTCCCGACGGGGCGCCTGGTGGATTTGGGAGAAATAGGCCTCTACATGGCGTAAAAACAGTTTCACTATGTTGATCTTTTCTCATGCCCCCAATTTGGAGGATTCGGGTTATTTAAAGTTCCCAGACGCGTCCCTTCGGAGGGATCCGAACGGAAAGGTCACTCCTCACAGTGGCCAATGCGGCAGCCAGATTCCACGCCCCGGCACAGCACGGACCGGGGCTCGGGGCTATATGGCCCGCCAGGAGGGGAGGGGCCACTGTGATGTCACCCGAAGGTCAGTGCCCGTGACGGCAGGGTGAGGGGGGCAGGTGCCGGGCTCCGCCATCTGTTCCTGCCCTTGCGTTGGGGTCCCGTGATGAGGGGAGACCTGTTAGGCTCCACCCCCAGCCTTTAAATGGCCCCGCCCCAAGCCTATAAAGAGCACAGCTGCTGCGTGTGAAGTGCCAATCTGGAGGGTGCAGAAGCCTTGGGGGGCGGGTTTCCCCAAGGGTCCCTTGACCATATCGCTGCTGTGGTAACCATCGTGGCCACCTTCCCCACATCGCCCCCCCCCCCCCCAAAAAAAAACAGGGATATCTTGTAGTTAATATGAAATTATTATTGAGTAAATATTTAACATTATAACTCCTAACATTATCTCAGGTAAAGTGACAGAATTGTACTATATCACGCAGGCTGTCTATTTAAGATATAGGGCAATTCCATTGTTATCGATGTGACGTTTTAATCCCATATTGGCAAACAAAATGCCTCAGAGGATGTACAAGCTTGGTATCAATGAATCAGTTTGCACAGGTTTTCATGTAACCTCTTGGATTGAATATAGATAAGTCCACAAAATCCATGTATTTATTGAAATGTTAAAAACAGATCAGCATGAAACATCTAATGGACCTGTGTGTAGAATTGTCCATTGTATGTATTTTTGCAGTGGAGCTCAAGTCCCAAGGCATGACCTAAAATATCCACACCATCCAAGGACCACCTTCCCCCATCAGATGACATCATCCCGCCTCGTTCAGTCTAACATCTGGTGAACGGGGAAGATGGCATCACCTCTGGTCTTCAGTCGAATAAGAAAACAGATGCCATGCTGAGTACTCTACTCCACTCCAGCTGTCTCATAAGAAATTTGACCTAGTCTCTCTTAAGGAGACATCAAGCAATAACTTTGGAGAGGTTTTTTTTCTAATGCAATAGAAAGATGCTTAAACATGGCGTTGGTCCGGTTCACACTAAGCAGACTGTCTGTACTTCTCAGTGACATCTTTAGAAAGACCAGCCAAGCCTTGTTACAATCTTATATATCGACTCTCATTATAATATCTTATAATAGTGACAGCCAGGATATACTCATCAGTAGAACCCAATGCATGTAGTAGATTCAGTAAAATAAATCGTGTCCCTAACATTCTATAAAAATTCAATTTTTTTCCATGCAAGCTACACAAACCCAGGCAGCTGGACAGGGGTGGTTTCCTGGCACACCGCTGAGATCATGATATCCTTGTCCAACTACCACAGTGATCTGCTTCCCAAAAAATATCTGAGAACCTGGGAAAGATCCTGCCTTCCTAAGGCGATTGGTCCATCTATATGATTCATCTTTACGCATCTTAATGAGTTCTGTATGCATGTTGCCTCCCTCTGAGAAGTCCTTGCCCAAAACAGCTCTCCGCGAAGACCCTTGCATGCCATTTCAAACATGTCAAGCTCAATCAATGAGCTATATTTATATCCTATGGAACGGGGGGTAGGCAACCCTGATCCTGGAATGTCGGTATCCAGCAGGTTTCCCATCCTACCTGATGAATTACTATCTGCCTGAGATCAGGTTTGGTTCATCAGAGAGCAGGTAGGATGGAAAACCCGCTGGATACTGGCACTCCAGGATCAGAGTTGCTTACCTTTTTTCCACCTTTTTATAAAAAAAACAATTCTGCATTCAACTAAACAAAATAGTCATAACTTACGCAAAACACTTCAGCATCATGTGATGAGAATAATCAAATGGTGTATACTATATACCCTGTGTGATATCATAACTGGATATAAGATTCAGTTCAGATACTCTGTAGAGGGTACGAGGCATCTGTCTCGAGATCCACATGTCATCTATATTCCACAAGGTGACAATATATGCACCTCCTGACACATCATGTAAAACTCTCCACTGTTAACTCAGTAATCCCACTTGCTGTCTTCCCAGCTCACCAATGTCCAAAGATTGCTAGGATCAACTCCACCACCAGATCCTCCCTATCATACCATAAACGTGAACATCCATTTTCACCTTTGGTGAATGTTGATTATGGATCAGAGAGCAGTTTCACTACACACCAAATGTAGAAACATCTGATCTAGAAAAGCCACTAAAATGACCTTCATTGGGCACAATAAGCCCCGGCTACGCCATAAACCCTGTTTTTCCCTAAAACGTTAAGATCTGATTGTATTCCTGAAGAACGGGCAGGCAGGTTGTCTTGGGATGAAGCTTAATTCACAATATAAACACTGTGCATCCATAAATCAGCTTTGGATGGATGTGACCCTTTTCCTGCCCTCCTCGACCCCTCCCCCCCCCCAGCTCCATCTCCCCTCATCTGGTATGTGCAGTGGGGACTGTTTTTAAGTATTCTGGCTGGGGGGATGGGGTGGTGTCTGAGCTTAGTCTCGCATGGCTGCCTTGAGAAAACTGAAGACGCTGGAGAGGGTCCCTCTGCCACGAAAGCCAGGCCTCCTGATGAATCTCTGTCTCCAGTCCTGGGGCGACCCGCCAAACACACCGGGCTAAATCGGGGAATGAGGTCCAAGAGCACCGAACACGTGTGCGGGTGTTTGATTCCGAGAGACAGTCTCGGCGAGCTGCTTTCAGTCATTTATAATTAGATCCCCCCGGTACCCTGTCTGTGGACTACACCAGCCCGGGACAGCTCTACCAGAACCAGCGACTCAGAGGTGATCCAGCTGGCCGGTCTGAGAAACCCGGGGAGGATGCGGGTTGCCCCCATGGATTCTCTAGCCAACATTGGCCCTCGAGCCAGGCAGACACGAAGGAAACAGCCGGTTGCTCCACCGGGACACGTTTCGGGTGACAGGTGCGGCAGACAGATCCCTCGGTGATGTCACCGTACCTGGGGCCGTGCAGAGAAAAAAAAACGTGGAGCAGAACCTGAAGCAAGGAGCATCGCCTCAGCTGACACACAGAAAAACCTTCTCGATATAGAATCTGTGAAAAAGTCCGTTTTTCCACCCTTATTTGCAGCTTGCTGTGCCTTCGCTTCACGCCGGTGGTCCTTAAAGCCATCCTTTAACCTTTTCGTGTACGATTCACCAAATGATGCCTTCCAGATACAATGTGCTAGGATTAAAGGTTAGCTTACTCCGGCCTTTTGGCCCAGGGGTCCCCGTGCGTTTAAGTAACTTTCAGCTTTTGCTCAAACCTTTTTTGGGTGTTTCTGATTGAGCCATCATGTCTGGAAGGAGATCTGAATCATCATCAGAGAAGAGAGGGGATTTCCGGGATGAAATGCTGGTTTTTGTCTCCTGGGGTATCCGTCCCTGATTCCACCACAGCATATAAGCTAAACGACACACACTCAACTGCCACCGTAAAGTAGCTTGTCAATGACCTGAGAACTTTCTGGAAACTCCTGCGGATCTTATCCTCCTACATGTTGTTGTGACTTTAACAATTATTTGCAAACATTGACCCCATCTCCGAATAAAAATAGGCTCAGTTATTTGCTCAGCAAAACATCTACAAGTAAAACCAAAGTGTCTTATTGAAATTCACCATGTTCATGCTACGGTAACCAGCATCCCATCCAGCATGTCTCCTGCCTCATGTCCACTGCTTTCAGGGATATAGGTCCACGCTCACAATGACCCTGTGTGAGATAAGCAGTAACCGAAAATGGATAGATGAGTGGGTGGATGAGATAATATATGGCAATCATGTATGAACACTATAAGTACCGAAACTGACAAAAACAGCAGGCAATATAAGAAAAACAATGGACACTACATTATATACTTTGGAGACAGCAGGTCAAATTAGACCTAAACTGAGCCCACTTTAAAATTACAGTACTTAACCCCCAATGAAATTGATAGCAATTCACAGTATCCATGTATTAGTAAGAAGGTCTATTAATCAATACAGTGCATGGCACTGAAGAAAAAAAGTTCGTTCAGATTTAATGGGCTCATTGTCTTAAGAAGGCCTTCATCTCTCAGAGTGAACATCACAGCATCAATAATGCACAGCTCCTTTGAGACAAATGGGGTGACCATTTATGCTAATGCACGGTTTTAGAGAGCCCTCACAAAGCCTCCATGTGGTACTGGTCACGTGATCCACAAAGGCAGCATTAGGCTTCCTCAATGTGCGATTGGAGGATGATGCTCTGATGTAAGTGCATGTTTACCTTCCCTGATATCGTTCCATAGTGAGCCAGGCCATATCTCGCATTTGACATGGTAAGACTGATTACTATTTTTACTGAAGCTAAAAAACATTCACTTTAAAATGCCAGCAGATTGTACACAAGCCGCAATGACATACGTGCAAGATCTGAATCCACTGAGAAGATTCTTCATCTACAGTGGCTGGAAGATGACTGTGCAAATTCAGAGTAAATGTAAACCACAAGAAGACCAGAAGCAATGTAATAAAGCAGATTAACACAAGAATTATTATCTGGGGGGAGACCAGAGTCTTATTTCAGACTCTCCCATAACACGGAGAGTAATCAAAACAAAATAAAAATATATTTGCGGCCGACGGTCAGTTCAACAAACTGAAAAACGTTGAATTTAACACCAAGGATTTCCCACAAATGGGTTCTCTCTCTATTCTCCCTCTCCAGCTTCATCCAACCAGACAGGACTGTCACCAATCTCACCATTTTGACTAAAACTTTACGTTCGTACATAACTGCACAGCTTATGAAATACTCACAAAATAACAATGCCATTTCTGACCATGCATAGTGTTATCTCTACAGTAGAAGATTAAAGGTTCAACAGCAGATTTCGTCATAGGATTTGTGCCTCCAGATTTATAACCATATCCATTGCCTCACACTGTAGACCCTCTGTCCATTAATTGACAATTTTACATATAATTACTGCCAGAATAAGCAGACTGCACAGTAAAGCCTTCTGACTACTTGTTAAAATTCATGAAGGCAACAAGCAGCAGCTTAGCATGCTGACCAGACAGCGCACCCGGCCCCCACAGCTGCCTAGCGTCTCTGGGAAGCCCTCACCGTCAGGCAGGTGGGAGACCGCAATGTGCTCCACCCCAGGAAAAGGAAAGCGCAAAGCCTTGACGGTCTACTGGAAAACAGTCACCTCATAACACAAGCCTGAAGGCAGGCACAGCCGAGAGGGTGGAGCTGGGTTGTTTTTAGCACACCAGACATCACATATGTTGCCAGCAATGACATATGTCATAGTACAAACATGCATTACTTGTCATAGTACAAACATGCTGACTCAATGCTTTATATAACACAACAATCCCAGGCATGCACAAAAAGAGCCATTTTATCAATGGTCTGTGTGTGCTTGTGTTTCGAAGAAGCAAGCTCACGCTTTCCAGATGTCATTACAATGCATTGCTCTGGTGACAAAAATATCCTTTTGTACTGACATCCGCTGGCTAACTAAAAGTCACATCTGCCCCTCCCTAACTTAGTGTGTGTGCCGCACCCCCCCCCCGCCCGAATGACGGCCCTTCCCGCCACGCGCCCCAAAACGCTTTTGACCGCTCATTCTGATGAATCTGAACATTTTCAAGGACGGTCATGGCCGGACTCCCGATCCGTCACATCGGCTGTTTTCGTTTCCCTTCGCGCGAGCTGCAGTGCCGCTTGCCGAGCCGGTCGTGACCGGGGGGGCTGAGCTAAAACATACATGCGAGTGACAGGCGGCCAGCAACCTCCATTCCCCTCATTCCCTTGCCTGTCTCTTAGTCGTACCGCTCAACATCATCAGTTACACACCACTAATATAAGGTTAATTAATCCGGACTTTTTTTTGGAAACGTTAAGTCAAACCTCATAATAATTATAAGGGTTCCAAATGTTAATATTAGTGACCTTCATTAAATCAAGAGCTTTGATATATTTTATTCAAGGATTTAAAATGCTAATTACATGTTGTGTAAATCGTACGCGATCAGGCTGCCATCGTCCGCAGTCACGGATGAAGTGGATGAAGTGTGGAAATTAAGGACACTAATTAAGGCTAACAAGGCAATAAAATTGTGCTGACAGCCAGGTTCTCAGGAAATAACTTCAAGTTGAAATATGTTTGCTGACAGACCTGTCAGTGGTCCTTCTGGCCGCCCCGAAAACTACAGTGACCCTCGTGACGCTTATTGCTTCTCCTCAAGGAGATTTATTTTTAACATTTGTTTTTATTATGCAAAGCTTCACTGTTTAAATTTTCACGTTAGACAGCCCGAAAAGCATGCACTAAAATCAACACTGTTCAAATAACGGTTTACATAAATGTGTTTTTGTAAGGTCCGTATTTACAAGTATATATAGACAATGACGATTCTCATTGGATGGACCTGTCATTGGCGCAATTAATCAACAATGCGAAAGGCTTTGCCTATACAGTAAGTGAAGGGTTACAAAGTTCACGGTTGAATAAGCTCCTGAGATCAATTGCATTCACAGACCGGGCAGCTTTCAATGAAAACAGGAAAGCACGAGTGGCGTGTTGCCATGACGACGAGCACAGCCTGCCAAGGTAGCATCTTTGAACGTGCCGAACAACCCAGACACCATCGGTCTAACCTCTTAAGCAGCAGAAAAAGGGCGGTCTGCAACGGGTGACAAAGGAAATCAGAAAAGCAAAGAGGTACATTAAGATGTAGGAACGGGGAAAGGTACCATCACAGTCCGCCAGTGGCAAACCACAAAAAAAGAGTTTTACAAAAACAGTTTATGTTTACATTTTTCAGCCAAGCACTCATACAGCAGTTGGCATGAAAGACATAAATGGAAAACTCAGATACTGGATTCACCAGAAGATGAGATGATCCATTAATATGGTGAACTACATGTCTGTCTCCTGGTTTATATTTGGTAACCAAACAGCTACATTTACTCTGCTTGGCAACTGTTTTTATTGAAAGTGACTCAAATTTTTTATGCATTTGGACAATTTATACCTTCATGGACACTAAAAGAGGTCCCCTTATTTAGGGTGACCCCCTAATCCATATCAGGGGGGACACTATGAGCTACTTCAGTTTTTACGAACTACTTTAAAGCTGAAAGGGTTCTGTGCTCTGCTAAAATGTTTGGTTAGTTCCTAGATTAAAAACATTAACATTACTGACACATGTGCATGATTATAGGAGACTGACCAATCAGCATACAGCAAGAACCCAGTGCTTAAGTGAAATCCTGGTCCTTTTAATTGAAATGGATGAAATGGCAGTTTACAAATCCTGTTGTAGCTCATAGTGTCCCACCCGACATGGATTAGGTGGTCACCCTACCCTTACTGGAAATGAACATGCACCGATCCATTAGGGCTCCCCATATTTAACTACTGTAATACCTACTGTGGGCAGCATGGTGGCACTGTGTTTCACACTGTTGTCTCATCCATATGGGACCAGGATTCAGATCTCTACTTGTGTGGAGTTACCATCTTCTTCCTTTGTCATTGTGGAGTTTCGGAGTTTCCTATGATCTTTCCCGCCATAATCCAAAAACATGGTAAGGTGACCAGGAGTCGCCAAACTGTCTGTGGATGAATGATGTGAGTTTGCCCTGTGACGGAAGAGGTTCCACACCCCCATGACCGTGACCCTGAATAGGACAAGCAAGTATAAAAAAATTGATGGATGGATGGTAACACCTGCATTCAGGGTAATCTATCATGCCCCCTACCACAGAAATTGCATTTTTGTCAGCAAGATTTAAAAAAAAATGTCAAACTGACAGTACCTTCAAGCATCTGTAAAAATCCCTTCAAACATCTGTCCTAAAACTTCACACCCAATGTCTTTAGGCATCAAACTTCACTTCACATCATATTGCATGGAATTCAGTGGGACGTTGAAGTGGGGAGCGGGTGAATGAAGTATACATTTTTAAATGTCTTAAATCGATGCTGTAGATTTCCTCCACACAAGATTACTGACAACATGTCACAGTACGGTGCTGTAATTACACACTCTGTCGATACAGCTGTGCCGGGAATCAGGTTGCATGCTAACGGATGTCGCACTCACAGTTGCCGACAAGGTGGGAATTCGTTGTGTCACTGTGTCTCTTTAAGCTTTGGGTTGAAAACACCCCTGGGTGTTACAGGAGATGAAGGACGAGCGGAAGGGAAAGCACAGGTCCCCTTGTTAGCCACGTAAAGCATTAACCGTTCCTTATATGTGATTTATCCAATTAGGTCACTTTAGCATTGAGGAAATTAAACAAACACAGAATCAGAAGGGTTTAAGACTGCCGAAGCAGCGGATTCCTGAGGTGTCTATAGTTAAGGCTGAGCAGGTTAGTGATCTGTGCCCATGTAGGTTGTTGGTTCTAATCCCACGGCCAGCACAGTGCTCATATCGTCATTGTGCTGGTGAGCGAGGGCCTTCCCCCAAACTGCTCCAAAGACACTGTCTGATCCTGACTTGTACCTCACTTTGTCAAAAGCACCTGCTAAATAAATGTGGTAACAGGGTCTGATTTAAACCTGAGCACCAGTGTGAGCAGTATAACATTTCCAGTATGACTGAAGCTGTAAAATGAAGTGAATGTGTGAAGAACCACATGCAACCACAACAGAATTGTAGTGAATTACATAATTGCACCTCTATGTGAATGGCAGCATTCATCGGGCAAATTCTTTTGCACTTAATCCCCAAGGTAATATTTTTATCTAGAGTGACGGACAATTTTTAAAGCGGAATATTTAACCAGGGTGACTCAAGTCAAGAACTTCAACTGACGTCGCTACAGTAGGACCTGTGGGCAATACTGTAAGTCTTTAATGACTAGGCCACCCACTGCAAATTGGCAAATATAATTACGCATCATTACTGCCTTCTGCTGAATGATGAATTGTTGTTAAACTAAACACCGGGAAAGGACCAAAAGCACCCCACCCATAGCTCCCGGAATACACTTAGTTCCTGGACTTGCCCTAGTCGTCACCCAAGAAATTAGTCCAACTTGTCCAATCTATGTTCTTCAAATATGATTCACGCTAGATCCCATGGAACTTCATCGATGTCACTCTCGAGTCCCCCGCTAAGTGGCCACAGCAAGTGTCTGGCGGGAGCTAAATGAAGCCAATAAGTCCTCACAAGAGTAGCTCCACATTATGCTGCTTTAACAGAAGCGAGGAGGAGGGGTTACTCATGTCTACTGAAGGAAACGCAAATTCAAGCGTAACAGCAGATTCTGCAATGAAGTGGCCCTCAAGAAGCAAAGTCCCATTCCGCTCGAACATGCCTCAAGATTAACTACACCATGGCACTTACTTTTATTTAAATGCACAGGTAAATATTTATTATTTTGTTTGTGCTTTGTTTTTTTACTCTCTTGGGTGACATCCTGTAATGCAAACTCACATTCGTGCAGGTCTGGGCCGAATTTAGCCTAGCAGGGCATGTGGGTTCAAACGCTTGTGTCACACATCAAACGCAAGGTCAAACCTCTGTCCCCATGTCATTAATAATGCATATCAGCAACAACGCCTGGAAGTAGGTGGCTGCTGAAACAATTAATTATTGATTGGATAAACAATCTGGGACAATATCATGATGCCGTTTTAACCCAACGAGTGCAATTGGGAAATTCTAGTTCCCGGAAATGGTTCAAAAATGCAGGACCGTTCATCCAATTTATTAAATACATGATGACCCTACATGACATACATGAAGCAAGGCATTGATTGGTCTTAGTTGATGTCTAAATATGTACACCTGTTCGCAGTGACTATGTACTGAATACGGTATTATAGTTCTGGATTTTTAGGCCCAGATACAGATGGGCTGTACTAAGAAAAGAGGTGTTGTTAGAGTTTTACTACTGGACGCTCCCTCCTGTCACACGCACAGATGTGAGGGCAATTTATTTCCCATCACCAGTGTGATATCAGTATTTGCCAGCGCTCCCGTGCCGAGAGTGAGGACCACTCAGAAATGAGCAAGGCGGACGTCCTTCTGTGACAGTCTCCTCCAGATTCTTTGCTGATGAAGGCTCAACCACCCCCCCCCCAACCCCCACCCGCTAAAAAGTGATAAGAGCTCCTGTCTCAAAGCTAGGCTTAAACCAATAACAGCAGCGTATTGCCGGCAATTTTACCTCTTATTGATTGTCCCCTCCTTTCTCAGTAAAAGGTGATTTTTTTAATAGTCATTATTTGGTGATGGTTGGTATATTAAGTGTTTAAGTCAGTATGGACTGTTTAGTTGCTCCGTTTATGAAAAATGGGAGAAAAAACATTTAAAAAATTAATTGTAATACCCATTTACAGTGGCAGTTACGTTACTACTATAACTTCAATTCCTGAAGGTCAGTGGTTTCAAAGATCGGTATTACTGAGTCATAAGTCTTCTCTGAAAAACAATATGATGTCATTGTAGGAGAAGTCATTGATATGACTATTTTACATTCTGGCTTATTGACAAGGTTTTCACAGGTAAAAAAAAAAAAAAAGTGAAATAAATGTTAAAATTCACTCGGTGTTCATTTCGTTGCTTTCAATATAATATGCATTTCACTCAGAGGAAGTCCCCCACCACATACAAACAAACGCGCGCGCCAGGCCCCTCCGTCACAATGCCACCTCCAAAACTGGTTTCCATAACAACCTCTGACTGAATTTTTATAAATTCTAAATTTAGACAGTTCCCTTAAATTTAATTTTACCAATTTTATTCCATTATTATTTCGATTCTTCCTCTGGGTATCTGCAGTACCCTCTTACATGAAGTTATAGTTCAATTTAACCAGGTGGATATTTTAAAAATATATACTATAAAACATAACTATAAACTATAAACGCTTCACTTTTTACGAGACCTGTATCGTATTTGTATATAATACTGGCAAATTTAATGCGCTTTTAAAAAAATATACTACGGGAAAAAGAAACTTGTGAAGCTATTTTTAGCACCAATGTACCTATAGAATAACCAGAAAAGTCTGTTGGTAATGCATTCGCCTTTAAATTACAGGCCTATACCTTCGACCTGCAGTTATTCCCATCTCATCGTGTTTGTAGATGTAAACGAATCAAAGCCCATTTCTGCTTTGTTTCTTACTGAAACGCGAGCCGTTCATCGAATTAAATAGCGGAGAACTTTTCCGAGCGCTGGTGACGAGCGCAGTGAGCGCGCATCGGTCGCCCCCGGCTCTTACCCTCGCAGCTCGGGATGAGTAGGGGTCCTCAAAAAGATTCCAAATCACCGGCTGCCACTTTTTCCAGCGGCTGACGCTGCCGTCTGACGACACCATGTCCTCAATCCCAAGCCTTCTGCATATGTCTTCATCGTCCCCGTCCCCGTTGTCCACGTTCATCTCAAAAACGTCAAGCGCCTCCTCGGCGTCCCTGTGCTGCCGGTAGGTCATCCAGCAGCAGGGCTCCACGTCGGTCTCATCGATACCCCAAAAAGACAGCTCTTCCTCGAATAGGGGACCGCAGACATCGGCCGGGCAGTGAAGTTTCCCGGTCCTGTAGTAGTTGAGGACATAGGCAAAAACTCCCGGGTGGCGGTCAAAGAAGTACTCGTTGTTTTTCGGGTTGTACTCAATGAAGCCCGGGACTTGTTGCAGCAGATCGAGCACGGACTCCGTGTCAGACTCGGAAGCCAGGAGAGCCAACCGTGTTCCCGGCAAGGTCCTCAGAGTGTTCCGGTATGTTTCGTGCCTAGTTCCCCCAACGTTGAGGATTATCCTCTCCTTGTCATCGATCTTGCCCATCGCTCTGGATAAGACATGACTTTACTGGAACAAAGTATTGAGCGCCTCAAAAGTAACAACAAGCGCAGTGCCCTACTAGTTCAACGAGGTTAACAGAAGCCCCTGGGATAATGTTGAAGGAGATCCTTGAGAAGTCCGCTCTCTCCAGCCTTTTTTGGCTATAGCATCACTGTCGCGTGTGAGACATCATCTGCTTTCTCCTTGTGCGGGCGACTTCAGCCAGTGGCTCTTCGCGATCGTACAGGGCTGCTTTCATTTATAAAGACCGTTCCCTTTCGTCCCAGTCGGGCAGGTGAAGTCACACGAAATGACAGCTCTTCTCATCCATCTTCAGCGCTGTACCCCCGACGCTTCCAAGTTGCGCGCTCCAGCATCGCACTAGTCTAATTATCTCCCGTTACTTGGTGCTGCTTATTCTCAGGGAGATGGCGTGAAGGGGCACACCCTTTGTTTTCTCCGTTACTTAACCCAATGCGAGCCGCCCTGAAACGGATAAGACCTAGCGCACACCTCCCGCTTACACCTCAAGGCGAATCCAGACGTCCAGCTTATTTATTGATGTTTCATTGTATCGGCTGCTTCCTGTCGATAATTTAAAAAAAATGCATGTGTGCACTTCTTGTGCATTTATGTCTTTGCCCACGTTCTCAACAGGTCAAATGAGAGATTGAAATATCCACATTAAAATAAGTCCTCCGTAGCACGACCTTCAAATAAAACATTTTTCTTTTTTTTTCTTTTTTTTACAAATTAAGTGTTTTTAAAATATCCATAGCATTCTAGCCTGTTTTGAATTTGTGTGTAAGGTGTTTTTGCTAGTGTTGCTATATGGTTTTGACAGGCTATCTCAATAAAGCGACAGTCTTTACAGATTTATTTCTGAAACGATCACGGCTTTTAACAAAAAGAGAAGCCAAGGACGGGGTGGCTGCGCGTTCACAGATGGACGGGGTGGCTGCGCGTTCACAGATCCCTTCTCCTCGATTTGAATTGAGACACAAACACTCACAGGCTTCACGAGACATATAGTATTCCGTTTGCAAACACACTAAATGAGCTGCTCCATATAACGTTTTTGTATTATATCATAGTCTGTAATTTGAGAAGCGCCAGTGAGCGCTGCATTTCCCCCACATGTCTTCATCACTGCTTTCAGCATCGTATAATGAGTGTTTGACTGAAAGCCTTTTATTTATTCCCATGGTCTTACATCTTCTATACTTTTAAAAATAAACGTAGCGACATATATCGTTTTAATTGAAATGTGTATTATGTACAACATAATGTGTATTATGTTAACGAGATTCAACGGCAGTCGCACTTTTACATATTTAAACACTTTGCCGTCATTTACACAGCGAAGAGGTCATAAATCAGGCGAATTCTTCAGTACAAATTCCCAGGTGTAGCAAAACCATAGATCGCTGTAATCAAACGGTCTAATTATCCCGTGATCACCGTAAGTAAAGGGATGACTTATTTAGGGCACAGTGCTTTCGTTTATGCTACTATGGGGTTATAAAGTTACATTGGAAATTAAAAGTTAAACGTAGGATACCGCCTCGGGAACAATTGTAATTAAACATGTCGGTGCTAAAATTCGTCAGTATGTGCTATATGCCACAAGCCAAACAGCACATTAGTCTGGCTGCTCAATCTTATAGCAATAAATTGACTTAAGATTTGGACATATTTGTCGGGAGAATCGCACAGCTACTAAAACAGATTACAACCCGCAGCCGCCGCAAGTATCTTTGCCAAATATTAATGTCGTGATTCATCACGTCGAAGGTGGCAGTTTGCGCCACCCGAAGCTTCGCGGGTCTCTCCTGGAACAGGTAGGTGTGGACCGCTGACGGCACACCACCACCACTACGGTGAGCCAGTTGTCAGCCCACCCCATACACACACACACACACACACAGAGCTCCAGCACTAAAAATAGACCGACAGAGACACCGCGTCAGCCCTGTTGATCTTCACGGGGATCTGAAACAAACAATTACAAGAAAACACAGAGGGAAGCTTTCTTCCGAGGAATTCGTCAGCAGTGATATAAAATACAATAAAAACTGCATCAGACGACCTGCTCATTTTCTGAATGCCCCTCCGTGGTATTTTAGAATTTTAGATTAGCCCACGTGGAGATTCTATATTTGGATATGTCTGTTTGAGGTGTATTTGGTGAGTGTGAGACAGGTAGCAAGGCTGCAGCATAGACATGCAATTTATTTCGGAACTAGGACTCTTACATATACCCGTGCCGGTAGGAATACGTCACACATAGAAACCCATGGTCCAGTGCGGGTCGGCTTTAAAAAACAGGAATCTCTTAAAGACAAACAGTACAGGTTTGCATCCCAGTTAAAAGTTGCATATAAATAGTGAGTGGTGTTTTTAAATCGCCCTTGGTGTGTGATTGTGGGTGTCTGTGTGCACTGAAATGACCTGGCGCCAATGCCTGAACATGCCCTATATATTTTATTTATACATACAGGTGTATGTGCTGCAAAGGACTGGCATCCTATTCAGGGTGTACCCCTTCCTACTGCACTCTGTTGCCTGGGATAGGGTCCAGCCCCCCCACCCCAGCAGCAACACTGCCCAGCGTGCAGACATATTGTTTAGTTCTATTGCACAGTTTTGATTTTACAGAAAAGCTTAAGCTGCAATTTGAAATCAAAGAATGCAAGTGGATGTCTGGGGTTATTAGTTTGTTTATTCTTAGGCTGCATATTACCTACAATAGACCTTTTGTCAAAGTTCAGCGTGATTTACGTGCTCCAGCAGGCTGCCCCTTGGAGCTGGTTCTAATAGAACTTTTTTCCACACGCTCTTCATCAGCGGATCTCCTCGAGCATCTCCCTGACATTTAAGGCATTCCACGACAAAGCAATTTCACGTCCGTTTTTGTTCTGCAGAGGTGCAGCCACATGGTCTTGTTATGTTGGGGTGATTCTACTGCTGACAGCCAATAAAATTTAGAGCAAACAAAGACCAACAGCCAATGAGATGTGAGCCAGTATATGGGTAATTCATTTAATGAAATTACAGAATGCTTAAAGGCTGAAATATCCCAATGAAAAGGTTAGTCATACCTGGAGTGACTGAATTGCACCTGAATGAGACTATTTTTTTTTAAATACTGTACTGTTTCTGATATTGGTTCAATTCCTTTTAATTACAAAATTACTAAATTAAAAATTTGCAGGGTCACAGAGAGTCTGCGTCAGGAAGCACAGGACAGCGGAGTATGCATTGGATGTGATGTCATACCGTAGCGGGGGGATACTCACAAGCTCACACCTCAGCCAATTTAGAGACACCAATCCAGGCAACCCACATGCTTTTTGTACTGCTGGAGGAAAGCGGAGCAGCTCGAGGAAACCCACACGACTCCACACGCACAGAGCTGGGGGCGGAAAATCGAGCCCGACGTCCTGGAAGCGTGAGGCTGCCATGCTACCCGCTGGGCCACCCCCTCCCCAAATTATCGTGACAAAGAATTATGACATAGACAGGCGTGTACCTACAAATTCCATGCCCCCTGAAAAAATGTCACCTTGCCCCCCCCCACCACCCAATTTTACATATTCAAGGGTCCCACCTCTGCACATAGATGCGATTAAGTGCACAGACACAGAGACCAACCTATAATTATCCTTTGTGTAAATGTCATCGCTAATGCAGTCTGCACACAGGGTACTGCAGTGTATTTACCTAAGCTATTGTGTGCTCATGCAACATATAAGAGCAATACCAGTAATTCAGGATGCAGTCATTTTGCCAAGACTTTACGTGTCTTTAAAAGAGGCGTAGAAAGAATAATGCTACCAGTCTTCTTTCAGAAAAAGGTCTATTTATTGAATGATGCATTAATGCCTGAGGCAGACCTGCATTCTAGTCATTTCTATTCATACATGTTCCATAGACTTTAGTAGGACAGTGAATGTGTCTGCCCTAACTCTACTGACCTCAGTGTCTTACTTTATAGTTACCTTATAATTTCAGCCATCTGCCTAGCTTACACGTGAGCATGTTCTTGGCGAGGGGAGGGGGTACGTGTCCCACCTTTTTTTGGATATTACTGTCCATAAATGGTTATAAATGCAGATGTCCTGCCACCGCGACTCACCCTGATGCATCCTGGTGAGGCTTCTTTCTTGTTAAAGATGCAGAAGAGGTGTAGGGGCTTAGTGGGTTGATCTTTGGGTAATTATACGCAGATGCTTCAGTTTCCGTTTTATAGCTCCTTTGAAACTTCCTGAGTCCCCTAACACCAGTTTGATGCGAGCTCACCCCCCACAAAGAATATATAAGATTTATGTAGGATTTATATGAGACCAGGAATCAAAAAATAACAATGGATGCAATTTGCCATGAATTAATGTTTGTGATCTGAAGCAGACCAATAAATTTAAAAGTGAAATCCCAGCTCTGTCTTCTTACATGAAGTATTGGTACATTTTCTGATTCGTAAGTAGTTTAAATTGCAAGATGTTGCTCGTTACAGACCAAGGAGTCATGATATATTGGTTTGTGAATCATTAATAAAATCAACATCCAGCTTATTATGGTCTTAATGAGTCGAGCAATTCTTCTGTACATGGAAAGAAGCCAAAACATATCCTTAAAAAAAGTCAAAGCTTGACTCATATTGTATTATACTCTTAATAAAGAACCAGCTGCTCCATTTGGATCCCATGTTGCATTCTCAGCTAACCACAGCTGGTGCCAGCAGAGGGCACCAGAGAGCAACCAGAATCAGCTGCTTTCTGGAAAATTCCAGCTTGGTGCTTCAGCCCACGGCATTGCCTGGGGAGAATTACTTGCTTTGCATTAGGAAGGTGGAAGAGTTTGCTGGGTTTCTCTTTCTGTACACTTTCATCGAGGTCCTTCGACTACTTTGGAGTATGAGGAGCTCCTGTACTGGCTGCCTCTTCATAATCCCATGAAGTTTCTGAGTTCTCTATTAAAAGTCGGTAATTTATTTTGAGGTTTTAGTGGCTTTCTGCATGTGTGCTTAGAATTCTCTTGTGATACTCCATTCATCCATGCATGCACCCTTACATTCATCCATCCATCAATCTTCCGTGGCTTCTTATCCAATTCTGGGCTGCAGTGAACGGGAAGCCATTAACATGGACTAATATGACAAGATGAGATGAACTTTATTCATCCGAGTGGGGAATTCTGGAATAAGCACATACTACCAGTGAGGCACGAACCCACAACCATGGCATGGTTCCGCCAGACATGACCAGTAAGTACAGTCTGCTGAACAACTGCACCACAGGAGACTGACAAACACACATACCCACATACTAATAGCAATCTGAAGCCATCAACTCATCGGAATGAAGAAAATACATACAAGATACATAGATTATACAGTGGTACCTCAGAACTCGAAATTAATCCGGTCAGAACTCCGGATCGAATCCAAAAAAGTTCGAGTTCTGATCGAATTTTCCCCATAAGAAATAATGGAAAACCAATTAATAGGTTCCCGGCCAATTTTTTTAGCATTACAGCACAAAATGAACCGGATAAAAAAAGAAGAGCATATACTGTACTAAACACATCTAAGCACATTTATCAAAACAATAATTTGTAAAGTAAGAAAATAAATG
>JAODJW010000001.1:13101693-13116557 GCA_026777045.1 Hyperopisus bebe | reverse complement strand
GTCAGTGTTCACGGTTCGACTTCTGATATTCAGATCGAGTTCTAGGTCAAACTGGTTTGTTCGACTTTCAAGAAATTTTAGTTCCAGTGAGTTCAAGAACCGAGGTACCACTGTAGTTTCAAAAGAAATGCTATTCTGGTATTTTCTAATCTTGCAGATAAAATCCGCCAAGAGTAGGGTTCACCCTACAAATTTTGCATAGTTTCTATAAATAGATGCATGGTTAAACATTTGAAATCCATTGAATCAACATTATCCAATCATGCCCATATTTCAAATTTGTCTCTTCCTGACATTTGCATCTCATATTTATTTGTTGATGCGAGCATCAATATATTTCGTCTGCATTCTTGGCATCATAGATTAATTTTAATTTTATTACCGTCTCATTTTTGTTAATGACAAAATCTTCATTGTGGAATAATTTTCTTTTTATTTTTTGATAACAAAATAAACACTGAAATGAACTGAAGCCAATCAGGAACTGATATTGGGTTAGTTGCTACAATTTTAACTTTGTTTAACTAAACAGATGTGCGTGCACTCACAGCAGCTTGTTCTTAGTCAGCTCGTCCACATCGGTGATTCGGACCCACAGCCAAGGTCTCTGCCTCACACTCTCTGGCAGGTTCTGACCGCTTGTGGAGAACAGCAAGCTGGCCCCCTTTTATGATTCAGAGACCGGTAGCGAAAAATCCCAAAAATAAGAGAAAGGGTTGGCGCAGGAATGGCAGCCATGTTGATAGACGTCAGCCTTGAAATTAGCAGTCATGTCACCTACAGTTCAGACTAAGTACTCCATCTGAAGCTAAGAAGGTGTTAGCATGGCTAGTACTTGGATGTGAGACCGACTATGAAAGCTAGGTTGCTGCTGGAAGAAGTGTGGGTATGGCCAAACAGGGAAGCCCATCCTGTGGTCAATGTGGATCCCAGTGCAGTGATGGGCACACTGTGGCCAACAGTGGAGCCCATCCTGTGGTCATTGTGAATCCCAGTGCAGTGATGGGCACACTGTGGCCAACAGTAGAGCCCATCCTGTGGTCAGTGTGGATCCCAGTGCCCCAGTGCAGTGATGGAACACTGTGTTGTAAAAATGGCACCAAGGTCCTGACTCTCTGAGGTCATAAAAGATCCCTGGGCATCTTTTGAAAGAGTAGGGGTGGTACCCTGATGTGCTGGCTATTGCGCAACAATAGGTAGATCGCCCCCCCTCCGAATATTGACGGGTATTTCGAGTAGGGGTGGTACTGTGATGTGCTGGCTATTGCGCAACAATAGGTAGATGCCCCCCCCCCAAAATATTGACGTGTATTTGGCACACTGCCTATATCTAATTGGTGAATTCTCTCCTGTCCCGTCACCACCTTAGCTACTGTGTGGTGAGCATACTGGCATACGGTGCTACACCGTGCTCATGGTTATGTTGAGAGAATCCCAATCTCTCTGCTGCAAGTGCTGCGAAGATCAGACAGCTGCAAATCCCAAGGGCAGAACCTTTTCTTACTACTAGCCATGCAGTTAAATGTACCCTGACATGCATTGTAATTTTTTTTTGACTAGAAGGCCAGGTTAGTGTTCACCTTTTTGCCTTCTTCTAAACTGAGTGGGTGAGCTTAATTTCCAGCCCTGGCCGAGCACAGGGGTCCAAAACGCTCCACACAGGGGGAATGCGAGCGCTAGTCATACTGCCTACTGCTGAGGCTAATCTGAAATGCTAGGAAGCTAATCTGAAATGCTAGGAAGCTAATCTGAAATGCTAGGAAGCTAATCTGAAACGCTAGGAAGTCCAGGAGGCACATATTTGGGGTTTGTCATGACAGACATTGTGTACAGAATCTGCATACTTGACACCAGTCACAGATAGCTGGATGGTTGGACCATACCACCATGGCACCGGGCTTACCACATAGATGTCATGGATGCTGTACGGACTGCCCTTCCTCCTGCCACACTGATGCCGGTAGCTCCCCTTGGGAATGAACGGAAGCGCATTGGTCCTGGGAGAAAAGACATCATGAAGATTTTGGCTCGAACTCACACAAGCCAAAAATGGCAAAGCGATTTTTTTTTTACCTGTTTTTTCCGAAGTGGCGATACTCATATATGGTCAACGTATCGTCATAAGTGAAAAAAAATCCAACCAGCTCCCTGCTAGCGTCACGGCCGTTCCTCAGAACAAAATGCAAAGGAATTATCACAGTCCTGCTTGGGGATGGTTGCAGACTTATTATTCGGAGCAGATCCAGGTCTTTTCATTATAACAGTTAGCTGCCCACCTGCCTCAAGACTTGTGATGATCTTTTTAGTGTCGTCAGACTAAAAACACATTTATCATAAATTAGCCATGTTAAAAAATGTGAACAGTAGACATTCTTGTGAGTTTGTATTGTAATGTGCATATGTTAATTTGTTAGTTTAAAAATATTCATTTTAATGGTCATTTGTGGGTTTTTTTTCTGAGCAAATGTACACCCAGAAAAATAACTATAAATATTTTCTTTGACTGCCTAAAACATTTGCACAGTAGATCTACTGTATAATGTGAAGGGCGTCCACGCAACTGTGGCTTTCACTCTTCATGTGGACCCTCATCCGTTTCACAAATTTTAATTGAGTTTGAGTAAACTGGAGTACCTGAAGGAAACCCATGTTAATGTTGGGTAAACACGCAAACTCCACGCACACACAGAGACGGGGGTGACAATCAAACAAGCAACCCTGATGGTATGATGCTGCAGTGTTCGCCCCCCCCCCTCCCCCCCGACCCACACAGGCATTATTCCTGTTGACCACATACAAAGCTACCTTGAAAGCAGTCGAGCAACAAAACGCAGCTTGTTGGACAGTAAATGCTCCGTCATCGTCGAGCTGGTTTTCACTCTGAGGAAATCAAGGAACAGCTAATTAGTCACATACCCATGGTGCAACTTTACTACTTTACCTCATTTTTAACTAGACATCAAACTCTCCCTCCCATAGCAAACACTCACTTTGTCTCATGCAGCGTTCTTTTCTTGAATCGCAAAGGCACATATCCAAATGCAGCAGACGGGATTCGCTCCAGAGCAGATGAGTTCTGATCAGGGTCACTTATGACGGCCCTAAGATGTCGAAACACGTCACCTAAACACAGGCTCATAAAGCTACTCCACGAGCATAGGTGTCACTAAGAACTGCTTACCGGGAGAGCTGGTCCACCATGACCTGCTCCACCACAGCTTGCTTTCTCTTTTCCATGGTAACATCCTCCTGCAAGACATCTGGACAAGTTTAAACAAAGGCAACGTCCAATGTTCCTGCCGCTGTCATTCACGCAGCTCTCATGGTGGCAAGACATCCCGTCATAATTTTAAAAAAATGAAGCTTGCCTTATTAAACATGAATAAGAGTTACAATGAGTCTGCTGCCGTTGGCAGGAAGCACAGAGAACAGAACAATACTGAGACAGAATGTAATTATCAAATTATTCATTAAAACTAGTTATTCTCCTGACTCTGAGACTAATTTAATTACTTTAACCCACGACTGGGGGGAAGGAGGGGGGAGCACACATTTCTAAGAATTCCTAGCTTCACTATTCCTTATGTTTATACAGCAGTTATTCCTCTCCGGGATGCGCATCCCGAAAGTGATCGACCTTAGCGAATAGCGGACTAGATAACGAATGATGTAGGAAAAGAACGAGTGAGATCCACGAGTGTTTCCCAAAACTCTTTGTTATTCCAGAATTAATGAACAAATTTTAAGTAGTACTTTGGAGGCTCCACCCCAGCCTCTGCGTAAAAAAAGCACCGACGGTCAATAACAGGAACATCGATCCCACGTATTTTAGTGGTGAAATATGTTATGTGACTGTCACACCAGCCACATACAAATGTAAACAAAAATAAAAACTATCTAGAAAATCAAGAAAAACAAACCAAGGCAACCAAAATTAAGACCAAAATATATTAGCCTATTTGTTAAAAATTTAAAAATAGGCTCAAAATGTGATGTTGCTGCCTTGTTAAAAAGAGCAATGAAGAGTAGCAGTAGGAGAAGGAAGTAGCATTACTCAAAAGAAGCCTTTAAACAACTTATTGAGTAGGTGGTTAAAAATATATTTTAATAAAATTATTACTGTAAGGTTACCTACATAACATGTACCAGAATAGCAGCACAGCAGCTTTCAGCAAGAAATCTCAGAGCTCCCAAGAAGGTGTGTAGGCACCAGAATCATCTCTTCCATATATCCAAAGCACATGGATTCAACACTGGAGTTAACAGGAACTCGCTAAGAGGGGCCTGATGTCTCTGAATAACCAGCCACCAGCAAATGTACCATCCTTTGCCACCTGCATTGTAGGTACAGTTGGGATTCAAGGGGCTGCAAATATAAATTCCATCCGATGCACCTAAAATTCCAGGTATGGCTGCAATGGCATGGAAACCAATTTTAGTGTCATGCAAGGCATCCTCTCCTGTTGGAAAATGTACGTATTTGTGTGCACAGTGCAACAGAAATGTGATCCACACATGCAGGGATGCAGGACACAGCAGCCTTCCTGAGGCCATGTGCATCTGTAGGTCTGCAGGTATCCACTGGTGGTGTAGAAGCAGAGAGCTGTCAGAAGCTGCACAATGAACTCAGAGCAAAATTCTGGTGTGTTCCTCTTTTCAATTTATGAGTTTCCTGTGATTGGTTAGCGCCCCATGATGTACGAGTGTGCCCTGTGATTGGTTAGTACCCCATGGTGTATGAGTGTGCCCTGTGATTGGTTAGCTCCCCATGATGTATGAGTGTGCCCTGTGATTGGTTAGCGCCCCATGATGTATGAGTGTGCCCTGTGGTTGGTTAATGCCCCATGATGTATGAGTGTGCCCTGTGGTTGGTTAATGCCCCATGATGTATGAGTGTGCCCTGTGGTGGGTTGGTGCCCCATCCCGTTGTTGCCCCTGCAGCCTCTGGGATAGGCTCTGGACCTCCGCGGCCCTGAATAGGATAAGCGGTTACAGGAAATGGATGGATGTGTATTGCCAGGAGTCTGCAGTGTGAGGAGTCTGCAGTAGCTTTTCCTGCGAGTGTCCGTAGGTTGTCAGATGAATGGGCTTGTGATACGGCTGCATGTGTGACTGTATGAAGTGCTCTTCCACCATGGTACACAAAATGACAGTTAAATTATTTAACTAAGGGGTCACTTCAAATGTGGCATTCTTTCATTCTGAATAACAGTGACATGCGCAGACTTTTCAGACGACCGTACCGCAGAGTTAGAGGAGGCTCTTGGGTGCTCGAACAGGAGGCCAAGACTTTTTTCTACCATAAATATTTGTGATCGCATGGGGGGGAGGGGCGGGATTCAGTGTATGCTGTTTACGTTAACATGCAGTGTAATTCATATTGAAATATTAAGCTGTATTGTTACAGCTGCACCTACACTATTTATATGAATTTATGTGAAATCAGCTCCATTTTAATTGTACTTCCTTATATTCAAAGTTGAATTGTGATTCTGCACCGTGTTTCAACCAATTTTATAAATTGAATTTGATCTTCAAGGTCATTCTCAACTTAATTCTGAATGGTGCACAACCCTATTATGTAATCAAATTGCATACAGGTGTTACAACACACGAGTCTCATTTGCGCTAATTTATAGTCAACATTATAGTTTTATGTTGCAATACTGACCTCAAATTATTTCATCAGCATTATTTTGTTGTCCAAAAAGGAGCGTCGGTGTGTTAGAACAAATGTTCAAACAAAGAATGACGCAGAAAATAACAAGTGAGACGGAGCACTCGGAAATTTACAAGCAAGATTACAAACTACTTTAGTTACAAAGGGATTCGAGAAACACTCGTTAACTAACGATTGATCTTAAGTGGTAGATAATGAACTACTTAGCTTTACAAAACTTTCGGGAAACGCACCCCTGACAGGCGAGAGTTTTGGGGAGTCAGTCTCCACTCTCACCGCCTCCATCTTCCTCATGCTCGGCTGCATGGTGTAGTAGCACTGCTGCCCAAGAGCCTCCTCTTCCTCCATGCCGCCATCGTCTGCACAGACAGCCAGCTGTGGGCACACAGGAGTAACACAATCATACATTTGTGATCCTTCAAATACTAGAAGCTGTCGGAACAGGCCGGACTACTTCATCGGCCACCCCCCCCCCCCCCATCCAACCTCTACACTAGGCTTAGGTGGTATTTCATTTTTCATACCATTATACTGTCCATACATTGTATTTTCACAGTATGTTGAAAAGCAACTCTAGTCCATAATGTGAAATATTGCCAGAGGGATCCCCATTATAAAATATGCTGAAAGATAATACCGCGTTATACTGAAACTATTACCAAAATACTGCCACGCCTACCCTACAACTCTCTTCACTTCTCCCAAAAAATCTTTATGAAAACCCCAATATTTGCCCAATACTACAGTCACTGTCCTTTCATGTGTCACCACTGACCTGGACTAGGGCTAAGGTGACATGTTAAATTCCCCCCATGTTAAAATTTTCCAAATGGGGAGGGGGTTTTTCATGATAAATTTCACTGATCTGTTAGTTGATACTTATAAATTTCACTTGACTGCATTACAAAAATTACACTTTTGTAACATTCAGAAAATCATCTTACATTCCCCCGTGCTACAGTGCATTGCTTTCATTTTAGTGCCATTTGTGAAAATTTGACCACTTTCAGATCATCACCCATACAATGTCTCTGCATAGTTTGGGAAATATCCATCAAATACTTTTAGTGTTACTGTGTTCACAACATCATGTATGTTCCACAGCTGCCCTTTCCTTCCTTTGCTGCCACTTAGCACTCTTGCTTCAGTTTCAGGGTGATTTGTCTCAAAATAAAATCAGGTGTAGACCAAGATCCATCAAATATACTTTGACATTCACAAGGTCAAATGTCATCTGCAGGCACCCTTCCCTTTGCTGCCACTAAGCGGTGTTGCTTCAATTTGGGGGAATTTGGTCTCAAAATCTGACTAGATCCAGTTCTTCACCCAGTCAATGAGGCTGCAAAGTTTAAAAATTATTCTTCAAATACTTTTTGAGTTATTGTGGTAGCGGGCTCAAGTGTCAAAACTGCCCTTTTCTTTTCTAGCACTATGTGGCACTGCATATATCAGTTACTATCTTCATCTTTATCATTTTCGGCAAAGTTTGAAAAAGATCCATTAAATGATTTTTACAGGATATACGGGATATATGGGATCCACAGACATCATACCCCCCATGGTGGTTCAGCGGTTGCCATTCCCCGCCTGCTGATCTCCCTCTGGGAGTCAGGCTTCCAGTTCTCCTTCAATTCCACTTCATGCCGCTCATAGTGCATCCTGTATCTCTCAGAGGGTGGGGGGAGATCACTGGGCACCATCATCTCTTCACCCCATTGGCTGGACTGACAGACATTGACAGCTTATCACCAATGTTGTGCCTTCATAAAAGCACCAGACAGACCTCAGGATGTTTAGGATAAAAGCACATGATAACTGGAGAATTATACAACTGTAAAAGAAAAATGCTAAACATGCTATGCTGATGGTGCATTTAGCTGAAGGGGCATGCCAATGAGGAGGAAATTACATTATCAACTGACTTGGTAACGTGGAATGGAGGCGGGAGGACTCCAGCTCAGGGTAGATGAGGAGTCGGGAGGACTGATGTGACATGCAGGATTATATGTGACATCCTGTGCGACAGCAACATGAAGAATGACAAAGCACAACAACAATGGCTGTCAAATGTATATACATGCAGACATGGGGTGAGGAGTGAAAAAGACAGATATACAACATAAACAGGGATTTGGAGATGAGATACATCCAACTTCCTCTGTCTGCTAGTGTTTAACATCCAATTGACCAAGGAAAAGATGTTTTATGATGTCATCAATTTAACTAATATTTATGTTTGTGCTAGCTAATATTTGTATTCATGATGACCATTTGGATGGATTACTTTATATAACTAATTTAAACAATTTAACATTGATAGCTAGATAGCTAGCTAACAATCATTACTGTTAATTATGAATATAAAGAGAGATTAGGTTATATCTTGTTGACACTGACATATTTGCCTTGGTGACAACAATCCATGTAAGTGCATTTAAATATTTAATTGCTCACTGACAGTTATGTAAAGTTAGGTTAATGTTTGTGGTGCTCTCATAACATTATTTAAATAATTTCTGAGAAAATGATGCTGCTCCTGAAATAATGGATTTGGAGATGTGTGCATTCAATCAGACAACAACAAAATGTAGCTTTAAGTGGTGAGACAATTACAAACACAGCTACAAAGGTGACACTGTTATAGATCACTGATAATCAGCGAATTACCAAGATCACCAAAATTCCAACAATGACAAATTTCTACAGATGCCAGAGTCCATGTCCTAAACAGACTGCTGCAAATGCTCACTTAGAGGCCTGAAAAGTAATTAACGTAATAATGAATGATTAAATCATTTACCTCATCCTCAAACAGTTCATGTAGATTCAATGCAGGAACTCTGCAACAAGTATGAGACATTAATAACATTTCATACTTTCCAACAGCCTGTTCTGTCACCTTAAGCCCCCAATTTAGGGTTACCCAACTGAGGCTAGGGTTAGGATTTGAAAGGTTATGGATTTTTCAGACATCGAAATCTGTTTTTATGTAGTTCAAGGCAACTGTATAATCACAGTTTGGCTTGATTTAACATAGATAAGATAAGTTAAGATAAGATAAGATAAGATAAGATAAGATAAGATAAGATAAGATAAGATAAGATAAGATAATCTTTATTGTCATTGTCACTTGACAAGGAAATTGCGCATATCCAGGTTTTCAGTAAAAAATGTTCTGGGCCTTTGCTTGCTTAATCTATTCAAAGTTGGAAAATTGTTTTGGACATACAGCTAGCTAGCTAGCTAGGAATATTGAGTAACAATCTGGGCTGAATTCATTTACTAGAAAAGTGCAATTGTCAGCTTCTTGGAAGCAAGATGAGCTACTTTAAACTGTTATTGTTTTTAAAATGCAGATTTAAACAGTAATAAAGAAACCAACAAAATGGTACGAACAAAGTACTTTTCACATATATACCCAAACTAACCATGATTATTAATATTGGCCACTAGCTATAAACCATGCACCTCAACACCTCCTCCCTGGCAAGGAAATCACAACAGCACCTCCACTTTCTCCATCACCTGAGAAGAGTAAGCCTTCCTCCCCCAGTCCTAATGACATTCTACGGGGGCATAACAGGGTACATCCTGACCAGATAAATCACTCTCCGGTATGGGAGCAGCAAAACCTCAGAACTCAGTTCCCTGCAGAGACTAGTGACGACATCATCACAACCTCTCTACCATCCATCCATCCATCCATCCAGCCATCCAAGAAATCTACAAAAAGCTGCATCTGCAAGGCCACAAGCGTTCTCCATGACCCCTTTCACCCCTCCTGGGTGCTCAAAAACCAGCTCCCATCTGGAAGGAGACTCCAGAGTATTTGGAATAGCTTCTTTCCCAATGTCATCAGATTCCTCAACAAATTTCCCCCTCAGCACTCCTGCTTGGAATTCTATTGAACAACTTAAATCCATAACTGTTTAATAAGCCATCTGCACTAGTCACTTTATGCATCACTTGCAAATAACAAACAACAGAACTGCCCTATAGTGTACTTTATACAGTATTTTAACCATTTTCTTTGCTATGTGTAAAGTCATTTTTAAAGTTTTGCTATTTGGTTTCACCATATGCCTGTATATATTGCAATACTGAAATGACAATAATGTTTGACTTGATTTACTTTTGTCCAAAGTGATGTACAAGTGAAGCAAAAAGCAAGTGGATCAGGTCTAAGTGCACCTAGAATAGGCCTAAATGCACCTAGACTGAACATCCACTGAATGCCCAGGTGTAGATGTAAGCTATACTGGAGCAGGAGGTACACATTATCTTTCAAACAAAGCATGAACATAATGAGACTACTAATCAAATCAGCAAAGTGCAACACCTATAGCATTCGGTGAACAAGGTGTGATGCAGGCTAATAAAGGTGTTCCTGGAACAAATGGTTCTTGAGGCACTTCTGCAACACCACAGATCAGAGGAAACGGACATTGTTTTACAATGTGACACTTGTGACACGCTGTATATAACATATAATATATGTTTTGCATTATAACTTGACAATTAAAGTACACACTGATGTCGCAATTAACTAGAATCGCATCGGCTTTCAACGTTTCTGCAGATTCAAATGCAACTTCAGGGAAGCTTACTCGTCCGGACGAGAACAAATGACGGCCGGTTTCCCATTACCACCCTGTGTAAACAAGAAGATCGGTATCAGAACGACTGGCGTGCCTTCTCTGAAATACTATTTCATGCGTCCCTTAACGTCCTAACGTTCGACCGCATAAACCTTAAGGTCTCCCAGAAGGTTAAAATAGAGCTAATAAATTCTGATCAGTAAACACAGCGACTACTCTCACGGCGCTATACATATCTACGTTATAATACACATAATAATGGACATTATGTATTTACTGTCATTATTATCAGTATTTTATTCTATACACTCCCTCTCTTATATGAAGTATATTACCGATTTTTGCAGTACAGGTACCGTATAGGTGAGAAATACCGTTTAGGTTTGCATCAGTCTACATGATGTTTGCATAACATCCAAGTCGCGTAACGACTTATTGGACAGAACGTAACCCGGACGCTAAGCGACGCATACCTGTAATAACACAATTTAATCACACAGAAAATACTTGATAGTTCATGAGCGCTTTAATGGTGTTTTAGACCGCCGACCAGTTTGCGCTGGTTTACCGTTTTCCTTGGAGATTTCGACTCTCGCCTTGAAGTGACTGATATTTTTTTAAAATCCATATCTGTTAGATTCCATGTGTCGTGAAATTAACTTGTTTCTCGATCGAAGTTCTTCTTGGCTCCGCCTCTGAAGCCTGTTGCTATGGTTTCACAAACACTGTACAACAGACTGGCTTCCATCAGCAGTATCATTGTTTCCGCTGGTAACATTTCCCCGTGGAGGTCCGCCACGCCGAAAAAACACGTAAATTCTTCAAATCAGTCCTTTAATCCAACACCCTGATGACCCCGCTCCTAGTACACGCCTTGTATTATACTGCCATTTTGAAAATGCTCTTAAGTTATAATAAAAATAGCTTACTTAGGTATTGTCCAAGGAAAAGAAAAACAGACGAGGTAGGTACACAGGGCAGGCATTTACTTGGGGGGGGTGGGGGGGGGGGTGACGCATCTCTCCTCGTTCTCTTGTACCCAATTCACAAACACACTGAAACCCGCGCATTTATCTCTATTTTACCGTTATGATTGGTAGAAGCAATAGAGTCACGTCCACTGACACGCAGGAAGTCCACTGAGGGCCAGGTGTTATGCCGAAAAACGCATCCCTGCCTTAGAATGCATGCAGGTGTTCTGACGAGTTGAGCTTCTAAGGGTTTTAGGGGGTTTTGGGGGGTTAGGGTTTCAGGGTTTTTTTGGGGGTTAGGGTTTTAGGGGTTTTTTGGGGGTTAGGGTTTTAGGGGTTTTTTGGGGCTATTGATTAGCACTACGGTAGCCTAACTCGACAAAGTAGCTCAACTCATTTCAGTTCAGCGACCAATCGGTCATTTAGAGACAGGCATGCATTCTAGGGCAGTGAAGCCTTTTTCGGCATAACACCGGAAATGACGTCACTGTAGTTCCACCGGCAATAGTGTCTGGCTGCAGATCTACTCAAGAGGGTCTAGCTGCAGACGCCTGTAGAGTGGAGCTCCACCGGAAATATGTCACCTTCACAGGAAACATGTGATCTTTAAGGGCGTAAAGTGGAGCTCCGGTTAGGGTTAGGGTTAAGGTTAAGGTTAGTGTTTATTCGCTGTAACACAGAGTTGAGATCATGTGTTTCCTGTGGTGGTGACGTATTTCCGGTGGAGCTCCACTCTACAGGCGTCTGCAGCTGGACCCTTCTCGATCTGCTGGTGCGTTCTGTCAACTGACACGCAAGAAGTGACATCACAGATCCACTGAGACACACAGCCATAGATATCTTCTATGATATATCCATTGACAGGCAGATGACGTCACAGATCCACTCTGAAGCAAACATTACTGCTTTACAGCAGCTGCACTTTAGTTTTAGTTCATTTAGTTCATAACACAGGACCAGGGTCAGAGGTCAGAGGTTGGAAGGGGCGTGGCCAGAAACTGGGATGAGGCAAGTGGCGAGTGGAGCTTGGGGCAGAAAACTGAGGTGTCCTGTAGACATATCCAAACACTTACGGCACATAACACTTTTGTGAATATACATTTTTAGTATTTATTATCTTGATTGTATTGGAACAAAATGTTAGGTCAAATTCCTTATAAATGTCACATTACTTTGGCAATAAAACTGGTTCTGATGTACAGTTTCCAGGTTGGAACAGGCTCCTAAGAAAAACTTGGGTTTACGTGCCTAGACTAGCTGCACCACTCTGGATTTGTCAATTAATTACTGTAGTGATTTTTTCTGCTTTGGGACAATTGAAACTGTAATAATAATATACAATTTTAATATATGTTTAATATAATAAACTTTCCAAACCTTGTTGCTGAGTGAGTGTTTGAATCTCGGCAACAAACTCCAAAATCGTTCTTATCATCTCATCAGCAAATTAATTTTCAATCAATCGCCCACTTGCCCAACATACAATGCTTTTCCATTGTAGTCATTCTATTATAGCAAAATAGGATATTCAAGGACACGCTAAGTGTATAAATCATATTAACAGCTGTTATATTAAAGTAGCAAAAAATGAATTACCTCGTCAGTATTGTGTCTACATTAGCTTGACATTATCAGCCAATGCCAGCCAGGTGGATTCTGTAAATATCTGATTGCAGTTCAAAAGAAATTAAGCTTCTAAGAGCCATTTCCCTTTGCGCTCCAAACCAAGTTCCCTGTCTAGTTTAATGGCATGCACACCTCCGTTAAGCAGACGTCTGTGGCTCACGCAAAGAATCCGTAATCAAAAACGTAAAGTGATGCAGAAATACGTACCTGCGGCGAAGGCTTAATTGCGTTGTCTCGTAGTCACGGTACGTTTAAACACGTATGGCGATACGTCCCATTGCTTATTAGTATAATTTATATATTCATTACTGGGACATGAAACGTCCACTTTCGTGATAATAAATATTTATATTATGTTAATTTTTTTCTATGACGTAAGTACACGCGTGGATCGTTGAGATGTGACTGCAAATCACTTGACAGTGATGTAGGTTAACTATTGTTGTCGTATTTCCTCTTTTCGATTATTCAAATTAGAGCAAAAGGTGGTTCTGTGTTTATGTTGGTTTTACAACTTCAAATCTAAGCCAAATGAAAATGAGAGTCTAGAATAACGCAAAATGCCAATAACGATTTCGATGAATGAAGCACTAATGTGACGGATTTCTCCATCGGGGGAGCTGATCAGATATTGCACGGATGATATATTTGTCAGGGTCAGCCCCTGTGGTCCCACTCTGTGTCCCTTCCCCGTTTGGCCAGCAGGCATTGCTGGTCATCCTGTCCTTCCTGTTAGTCTTTGTTCTCCCTTAATTGTTACTTGTTTGTCCACATGGCTCAATGCGTTGAGCATGTGGTTGCTTGAGTTTTTCTAATTCTTCTTTCTGGTGATTTTGTATTTGGTTTTTGGTTTTGTTCCTTGTGCCCCTGCTTGTGTCTTTACCTGTCTGTAATTCCCCAGTGTTAGTTTATGTTTCCTTAGTTCTTAGTTTCCCTGTTTTTAGTTCCTTTGAGTTTTTTAGTTTCACCTGTGCCCCGTTTTCCTGGTCTTTGTTAATTAGCCTCATCTATCCTGTGTTAGTCTCGTTACCCCTTAGTATTTTAGTCCCTGCTTCTGTTCAGTTCCCCAGTGGTTCATTGTTGTTTGATGGTAGATGTTTGAGAAGGTTCTGTATGTACGTGATTATTATTCCCAGTGTTAGATGTTATCTGCCCAGTTTTTGTAGTTAGTCTTTGTTTACTTTTGACCCCCATGGTCCTTTGTTTTTGTTTAGTCTTTTCTTGTTTTAGTTCAGTTAATAAAACCCAATTTGGTGTTTTTTGAGCTGCAAGTGGGTCTTCCATCTTTTCTGCCTGCACCATGCCACATTCTCGTGCCCGAATCACCCAGATCCCTGACAGTATTTGCGCGTTGCAGTTTTTCTGCACAACTGACCATTTTTACTGATGCCAGAAATGGTAGTCGGAGGCACAGTATGGTGCCATCATTTTAACATGTTAATTTTTAAAATGCAGTAAAATGCAGATAGTTTGTATGCAAAAAAGCCAGTATATCCATGTTTTTAATGGTCAATGTGCATGTATGAATGGATAATAAATGGATAAATAAAAAAGAGGGAAATACTCAAGGGACGTTTGTGGACAGGAGTTGGTGGTGCTTTTATTTTGATAGGGTCGCTTTGTCAACATCAACACATATTGCAAAATGCCGCCTGTTTTTGACGTCTGAAGGTGTAAAAAAATCAACCATGATTTTTTGCATGTGAAAAATCGACATTGATTTTTTTGTATCTAAAGGCGTGCAAATTTGACGTCTCTGGCCATTAATATTCGACATCTTTAGGCATAAAGTTTTAAGACGTTTTGGCCCCGTTGGCCTTCCATACAACAAACTGGAACAGCCTCCATGATGACACAACTTTGCCCTTATTGGCTGACGAACGTGACGTTTGTATGACGTTTCAATGAGTTATCTATTTCTCCCGAATATCACGTAAAGCAGTGAGAACTGGTTTTCAGTTAATTTACCTGGTAAAATAAAGTTTAAAT
>JAODJW010000001.1:13048160-13065647 GCA_026777045.1 Hyperopisus bebe | reverse complement strand
TGGGGGCTCCTGTTATTTACCCAGGCCTCAAAACTTCACCAATATCCACCAATCCCTCTTATATTTGCTTATCCCTCTGTTTCTCAACCCAGTCCTTGGAGTCCACCAGACAGTCCACATTTTTGTTCTCTCCCAGCTCCTAGCACAGCTGAAACAAACAATTAAGAAAGCTGAATACTTTTTACAGGTGTGTTGGGAGCTGGGAGGGAGCAAAAACATGGATTGTCTGTGGGTCCCCGAGGACCGGATTGGGAAACACTGTCACAGTGAGCCTGAAGTCTATCTCATGAAACAGAGGGCATCAAGTAAGAAGCCTTGGACTAGGTGCCAGTCCAACACAGGGTACACACACAGTCACACACTAAGGGCAGCTTAAAGGCACCAATTCACCTAACTGCATATCTTTGGGGATAAATCCGAGTTCTCAAAGGAAACCTGTGAAAACATGGGAGGAATTTGCAAACTCCACACACAGAGCTGGGAGTGGAAGAAAGGTGCATTTAATAGTTAATTGAACTTTATAGTCACAGAGTAATATACCTCCCCATATTTTGAAAAGTATCTATTCTTTACTAGTGAATGTGGAGTTTGCATGTTTTCCTGTGTTATGTGGGTGTCCTCTAGGCACCGTTAGGTGAATTGGTTTCTAAACTGTCGGTGTGTGGACACCAGTCTTTCGGGCAGGTATCCCATTTTGGGTGTGACCTGTGCGTCTTGCCGTGGGCTCTTGAATCTCACCCCCCCGTGACACTGACCTAGCTACACCTTCTGAAGATGAATCAATGTGACACAGGTTCTTTGTGGCCGTACTTTCAGAATCATGGAAGGCCGAGTTCATCAGGAATGAAAGGAAGAAGCTCCTGAACTACAAGGCCCAGCTGGTGAAATCCTTGCAACCCAAGATCTACTGTCCTTTTGCAGGCTATTTTGTTGAAGCACATCCCTCAGACAGGTAACACACTGCTTGATGGTACCACTCGGGGCTAACAGTAGGCTACCACCTTGTTGCAGCCTCAGGGGCAGGAAATGTCACATAAGAAAAAATCCAAAAGTCAACAAACTGAGCTGGATGGCTATGTGTGCATATGAATGAATCCCCCCCTCTGCTGCCCATGTGTGCATATGAATGAATCCCCCCGTCTGCTGCCCATGTGTGCATATGAATGAATCCCCCCGTCTGCTGCCCATGTGTGCATATGAATGAATCCCTCCGTCTGCTGCCCATGTGTGCATATGAATGAATCCCCCCGTCTGCTGCCCATGTGTGCATATGAATGAATCCCCCCGTCTGCTGCCCATGTGTGCATATGAATTAATCCCTCCGTCTACTTATTTAGCTATACATCCGTTTATCCATCTTCCAAATTCTATTTTTAATGTTTAAAAAATCCTCATGTATATAATTACAATAGTAATGGCACTTGTGTACCTGCTTGTGTACCTGACCAGGATAAGAGGTTGATGGATGAGTTGAAGGATGGATACAGGGAAATATGTAGCCTAAAGTTAAGAAAGTCCATTTTAATGTAGTATATATCTTAGAATTTCTCATGCATGTGTAGTATATTGTGTATTTTACAATTTCTCATATGGATATTTTAATGCATGTCGAACAAAAGGCTGCAGCATACTCACTGAAATGCTTAAAAAATGACTGTAGAACATGATATAATGCATCAAATTTGCATTTTGGTGATTTATGAAAGTATGTATAATGCTGTATGTAAAGGGTCTTCAGAAGATGTGTTACCTCACCAGTCTGGTTCTGACCATGCACAGGTACCTCAAGGAGACAAACTTGAAAAATAACCCTGAAGAGCTCAATTCATTGATCAACAAGCTGAGTCCATCTACTCTTACCTGGACTCCAAAGCCAGGAGCAGTTCTGGACCTGGGCTTAGCACAGAAAAATCCCAATGACAGGTGCGTGTTCTCTCCATGTTCTGAGGTTGACATCATGAGTTACCATGTGACAAGCCTTGGAATCACAAGTCATCAACAGTCATCTCATTTTGCATTTGGGCCATATCAACAAACACTGTTTGCTGTTGTTTTTTGTCATTACGACAGTAGCATGGCAATTACAGATCCACCACCTGGTACGCAGATCTATATGGACACATGGGACTTTGACCTGTATGTGAATAACCTCAATGCAGCCAACACTGAAGACATATTTAAGCATGAGAGCTGGATCCAGTTTTACTACAGCTGGGCCGGGTTCCTGGACTACAATCTGGTTGTGCGGGTGACTGCATTTCCATTGTCTGATCAGTTGATTTGCTTTGTTTGTTTTCCATTTCATATGTTTGCATCTCTGCTTTGCGCTCTATATAGTAACAAAGCGGTATTGAACATCAATGAATGAATGAACAAATGTTTGTTTCTCCTTCTTTGATTTAAGGATTACATAGTCATGTGGATTGTTTAGGATCTCAGGTTATGTGCCCTAAATACTAATAGACCTATTCAAGGATGCAGCAGTGACTTGCTGGTTAGCATTTTAGTCTCACAATTCTCAGCACACAGCCTTGATTCCTGCCCCCACATCTCTGTGTGGAGTTTGCACCTGTTACTCTGCGCTTCACTAAATTGTTCTTCCTGAGCGTTTGAGCATTGTGCCCTGTGATGGACTGGCATTGTACTCTGTGCTTCACCAGGTTAGCTTTCAGGTTCACTGTAACCTGTTATCAGATAAACAGCATGATAGTATCAGGGTCTGTACCGTCCAACCCTACCCCTCGTGTCTCCTTCCCACCCTGTCTCTTGTGCGTTTCCCCACCTCCACAGACTGCTTCATAGTTCTATGGGCTGAGTGTGTGGCTGTAAATCTACCAGCCTTCTTACTTATTTGTATTTCTTGGGTTTTTGTTTCCCCAGTGTTTTGTTTCCATTTGTTTTTTCCATTTTGGTTTTCTTATTCTAGATTTGCCCTGCTTCTATTCTGGTACGGCTTTGTCCCTGTGTTGTATCCCAAGTGTCTGATTTATTTCATGGTTTTAGTGACTGCTGTGTTTCCTAGTTTCTGAGTTAATTGCTCATTGTCCTGTGCTTTTATTCATTTTTTTTTTCTTCTCACCTGTTCTACATCACATCTTATTAGCCTTGTGTCTGTACTGAAGTGCCAGCCCCAGTTCACTCTTTAGTGAGTCATTGACTTGTGTGCTATGTTACTGTGTGTCGTGCTGTTGTCGGACCTTGGCCCAGTTCCCTTTATGTTAGCTTTTCTTTTAATTTATGAGTATAGTTCTGAACCCTCGTGGTCCCTTTTACTTTGTAGTTTCCCTTTGTGTTCCGTTCAATAGACCTCTTTAGTCTCTGAGCCGCAAATGGTTTGTCACCCTCCTTTTTCCTGCCAGCACCGTCGCTGTTACAGGAAGATGGATAGAATAGCTAGATTCTCTCTGTTACCTAAATATATGCAAATCTGTTTTACATATGTCCATGTTGTTGGAAGTCAATGTAGAATTTTGTAATGTAGTTTGCAATTTATTTGTTGTACATAGAAATCCAGCAAAACAAAACCTTTCTACTGTCCTAATATTCAATTATACTGCTATATAGCAATGAAGTGTTTAAAAAACGTATGTCATCTGTTTCAGGTTATAGAAACAGATGAGGAATTTCAGCCATTTCCCAGTGGCTATGATTACCTCGTGGACTTCTTAGACCTTTCTTTCCCTAAGCAGAGACCAGAGAGAGAACATGCTTATCTGGAGGTGGGTAATGATGATGTTCACTGCAAAAAATCTGATTGTTTACTGCAGTGTTTCCCAACCTTTTTTCTGCCACGGCACACCTTTCATAGAGTAATTATTCCACGGCACACCATTGATGAACACATACAGACAGTCCCCAGGTTGCAAACGAGTTCCGTTCCCTAAATCCGTCTTTAAGTTGAATTTGTAGGTGAGTCGGAAAGATAATTTACAGCACATAATAATAATTATTATTAGCTACATGTTATTGTACTGTACATTGAGCCGACGGACCGGTGAAACCCTGCAATGCTTTCTCAAGCGTCACAGAGTTGTGTGTGTGTGTTCATTATTATGAACCATTGTATTTAACCTGGATTTTCAATACAATAGACTTTATGGCAGTCTCTTAGTAAGTATGAGTTGTCTGTGAGTCAGATGTTCTTAACCCATGGACTGTCAGTACTACTAACTGGGTCTTACCAATGACACAAAGCACATTTCTCTTAACCTGTTGGTTAATGATAAAGTATGTTTTCTGAAAATTTTTTTCACAGTCTTGTCTTTTTACTAAATGACAGTTTACAAATATGTTAAAAATATGTACACAAATGGGTGTCAATTGTAGGGCGGCCTTATTCTCAGCTACATTTGCATTGTGACAAGTGTGCTTAAAGCCTATTGGACAATTAAATTAATAAAAATTTGCTTATGTACAAAGCTTTTTCTTCCGCTTAAGGTACCATCAGAATTTAACTATTAATACATAAACTTTATCTCATTTCTGTTAGCGTTCATCTGTTAGCATGAGCACAAATATTTTGTTTCGATATCAAAATCATTTTTCCTCAAATGTTTTATTTTTCAACCATGGCCCCTCCTGGGCTCTAGGCATAAATAATATTCGGATCATATGCAGGCAGGTCAGTTAAAATAAAATTTAAGCATATGCGTCAAAAAAGCAGGTTGGGATTAATTTTGTCTTTATTGATGTTAGCAGTTTGAGTCAGTCAGGTTGAATTAATTACTGTGTTAAGGTTTTTTTTCATTATTCATTCTGGTGATTCCGGTTTTGCTCTATATATGATCATGGGTCATGCCAGTTTACATTCCAGCTGATCATTGTGCCATAATGTAGCTTGACATCCAACTATCCAGAAATATTAAATACTAAATCACTTTGACTTTGAAAGGTGTATATCACCAAAGTTAGCGGATAAGATGGGGCGATTCCTACCTGAGCATATAAGAGCAAATTTCAAAAAGAGTATCTTATGGCCGTCAGGTGAGAAACCGGGTTGGAGTTATTCGCCATGTAGTGAAGAATGGCCTCCTCTGGGATGATCTTTACATTGGCTTCCAGAACAGGATCAGCAGAGAGCCAGATGTATACCACCACCGGTGAGACCCCCCCCCACACAATTTTCCATGCTCACTCTACATTTCATCCTATAGTTACCTTAGTACAAGATTAGCAAGAAGTGGTTCATACAGTCATTGATTCATGTAATTGAGTTTCATGATGATAGATAAATCGCAATATTTCTTCACAAATTTCGGTTTCTTAAAAAAAAAAAAAAAGAAACTTTGTTGAGTCTTCATCAGCCCCTCCCTCCTCCCAGTTTCTGGAATCATTTTCAGACCCAGCTACCTACAGTTGGACCGGACTGGGCCTCTTTTCTGCAGCAAGTGAAAATGGAAGAGTCAGAAGAAGCAGGAGTAAACAACTGCAAGTTGTTTTAGAGAACCATCATCGAGTCTTCATAGCGAGCAAGACAAAGATACTGTTGAGAAGGTTAATGTGCAGCTATATCTGTCTGTGAGGCTACATGTTAAAAGTGAAGAACCATTTTGCTTCTATAATCATGCGGTAGTGAAGGAGGGTTCCTAACTCAGGGTTCCTAACTCAGCTCCACTTTCATTTGGGGGTCCCTGATTTAATAATTAATGAAGAATTCACTAGAAGACCAACACTTTAGAATTAATGATTTTTTTTTTACTAGTACTTAGTGATTTACTTTGGACAAAACCATTTTATGTACAGTGGAAACTGCTTATAGTGATCAGCTGCTTATATGGATCCAAAGCCTGAGACAGCATCAATGCTATTCAAATAATAAGTCTTATAAGTTTGCTTACAGTGTTCATTTTTGATCTGAAAAAATCTAAAATTATGATACAGTAATACAGAACTCATGGCAAGAAAAAAGTCTTTTTTTTGTAGATAAAGTTCGATTTCAAATTCTGCTACCTCTTTGGCGTTTATAGTCTATGGTTTATTTTCTGTTTTGTTAAAAATTGAAAAATGTGCAGAAAGCCATGGCCTGTATCTGCACTGCTGATGCACAGTGTTTCGCAAACCCCACAATACTTTTATGTTTTAGGCTATAACTAATAATGATTTGAATTACAGTAAGTTATATTGTGTAGTTATTACTGTACTGTATTAATGTATTTGAATTATGCACAGTTCAGTAGTTTAATTTGAAGAGTACTGTAATTTGAAAAGCGTTCAAAACAGGTATACTATACTTTAAGAGTCAATAGAATTCAGTAACTAGTGACAGTGTCAGCTCCATTACTCTAAATTAATGTAATAAATATACAAATATCTATCAGATAGTAATCTGCCTGATACATAAAGAAAGAGAAAAAATTGGTTATAATGATTATCCGCTTGTACTGATGAATTTCACCCGGACAGATGTGATCACTGTATGCGGATTCCACTGTATTCATTTGATTTATTTCAGAGTCTGATTTATGTATAGCTGACAAGTGTCATAATCACTGGCAGTATCATTTTAGATAGAGGCACTTTACCAATGCCCAAGAGCAGCTTTCACATATCCCATCATGCTCTACACTGGGAGACACATGCACATATAAACAGCTGGTGTTGAGGGTCATGCTGAAGGCTGATCAGATTACTCTGCTGAACACAAGCACAATATATATAACCTGCTGACCGGTTTTGGGATTATGAGTGATCAGTCTAGGGGGTTTACTTTACTTCACTGTGATTTATTTGTGATTTATAAATGCTTCTCTGAATGAACAATTTGTTGTGATGTATAATTGATTGTAAACTTAATTATTCCTCAAAATGGAATTTTCTTGGCCTTAAGACTACATTAAGTGGTGTGGTCCAATCAGAGATCTTGATTAAAACGTAACACTGACAAAAATGTCTATTATTAATTATTAATTCTTGTTCAAGCTTGTTATTTTGTATCAGGATGAATGTAGCTATTCTGTTATACAGTAGCTATCCAGTCGCCTCCATGCCTTATGCCTTGCTCTGCCTGGGACATGGACCAGGCCCCCCAGACCTTACCACAAAAAACAGTAGAAAGATGAATGCAATTATCTATCCAAGTAAAATTCAGGGAAACCGTGTTGGACAGTCATAAAGATGTTTTTGAAATTATAGGTGTCCTAATTAACTGCTAATGACAAAAGGCACATATATACAAAGAACATGTTTCGTCTCTATAGTTTTTCCAGCATTTGTCTTAATTCATTTTTAATTGTGCAGCAACAGCATAAGTGACTGCTCAGCTGTGTATTGTCACATGAACACACATTTCCCAGGTGCTCCTTGTGGCAAATATTTTACTAAACAAACCATAAATAGGAGCAGAATGGCTGTCAACAAAGGAGAGATCCTAGTGACTTTACGACACTCATAAAGGATATGGATTAAACTGAGTAAACAACGTGGAGGATAAATCTGTGAATGATCAGCAAATCCATCCATTTTCTGAAACTGCTTCATCACAACCATTGTTGTGGGGCACTGGAGCCTATCCCAGGAACAATGGGTGCAGGCAGGAACCAGCCCTGGGCAGTTGCCTACACACACTCACAGGGCCAAGACTCACCAATCAACCTGTCCTGCATGCTTTTAGACTATGGGAGAAAACCAGAACCCCTGGTGAAAATCCACACAAACACAGGGAGAGCATGCAAACTCCACACAGAAAGGACCCGGGACTTTCTCGGTGAGAGGGAGCAGTGCCAACCACTGTGCCAACATTCCACCCTAATTAAGAAATGAATGAAAAGAATGTAGCTCTCTCATCTAGGCGAGACGCTGTTTATGGATTTTACCTGGTTGACGTTTGATTTTCAGTCTCTGAGGGAAAAAATGCATCCATAACTATTTCTTGGTGTAGGGCCATCATCTTCCTGGAGCTTTGGAGAGGACACGGCAGGTGGTGAACACACATAGTCATACTAAGGGAACTTCTGAGCTGCCACTTCACCCAACTCCCTGTTTTTTTTTTGGATACCAGGCAGATACTTAATAAAGACAAGAAGCTAGCAAGCTTTAGACTCGCAGTGAGGAAGGGGGTTTGAGTCCACAGGCCTGGAGGTATGAGGTTACAGCGCTAACTACTTCCATTTACCAATTTTGACTAATTTGTCCAAATGAGGAAAACTTGGGGACAGAGCAGGTTCGACCCTGGATCAGTTGGGGTTAAAGTCTTTTCACCAGGGCCCAATAATGAAATGATTCTTCTGCTGGTCAAGGGCATTGTGAACCTACAAGCTTCCTGACACAGGCATACATCCGTAAGTTACTGCACTCCACTTTATATCTGAGCACTGGTCTCATTTTTTACCCAAAGATAAATGCTTTAAAAATAGATATCCTGTATGGGTGGTACTCTGAACTGGTGGGGTCGCCCCATTTCCTAACAAGACCATAGAAGGTCCAGGCACACTCAGAGTCTTTGAGCTCTTAGCAGGAAAGCTTCTGGTGGAGCCGCTGAGAGTCCATGCACGCATCATGGGTCTGGCACTGTACCTGGTGCTTTGGGCCCAGGTTCTGCTGCATTTTGCCCGTCCTGCTCAGCCAGCTTCCAGCGGAGGCCAGCTGCGGAACATAGCGGATCCGAAATTCATCGATGAGTGTGTCCAGACCCACAACAGCCTCCGCTCCAGTGTGGATCCACCCGCCAGCAACATGTACCACATGGTGAGGGCAAGTTCTTGGAAAAACTACAATTTAACAAAACTACTGGAAATGTGCTGGAAGTCCTTTCTGCCTTGTATCCACAATGGTGTAGAACAGCACTTTACTGATGTCTATGTTGAGGTTTTATAGTCAATTTTACATACGTTTTATATTATTAAATAATGCAAAATACACATACACACACACACACACTCCTGTTACATCAAAATAAATAGAGTTTTTTGATGCAAAGTATACAGCGTATTTCTATATATGTATATACATGCCTTTGATGCCATGATTGAATTTTATCTTCACTGCAGATTAAAATGTAATCTTTCAACCCAAAATGAAACCAAACCGTCTGGCTGACATTTTGATTATGTGGTCCATATTTCATTTTTGTCTATACAATAATATGACCAAAATGTCAATATGTCGACACCTAAATTCCAGTAACAATAAATAACAAACAAAAGGAACAGATCATGTGCGAATGAACAGATTTTTCTGAATTGCTGTTAAAGAATCTGTGAAATTAAGAGCTGTAGCTGGATTTTGTTGGACCTGGTCAGGCAGAAACACATTTTTATACGTACGTTTGCTGTTTGCTGTGTGTGCAGTTCAGTCGCCCAGCCTGTTTCCACTGTGCCCCTCTTCACTGCATTGTGTTGTTCGTTTCACCTCCTCCCCACCCCGAACCTCCATTTTCAAAAACTGTCCAGTTCGGTTTCATGTGACACAATACCAGGAAACCCCAAAAGTGACAGCAAGCCTGCATGCGATGACAGCATTGTCAACACAGTGTCTCTCATAGAACAGGGGCGTCGAAATAACTATATTTTTCTCCTGCATGAGGGAGGTGGCAGATTTTGGGTAATAACGTCTACCATTGTGTCTTTTTAAAGAGGTTGCTAGTATGCTGGGCAGAATTTCCAGTTAGTAAGCAATTTTGTGTTTAATCTAAATGAAAAAAGATTTATCTGAAAACGTCAAAGGTCCAATATCAAGATTCGCAAAGAGCAAGTTCCGGCCAGAGGAAATCGGCAGATTGCCTTGTAGTTTGCTATGATAAGGGTAATTACATTAGAGTAATCATGGCTAGATGTACTGCAGTGCTCCAGACTGGAGCCAGGCATAATTACATTACAGTACATTATAAATGAACATGGGCACTAACTGAAGCTTCTGTTGAGGTGACATAAAGTCATAAACTAGGGAATTTGTCCCACTGGACGTCATTTCACAAAGCTACCACCATCTGTTCAAACCCTCTGTGAATACATTGTCGTTTTCCATCCCCCCCCCTGCACAGACATGGGATGAGGCTTTAGCCAAGAGTGCCAGAGCCTGGACTCGGACCTGCCAGTTTTCCCATAATCCTCTGCGGCTCAGTCAAGGGAAGCTCCATCCTGAATTCTTCCCTGTGGGAGAAAATATCTGGGTGGGTAGCCCAGTCAGCTTCTCGCCAAAAAAGACCATCCAACACTGGTACAGCGAAGCCGTCAACTACACCTACTCGACCATGAGCTGCCTTAGAATGTGTGGCCATTACACCCAGGTACAGTGTGGGTGCTGCTTTCCCACTACACCTGCTTACCCTACCCAGCCTTTCTGTGAGTTTGTAACATGAATGCTCACACGTGTCAGGTGGTGTGGGCAGAGAGCTATAAAGTGGGATGTGCTGCCCAGACGTGCTCTGCAGTGAAGGACTTGCCCACCACTGGCAGCGTCATCATCTTCGTGTGCAATTATGGAAAAGCGTAAGAGTCCTATTCGCCGCATCCGGAAGGTTCATAAACACAGTATTGCTACAAGCAGGTTAGCGCAGTGGTGACTTACTGGTTAGGAAAATGCACGTGTAATTGAAACATTGCAGGTTTGAATCCCCGACCAGCAAGGCACCACTGAGGTACCCTGAGCAAGGTACTGCCCCCTGCTATGTTACATATGGGTTAAATGCAGAGGACATATTTTGTTGTTGTGGTGTGTCAACAATGACCACTGATTTCTAAATTCTAACTGCTGATACTCTTCTATCTGGCCCTTCATCTTCCATACCATTTTTTTATGGTGAGCCTGGAGTCTATCCCAGGTAGCACATGTCACAAGGCACAGTGCACCTCAAGCAGGATGCCAATCCAGCACACACATACTCATGAACAATGGGCAATTTAGAGACTCCAGTGCACCTAACCGTGTGATTTTGGTCTGTGAGGGGTAAACAAATGAATTTCCATTGCTCATAATATCCTTATTTAACTTTTTGTAGAATCAAGATTATTTTAGAACCATCAAGTCTTCCAAAGTTCTTGAAGCCACCCTATCACTGGATTGTGTTTCCATAGCAGATGTGTCCTTTCACTGCCTAGGGGCAACAGGAAGGGAGCCCCCCCCTACAAAGAAGGTGCAGCCTGCAGTGCCTGCCAGGCAGACGAGTGCCAGAACAACCTGTGCAGTGAGTCTTAATCGCGTCACTCAGCCCAACTGAAATGCTATTTGGTAACTTCTGTCAAATACCTGGTGTATATCTATTATTACATACATAGGCAGGGAAGTCACTGAGGTCCACAGCTGTATGGGCGTCTGCATTTCCCTGGATATGTCCTCTTTCTGGGCCCCTGTCCAGGTGGATTTTCAAAAACTGCAACTCGTATGACCCAGTGTTGCAAATTACAAGCACAATTTTTCAATATGCAGCAGCCACCTATATAATCACATGACATTTGCAAGGCTCGTGCACACGTTTAAAAATTAGATTATATGCAAATCTCTACGTGTCACGCTGCTCACAAGTGACGTCAACTTCCGAAAAGTATTTTTGTTTTCGTGTGAGCAGTGAACCATGCTGTTTGCTTTAAGTTTTACAAACTTTAGCTTAGCATTTTGTAATCTTCGTTGAAACAGACTTGTATACATGTATGTTGTGTCAATTGTGTGTAGATTGTAAAATGAGAGTTAACTGCAAGGTTACCATGTATCTGGGTTTCCTGCACGTGAATTTTGATTTTACAGGGTGGTTAGGGAAAAATTCATTAACATTCATGAGTGAAGCGCTACCTGGTCGATGAACGTGAAAATTCATTAATATTTGATCCCTGGACACCCTCTTTTTTCCTCCCCAAATATGGCAACCCCTATACATGGGCAGAGGTGGAAAGTTCAGGTTCAGGAAGTACAAATCCACACCAAGATTTTATTTCAGCCAACCAGTTGGAAATATAGAGTCACATTCACAGAGTTTGTTGGCTGAACAAAATCTTGGTCTGGGTTTGTACAATTTGAACCTGAACTTTCCACCACTGTGAATGGGCTTCAAAATACAAATAATTTTCCAGATATGGTGTTTCATGCAATCCAACACCAAGAAACATCAAAGGTGATGGCCATTCTGGATGCCATGACGGCATCATGCAACAATGTGTATCTCATGGAACAGGTGGCACCGAAATAACAATGTATTTTTCTCCAATTTGGAGTTGAATATGTTCTAACATCAATGATTTTCTACAGGAGACTCCAAGAGAGAGGAAATGAAAAGTAGGTACAATTCATCTTCATCTCATCAGGCAGCCAGAAACCCATTAGCAAGACAGTTCACATGATGTACCAAACATGCTCAACTTTCACAGGCTACAGCTGGACCCCAGACTGGGAAATCGACGTCAGCTCAAGCCCCTCCAGCCCTTGGACTGCATTTTGGCTTGGGGCACTATCAATATTATTATTGCTGCATCTGCTTTAGGCACAGATACGAGCCTGTATTAAAATAATGGCCAATCATATTGTACTTTAGCCATACCCACCTGCCTGCTAGAGTCATCCATGCTCTCATTCTAAAAAGGTGCCATAGAATGCATTTGTTTCTTCAGTATTTTAAATTGTTGTTTGGCAAATACATAGAAGATCTATGCACTTGGTTTGGTTAAAAAATGCCCAGAATTAGTTTTACAAGCTCGTTTTCAATCCTGTTATTTGGTTTTAGAGTAAAACAGGCTGGTTTCGTTATTCTGGTGGGTTCATTAACATGAGCTCTGCTCTGATTGGCTGGTTTAGAGTGAGGCACTACAATGGCTCACAGGGAACCAACATCTCTGCAATCATATGCCGCATAAATGCGTTTCGGTCAGCAATGATCCACACTTATGACGGTGGTCTACATAGCGCAATGCATTATTCACCAAGTGCCCTTGTGGAAACTGGGTACTCATGCCCCCCGAGAGAGAAAATATATGATGCAGGTTGTGCACGTAGATGTGTGTACTGTACATTAAGTTTGGGGGTGTAGTTAAGTCTCAGATTTTTGAATCAGTTCATTTTATCACATTCTTTTACATATATGGGATTTATTTTTGAAAAATGTAACAACAATGTCAGTTTCACAATTTGTTAGTTTCATATATAAATCTCCTTATTCAACTATGCCGAGTTAAAGTCAGATTTTCATTCTATGGCATCTTTCAAGACAGCATCCCATCACACTCCTGCTTGAGCTACAACTACTCATTTACTAATAATGTTCAATCACACCATGGTTAATTTAGACACAGCCCACTGTGCAGCACTATAAGTCAGTCATGATGCATCAGCCTGAACAACAAGCTGCAAAATTATATCAGCCCACTTGTACCAAATAATCTAAAACTGTGAAAAACATGAACTCAAGATCTGAATCTGAGTTCTCATTGTTACATCCCAAAGACAAACACCAGAGCGGAAACCAGGCAGTGCCAGAGGTAGGTGTAACTTTTAAATACACCCAAAATTCAAAATTAAACTGGGTACACCTAATCATCAGCACAACTGCTCTCATAAAGACATAGAAGAAACAAAACATTGTGGATACTTGCCTGAAATGCTGTTTATCCTCCATGTTCCTCTTGTAGAGGCATGGACTCTACAAGGTGTCTGAAGGTGTTTCTGTGGTACCTGGCAAGTTAGCAGCAGATCCTTTAACCAGTCCTATTACCAGGCACATACGGGGAGCACTGGGGAGATCTGAGCAACTGCCCCTTTAGACCAAACAATTGAAAATGCCCTTTTTTGATAATTAACGATTACATATTTACCAAGCTTGTCGTCATCGTCATCCCAGCCCACAAAAGGTCTGTGCACAGCAGATACAGATGACGACAGAACCACAGATTCTTCGTTGGATTGAGATCTGGTGAATTCTAAGGCTAGGGCAACACCTTGAACTCTTCATTGTGTTACTCAAACGACTTCCAAACAACTCATGCAACATGGCAGGGTGCATTATCCTCCTGGAGGCCACCGTTAATGGGGTGATACCATCAGCATGAAGGGGTGTATTTCTTCTGCAGCGATGTTTTAGTAGGTAGCACATATCAAATCGACATACATATGAAAGTCTACAGCAGGGCCTCCCAGTCGAATATTTACCAGAGCATCACACTCCCTCTACAGGTTTGCCTTCATCCCACATTGCATGATGGCGCCAATCACTTCCCCAGGTAAACAACTGCGTACATATCTGGCAGTCTACGTGACATAACAGAATTCACTAGATCCCGCGACCTTTTCCATTGACCCAAGGTTCATTTCTGAACCTTGGAACCAGTTTACGAAGTTCGGAACAGAACAAATGTAGGTTTGATGTGATCAGTTTCAGTATTTGCATATCCATTGTAGGCACTTTCAGTGGCAGACAGGGGGCAGCCTGGGCATTCTGAATATGTTCCAGACCTGGACATGCACTATTGTTAATAGACAGTCAATGTTATTCACTTCAAATGGGGGTGGTCATAATGGTTTTGCTCAACGGTGTATTTTATGACAAAGGCAAACATATTGTATTCCAAAACACCATAAAAATAAGAAACAAGAGTATATGGTGGTTCAAACAGGATTTCGAAATAAAAGGTGCGTTTAATGAAGGAATCGTACGGAGCCCTGCTAATAACAACGTGAGCGCGTTTTACTAATTCATCCTCTCATTTTAGTTAAATCGCCGCCACATTTTACCACATAATCTGCTTATTGTACGTCTAAGGCGTCATGGGTATGAATTAGTAAAACCTGGCCACGTAGACACTGGATGGGATGCTAATCTAACCCTTACACGCACGCTAAGGAAAATTCAGAAGCACCACTTCCCATTCGTGCATGTTTTAGGATAGTGGATACGGCGAAAACGTGCAAACTGCGCATACACAGAATCACCACAATGGAGGCATTAGGTCAGTGCAGTACCGCTGTTATGGTGCCCATTTCACAACATCTTTGAAGCAACGTGTGTCATTGACCTCCTACAGGATTCTCACAGCATGATACCAACAGAAAAGTATGCTATGGTTATCAAATCATTAAAAAAAATCAGTGAAGATAAGGTACATATGCAGGGACAAGCTGGATAAGATTCAGCTCTTCAGTTATTCATTGACTTTTATAGTAGTGATAGTTATGGTATTACAGTAAAGCACTGATGACTACATACCTGAACCTTGACTACATACATAACTTGACATTGTGGTTCAATAAATGGGGTTATCAAGGCTGGATACAGTTCAAAAGTGTTGCAGCGCCTGAAAGCAACATCCTGAAAAAGAATATTTTGTATAATCCATGCACATGCCAATGGGTGATTGATTATTGATGCACATCACTGCTTATGTCTGTGTGTAATGTATTTTATATATATCAGGGTTAAATCAACCACACTATACACCAGGTATCTGACAGAAGTTATCAAATTCTATCATCTTAAATGTTTTACAAACAAAACTTTATTTAAAAAAAAAAAACTTCACTCATATTTTTAGTTTCACAAAACTTACTATGCAAATATACAAAAAAATAGAATGACAATAGACTTTGACTTTTGCCACTTCACTTTTTCTTGTTGACTTTTGCCTGATGACTTTTCTCCCTGCTCTGTATGGGTGAGTAACACCTGCCCAAGCCCAGACACACTGCAGTGTGTGAGGAGAGCTCCCACGATGGCCAGCCCCCTCGAAACAGCAGATACATCAGCCTCTCGTCTTCTTCTTCTTCCTGCCATCAGTGGCCGTTTGGCCCATGGGGGCTGGCGGGGGGGCACCCAGCTTCTTGTTTTTAGCTTTCTTTACTTTTTCTTTAAGAGCTTCAATGTCTATTTTAGCCTCTGTCGGAGCTAAATGGAAAAAAGAAAAAAAAAAAAAAACAGCGATGCAACCAAATGATTAGACAAATAAGCAAAAACGTTGACCTCAAATTTACTTATGACATTTATGAAAATAAAATTTTAGGCCACTGCAGTCCTGTAGAGCTGAAGAGGAGAAACAAAGGTAGAGTGGGGTAACACTGCACCATGAGATGACAAACTGATGTTGACTGTGAAGATTTGTGTACATATGCAAACAAATGTCTTAAAGACACAGCACCTTTCTGGACCTTCTTCATCATGCGCTTCTCTTTAGGAGGGATGAAGGCCTTGTTTCTCTCTTCCTGCTTTTTGGTCAAAGCTTCTGCCTGTCTCACCTGTAGCAGAAAGAGACACCACCACCCCCCCACCAAGACCCAGGTAAGGACTCAGACGACCCTTTAAGGCAGTTTCCCAACCCGGTCCTCGGAGACCCACAGCCGGTCCATGTTTTTGCTCCCTGCCAGGCAGTCCACATTTTTGCTCCATCCCAGCTCCCAGTAACATGGACTGCCTGTGGGTCCCCCAGGGATTGGGAAACTACTTTAATTAAGTGTGGATCCTACCACGGGCCCAACGACAGGCTAACCTTGATCTCCGCCATCTTTTTCCGCTTCTTCTCCCGTTCTCGCAGGAAGAACTCGCCAGTCGCCAGCTCTTTGTCAACCTGTCAACCATACAATTTAAATGACTATCATTTTCCCCAGCATGCCATTTTCCAGTAACTGGTTCTATCTAGGTCGGCAAACATTCAGGGACACACTGCCATGCCCATACTGGCTTCTGTTTTACAAATCATTAATTTGCTGGTGTGAGAGAGGCGCCCAAGGTTGGGAAATGTGCTACAATGTGTCACGAAGCCTTTCTGGATCAAATCCAAGAACAGATCTCTTACCCCACCCCAGCCAAAAGGACAAAAAAGCCAGAAGATACATTGCCGTAATTAAATTCATAGTTGTTTTAAAAAAAAAAAAACGTTGGTCTGTATACACAGATGCCTGTTCCATGTCATCCACTGACTGTCTGAAGTTGTCATGTTACTTGCGGGGGACCATTGCAATAGGAGAGCTTGTACCGACCTGGCTCTCAGGCTGCGGAGGGGGGAAAGGTGTGTAGACCTTCTTCTCCGTCTTCTTCTTGGGCTCCTTGCGTTTGGTCAGGTTCTTGTGCCTGAACTTGGGCAGAAACCTCTCCCAACTCTGCGTTCGAAGCTCGGGGTCCCTGGACAGCTCCCGCTTGATCATCAGTGTCTTGTAAACACCGGGGGGGGGGAGGGGGGGCGTTTACTTTGCATGTCAAATTACATTTAATATCAAGCCTTTTTAGATAATATGCAAACCATTTAGTTTATGCCTCTGAATGTACAAAGTTACCATCTGGGAGCACGACATTTTGGATGGATTATTAAAAATGAGTGCTGTCAAATGATAATTTTTTTTAATTAGATTAATCACAGGGTTGCTTTGAAGATATTCATATTGAACTGCAAATGCCTCAAAAACGCTTAAAACAAACGAGGTGGAACAGGACATTATGTATATTTGTAGTAGCCTAATTAAATATTTTTTGTCATACATTTTTTCCATCTGTTTTTACTTGCTTAAAAAATTATATCCTCCTGACTACCTGCAGTTAAAATTTGTCCTCTCTAGAGGACATTTGTAAACTTGAATATCTCCCATATC
>JAODJW010000001.1:13016240-13042263 GCA_026777045.1 Hyperopisus bebe | reverse complement strand
TGCTTTAATATTAGGGGAAACATTATTTCCTGATAGACAGGGGAAACATAGGGAAACCGAATTGCCCGGAACACCGGATTCCCCTGTTGCATTTCCTGTTGTGGCTGAGCGTGAATGTGGGTCTGCAGCCAGAGCACACTGGAAAAGACTGGGGCTATTTCAGAAAGCAGGATTTCTTTCCCATAGTCGAATAACTTGTCGAATTTAAGGTAGTCTGAACTATCTGTAGGTGAACGAAGATAAAGGCCATTTAAACTGGGGTAAATTAAATCCGACAAGTTATCCTTCTAAGCAAGAAATCTTGCGTTTTGATATATTGCTATTGCTAAACAGCAGTCTGTCTGTAGTACGTGCACGCTGTGCCACTGTGGGAAATGTATCCATGTAATCGCTTCCTAATTGAAATAATTATTGAGGATATCATTTCATATCGCATTTAATTAGAGATGTCCATTTTGGATTTTTTCGTCAACCACAGTCGACACTCGTTAATCGTCTATTAAAAGTTAACGACAGGAAAGAAATGTACTGTGTTTAGAATGGATGCCTGTCCCTCACCAAATACAAAAATATTAGATGCTTTAGAAATTACAAGTGTTTCATTTTTTTCAAGTGCAAACACTTCATGACTTATGTAAATATAGTTATCTACTAGGCTCCTACTTGAGATATGTATAAAGATATTGATTATATTGACATTGAATCGCTGTAAATATTTGGCTGTCCTTTGACTAATGATTGACGTATTGTCATTGAATCACTGTAAATACCCGGTTGTTCTTTGATTAATGATTGACATATTGCCATTGAATCGCTGTAAGTACATGGTCAACATATGATTAACATGATTAACGTAACAATTACTTATACATTTGTACTATCGCATAACATATATTGCGTATGGCCTACTGCATGCGACTACTTTATAACTACAACTCTTTGTGCACCAGTTGGGGCAACTTCGAGTCTCTCCCTGCAGGTGGTCCCCCCCGCTCCACTTTTCATCTCTACAAGGTCTGATGTCTCTTCAGTGTCTGCGGAACTAACCACAGGCAGCTATCATGAGGCGAGGACACACAATATTCAAAACAATCTGTAAGGCCTAAGACATAACAGACCCACTATGCTTCCCCTCCCGGGCCTGCCAATGTCAAATTTACTTACCACACATAAACAAGTTGACATTCCTTGCATTCAACAATTCAGATTTACAAATCAAACATTTAATCCTCCAGCACCAAGCGTGCTTATCTGGCGGGTCCGACGCAGTCTGCATCTTCCGTGTAAGAAAATATTGTAAAGCTGTAATTAACTGCAAGTAGCCTGTACACTTTTTAACGTATGTCATGGAGAATGTTATAACAAAAACCAGTACCACTGTCGGATATGTTTGATCTAACCTAATTAATGATCTCGCCTAATTAGTGCAGGTGCCCATATGGGTAGGTAGGCTCTGTATCCAGGCCTGCATTTCTTTTACCTTCTCTATGGGTTTACCACACTGCAAACTTTTAACATTCTCTTTTATTAACCGTTTAACTGATAGTACTAATTGGGTAAATTTCTCATCAGTTATCAGTTAAACGGTGCATTATGAACCCCCATACGTTGAACTTTTACATTTGCCTCCCGCCATTCTATAAATCTCTGCTCATCCTCCAAAGCAGTAGGGTTTAATCTGTAATTATGGTCTTCTTGGGGATGAGACATTTCTCATAATGGTACCAAAGTAATTTCCCTGGGATATGATGTGAATACTGAACAGCAGAGCTAAGTAACGTCAGGTCTATCTGTTTATTTGAAACGATTATTAAATTAAATTGTACGATATACAATTGTCATTGACCTCCTCTGTTGATTGCTGCCTATTTAGGCGCATTTTATTGTGCACACGTGTTAAAATTAAGACTATATAATTTCATATCGCAATTAGGATTCCACGGATACCTGCACGTGATGTCAGATGCAGAGCATACAAGTGGCACCGAGCCCACGCGCCGCAGCCAGAGCTTTCCCACTCGTACTGGAATGCGGTTAACTGGGGTGTTACGTCATTACCGGGTCCGACTTCCTAACTCCAAGGTAAATGGAACGCAGCATTATTATATATGAAATGGAGTTGTGTATTATTTAACTTGCGTCTGGATAGTACCGTGAAGGTAGCAAGAACCGAAAGTATTTCCGTAGTCATGGTTATAACACATTATTGCAGCGCTAGGCGGACTGAGGCATCGCGAGCTTAGCGAAGGACGAGGAGATTTGCTTATTGAGACATAACACGCTCTTTATTCTAGCCCCGAACAGGACTGTAATAGGCAGCCAACGAGCACCACACCGCACGGAAACACAGGGAAGTCAGACGCCCGACCGGCAGGTACGCACGCGGTAGGTAATTTACACAATGCTAATGACACGCGGACAGTGTGCACATAAGACACGAGCAAACACACGGACAGTAATAGGGAAGTGTGCTACAGTAAAATACCGTTATAGCGAACTCGCCTATAACGGAATATCGTCTATAACGGACGAGGTCCGCTGGAACAGGTGTTGTGCGCCTTTAATTAAGAGCATGCAGAAAAAGCATCAGTATTGTTCAAAGTTCATTCACCGAGATTTTGCTGTAATAATTTCTGGTAGCGAAAGTGAATTACTTTTAGCTTTGTAGATTGAAGATAAACATTCTTATATGCTTTTACGCATTTATACCAGTAATAACATTTGTTTCGTCATTTATACATTAAGATTAAGATCGATACAACAATATACACAGTATACAGTGTATTCAAATGTCGTTCCACACAGGTCCCCCACGGTGCATTATAAAGATAAAAAATATACCAAAAAAATATAAAACAAAAATTTCACATAAATAAATCTAACTAAATTTTTAAGAATAGAAAACTAGTTCTAACTATGTGCAGTAAACAGGACAGAGATTATACAAAGTGGTCGTGTGCAATTAGAGTCAAGTTAAGTGTGCAGGTAGTATTTAAAATACCAGGTTCAAGTATGGTTAGGGTATTTTTAACAAGACAAGACAATGATGTACAGGTTATAACAAGTGCAAATTTAGCAAAGTGTGAAAGTCTAGTTTGTAGTGTTGTGGGTGTCAACATTCCTTTGGTAGCAGTGAGTTGAGAGCTCTGACTGCTTGAGGAAAGAAGCTTTTACAGTGTCTGGCAGTTACAGAGATTTATACGAGGCAGGCCGGGATGCTCTGATCTCACCGGCGCTTCATTAATAAATACTGCATATTTTATATTCGTTTCACATTTGACCTGTTTATGGAATTGTGAATTCAATTTTAAGTTAAATGTAATTTATTTTGTGCTAATTTATAAATTCTACAGTGATGGAAGACAACAGGACTGGATTTAACACAAATTAGTACAGTGGCCGCAGTGTTCCATAACTGGATTTTACCAGAACGTCTATTTCTGAAATTGCTGAAGCAAAGAAGGTGAGACAACTTCTTCACTATAAAAAACTGCTGCAGAAACCATGTCAATGAGAATCTGTAGCATTTTTGTGTTATTAATTTCAGTTTATTTATTTATTTTGGAGAAACTTGTGCTCGATTTGATAAGTAAATTATGTGAACAGTATTCTCCTTATGCAAATAAATCCTGTCTGAGATACTTACAAAAATAGAACGAACATTTCCCCTAATAACAATAATTTTAAAAATCAGATATTTTAATTAAGGATGTATTTCACATAGGTAAAATGTACATGTATAACACGAATATAAAACATTGTTCCACCTTTAAACCTACTAAAACACATAAGTTAGTAAAAGGCTTATTCTGGATCAGTTGAGACTGAACAGCGCCCCCACGTGCTTTTGGCCTGCCAGGCTGGCTCTCTTTTCCCATCAGGCCTCCTCCAGGGATTCATAAAACTTTACACCTAGGCTTTCCTTTGAGCCGTGATTACCAAACTTAATTTTAACACCAGCAGCTGGTCATTAGATCTTTGCTAGGAAATTGCTCTTGCTTTATTGTATGACATGAATATTATTTTAACCAGACCACCTTTGCGTGTTTGGTGCTTCGAATCTCCACATATTCACCACCCAGGTTGTACAGTAGCACAGCTCTCCCTGACTCATAAATGAGTGTTCCACCTGTTTCTGGGGTGTATTTTATCTCACGTGTACCACCTGCACTGCATTATACACATACTATTTATTTTTTATATATGGTATTTCAAGTTTAATTTTCAAGCCTTTTGGGTTTTGATGTATCCTAATACTACCTTGTACCACTATCCTTGTACTAGATTGAAATGTTTTCCCACACACTTAAAACCATTCTATTCGATACCCATGTCCCTCTTGGCACACAAAATTCCACAAAATATCACTAGAGAAAAACAGATGCTCTGAGCTGCCTTTGTATGGCCAAGAATATTTTATATATATATAAAAGTCACCTATAGCCTGCTAATGAATGTGAACCTGTGATATCCTATTATATAAATGACAGGTCACGTCTTTTTAATTACTGAGGTTACATTGCTGAAGCTGCCCATGAAACTGCAACGTGTCTCTGTTTCAGATCAAGAAGACATTAAGAGGTTGGACAAAGGAGGCTTTTCTTGGGACTGACCTGCATTCCAACAAATCAAAGCTAATTGACGTCACAAGCCCCTACATTAAGAAAAGTGAAGCAGCTCATAACATTTTCTCATGGCTTTGAGCACTGATGTGAAGTTCTCTTGAGCACGGATGGTGCCAGTGAAATAGAACTAAGACTTTTAATTTCTATCACTTCTGAACAGTATTTGGACTTGTGAAAATGAAGGTTTATGACCATACATTTTTGCCGATTTTTATATTAGGCTTTATTTTATTTTGCGTGGGGACCACATTTAACGAAGAAATGAACAGGGAGGAACCATTGAGGCATATATCTACGGGCGGGGGGGTGATAGATGTTCCTGATGGAAGCAAGGTGGATCTGAGGGAGAAGAGGGCTGCTTCTGTTGATGCCTGGGACAACTTTGAGTGCCATGCACCTGCCCCCAAGACAGAGGGGCCCCAGGTCCAGACCAGGTATGGAGCCATGCAGGGTCTCATCACAGACATGGTGTACATATTCTACGGGATCCCCTACGCTGATCCTCCTGTTGGTGTGCTCCGTTGGAAGCCCCCGAGCACGGTGACCTCCTGGAAGGGAGTGTACGACGCCACCTTCCCCAGAGCCGCCTGCATGCAGTCTTGCGTTGGTCCTTGTGCTACTAAGGTAACATAACTTTGCTCATTGTGCAATTTTTGGCCCATTCATGGAAAGGGAGAAGCACTGAATAAGATACGGCTATTAGCACTCAATCCCAATATTCTTCATTCAGATGTAGCATCTCCATAAAGCTGTTGTGTAGAACATGAGACCCACCTACCCTCTTCCATTTCAGTGGTCTATTTTTAGGTTTAGAAACCTAAGTGTTATTTTAAAATGAGTGGTCATATTTGAAAGATACAAGTAACCATCCATAAGATTGTAGGCTATATTATCATGTTTTTCATTAAAACCATAATATTGGAAACATATTTAGGATTTTTACGTGTCACCCAGAGGGAGGCATATTTCTTCCTGGTAATCATAAATGCTATAGTTTTGTTTAAAGGCTAATAGTAATAAGTAGAACATAATTATTATATGATCAAGTCATTATACAAACAATGGTGTCAGCAGAAAATTTTGATTGGGGTGGGGTCATAAAGGACCATCTATATTTCTGGGGCTGTCCACACCGTACCGTTTCTACCCTATGGTTCTGGTTAGGAAATAAAATTAAACATATTTAATATTTTCTTTTTGTTATTTTGAACAGGGGTGGCTGTAAACAGTTTTTAAAATGGACTGTCACATCCACCAATACTGCTATGTTCTCCACAGGTAAGCGAGGACTGCCTGTACCTCAACATCTTTGTGCCTTTAGATGTCAGCTTTTCGACGCCCCCGACCAAACGCTTACCTGTCATGGTCTGGATCCACGGGGGGGATTTCATTGCCGGAAGTGCCTCCAACACGCTGTACGATGGCAGGTCCATTAGCAACTTGACCCACACGGTGGTGGTGAACGTGGAGTATCGCTTAGGTATGACCAGGTAGCTTGGTGACCTGAGAACCATTAATGTGGTACCTTCATGACTGAGAAGTTGCTCTGAGTAAATAGTGCTCTAGCTTCCACATTAACCACAGGAAGCATTATGAATGTGATATTGCAGCTTTACACTGAGAGTTTTATGAGTCTCGTGGAGACCTATGATCTGCTTCTGATCAGGGCAGATTTAAAAGCTTAAAAGACGGAAATGGCTTAGTGGTATAGAGCTGAATGCAGAGTGCATGTCTGCACAGAAATAAAGACCTTTGGACATCCACTGACATTTTTTAGGAGCTTTCGGGTTCCTCGTTTCTGGCAAAGACCCCAAATCAGCAGCCATGGGAAACTATGGGATCTTGGACCAACAGGCAGCCCTGCTCTGGGTCCAGCAGAACATCGATGTCTTTGGGGGCGACCCCAACAAGGTAAGCCTGAAAGGGAAGGTGCAAATATATGCAGGTGGTTAGTCAGAAAACCATTCGGAGAAGAAAACTTGGCTGAACAAAGGTTTTAAAATAAAAATACTGGTGCAGTTAGTAATACTTTTGCCTCTTACTTTCAGGGTTGGGGTTTCGCCTGTGTGAAGTTTGCATGTTGTCTCTGTGTCATGTGGGTTTCATCCCACAGTCAAAAGACATACAGTTAAGCGAATTGCCTAATTCGTACAGTAAATTGCCCATAATGTATGAATGCCTGAGTTTGTGTGCTTTGGAATGAACACTGTACAGTGTGCACCCCAACCTCGTGCCCTGTGCTGCCTGGGATAGGTTCCTGGCTCCCTGTGACCAGGGAGGATGCATGAATTGTAAATAAAAGGCTGAGACTGACGTCGCGCTGTACCTCCTACATGGAATTGGCCGGCAGTGGCATTCGTGAATGACGGAAGGCCAAACAAAGGCTTCAGCGAGCTCTCACGCTGTGCTTGTGGTGAGCCGTGTTCATCGCACAGCTGATCGAACACAAACACAGGCATATGCAGCCACTGTCGGCCTGTCCGGCTGTTACCAGGCGCAGTGCCAGCCTTTGCGTGCAGTGCGAAGATAATACACTCAGGATGAATTCAAGGTTTCGGCCTGTTCCAGATGTGAAGATATTTTGTGAATGTGAAGCCATAACTAGCACTATGTTATTTTAAGGGTCATTCAGACAGTTTTGCCTGTTAAGATGTTTCAGTGCTGGTCAGCCCATTAGGTGACATAGGCAGCCACCAAGGAACCACCTTATGAGGGGGTGTCGACGTGTCAGGCACCTTCACTCTGTCTCAGATGGGTGGTGCCGGTGGTGATGCTGACTTAGGGTCCCACGTGGGTTTCTACAGGCCCTGAGATGGGTATTAAAATACTCCCTCTTAAGAGTGTGTGTGTGTGTGTGTGTGTGTCTGTCTGTCTGTTTGTGTTTGATTGTGTGTCTGTGTGTGGGGGGTGGGGAGGTGGGAGGGTTATGTATATAATACATTGTGGGGACATTTGGTCCCCATAACTTGATTAAAAAAAAGCTGTTATTTTGATGTCGTGGAGAAGATTTTTTTTGGTTGCTGCAAGGAAAACGCAGTTTTACAAAAATCTGTGACTGCAGTCCCAAACATTTAAATGACAGATGTCTTATTTTCTTTGGTTACTTAGGGTTAAGGTTGGGGATGGGTAAGGTTAAGGTTGTCATTATTGGTATTAGGGTTTTTCCCATAGAAATGAATGGATGGTCCCCACAAAGACATGAATACAAATATGTGTGTGTGTGTGTGTGTGTGTGTGTGTGGATTATGTTTATATTGCAATTAAATTGTAATTTTACTGTAATTTTTATTGTAATTAAAAACCTGTTTTTTTTTTTATGTTGCGGGGACCATTTTTCCACAAAGATCCGTGAATGCAATCAAAAAAGTAAAAATGCCAAAAGACTCATATTTTAGATTTATTGTCATTGTCATAAAACAACGAAATTGAAGTGCCTCTTCTGTACAACATTCATCCAAGATAAACTTAATAAATACGTAAATCCTCATACATTCATTCTGGCCCCTCCACCTTTGCCCCCACACCCCTTTCTTCGATAACACCAGGAATTATATCATTTCGTTTCAGCATTCGCTAGCATAATTGCCATAGGATAAAAACTGTTTTTTAACCGGTTTGCCCTTTTATTTTATTTTGTTTTGTTACTTATGGTTAAGGTTAGGGCTGGGTAGGGGTTAAGGAAATGCATGGAGAGTCCCCACAAACATATAATTACAAACCGGTGTGTCTGTGTGCCCACGTGTGTGTGTGTGTGTGTGTGTGTGTGTGTGTGGGTTCCCATGTGACCCAGGTGACCATCTTCGGGGAGAGTGCTGGAGCTCAGTCCGTTGGCCTGCACCTGATGATGCAGAGCAGCCAGCCCCTGTTCCAGCAGGCCGTGATGCAGAGTCTCCCCTTCACCATACCATTGAAGAGCAGGTAAGAAGCCACCCATGGCCAGGCACACAGCTGCCTGTTAGTCACCCCACACAGGAAGCCATTTACACCTACAATGGCGCTTACTGTAATTACATGCTGATGTCCCCACAGTTATTCGTACCTTTCTTGCTGGGAATGGGGTTAGGGTTGGGGTTTTCATTTTCAGTGAGTGATGGACAGAGTGAATTTTTCATTACTTACAAAAATGTGAACACGGTTGAAATTTTGAAATTTGTAGCCACAGTTGATGCCATTTTTTGTCATGCTTTAAGCTTCCCTCAAGTTTTTGATTAACAAAATTAATGTAATTTATATAAGGTGTCCGACATCTTTAGACATGAATCAACATAGAAGTTCAGACAGCATGGCAGCACCTGACCGTCCCTTTCAGCTAGAACTCACTCAGTCTCTCTGGATTTCTAGACATGAGGCTTTGTGGCTGGGGAAGGAGTTTGCCAAGGTGGCAAACTGCTCCATCAATGACATTGCCTGCCTGCTGTGTCTCAGTCCCCAGGCGGTGTTAACAGCCCAGATGGTAGCAGGTAGGGGCATTTTCGGTAACACTTTCTATGAAGCTGTCATTTATAATGCCTTATAGATACCTTCATAATGCATTATAAAGCATCTATAATGCATTATTATGGTGAGAATGAATGGATTGGGCAGTGCCAGAAAATGAGAATCTGGGCACATAGATGCCAGGTACAAATCTGGAAGGTGTGATCTAGTCGCTCAAGATACATTTTAAAACCAGGTGTCAACAGGGCCTGTGACACAATTAATCTTTGATGTCTTTATTGCAGTGTAATATGATCATAGTACAGCAAAAGAGAATCGACAATAGTGATTTTCCTTTTTTTTTTAACTTGAAGCAAATACAGTAACCCCCTTACATTCATGGACTTTACATTTGTGGTTTCGGTTATTCGCGAATTGGCCATTAAACAACAATTTTTTGGATATTGTTTGAATATTTTTGGATTCTGAAAGATCAAGAATCTCGAACACGAAGTGTAAAGCAAAAACAATACTGAAAATGATTCCGATCACATAAAATCATAAAATATATAAATCTTAGTGATACATTATATTTGTTAGTGTGAGTGCACGCTATATCATTGACATCAAAAGTCTTGGCTTGAGTACACCGTGCGTCTTTGTCTCGGTAACCTGCTTCACTCACTCATAAGTGACTGTAGAATCTAGAATTTCTCGCAGTAACTTGTAAACAATCCAGTGTCTGTAACTGCATTTTATTAATGGATGCAGTAACTTTCTACATATAGGGGTATAACGTCATTGGTTACAAGGCAATTTGACATGCTAAGTGCAGCATACAGTGCAATCTAGCAGACTGGTTTGGTTTGGGATCAGGGATACCCAAGTATTATTTGCGAATTTTCACATTTGCAGGGATCTTTGGAACGTAACCCTTGCGAATGTGATGGGGTGACCGCTATACATTTGTGTTTTACATTTGTCATGCACTCATAATTCACTGAAACCTTTTTCACACATATTATAGCTAGCTATAAACAAATTATAGATATAAATGTATCCTTACTTTGCTTGAAGCAGACAGTGACCTATTATAAATGCATTATGGCACATTATGACCACAGTCTTCATGCTTTTTGATAACAAAAAGAAGCAAGATATTTATAACATTTTACAGTGTTTATGTAGAACTGGAGAATGATTAGGAGCTGTTGTGATGATGGAGCTTATAAAGTGTAATAATTAGCACTATAATGCCATATGACTATCAATAAAATATGTTGTAATGCTTTATTAATTCTTTATACTGACTATTATACTTTGTAACGTGTTATGAAAGTATCTATAATGTCTTATAAATGACAGCTTCATAGAAAGTGTTTCAGAATTCTCTATTCAGATTTGCACAAGGAAGAATTCCTTGTTAAAGTCAGCATTTCACTGAGATTTAAGAGAAGACAAGTTATGCACTAATAAATGCATGATATTTAGTAACATGGCAGTTGATGGCTGCCATCTTTTTCTCCAACAGGATCTAATATGGTCAACCCTTTTCACTTACTGGAGATGTTTCAGACATGGGGGCCCTTCATTGACGGCGTGCTGATCAAGGAGCAGCCCATCACGGCCTTCCAGAGGGGCGACTGGCAGAAAGAAAAGCCCCTGCTCCTCGGTCAGTCACATGACCCTCAGACCTATAGCTTCCTACGAAGGAAGGTGTACACTATCACATGGAGCGGCTCATTGATACATGTCCGGCAGACCAACTAACCTGCCTTTAGCAGCAAGCCATGACTGAAATAGAGCAATAGTCTTTGAGATGTCTTATTTTACAGTTATTATATACTTATCATATTAGAGTTATTATTTTTGCATTCAACATCATATTTACAAATTTATGCATGTCAGATTCATGTTTTTGCATGAAGCATTACTCCCACACAAAATTAATAATAGGCACAGACTTTTCTAGAATTTATTAGCGGTGCTCCTGCCAGGAAAGCGATGAGGGAACTTTCTGTGAACCCATCACCCACCTACAAAGCGCATGCTGTTGAGGTGGGGTCATGTGGCTGGCGTCCTCCTATAGGTCAATACCCTGCGCTGCGCTGGCGGCGTCCACCAGTCAGCAGTCAGCTTGCATCCTGCCGCAGACCCCACATGGGTCCAAGGGCAGCCACAGCTGGTTCTCTGGAAAGGTCTGATTGGTTCGCTATAATCTGGCGAATTTATAAGGCCCTCGCATGCCAGCAGAATCTGACTCAGGTGGAAGTGTGGACTAATTAGTCATCGCCAGGCTGTTCCACGGTGCCGCAGTGAGCAAAATTCTACAAAAGATGACAAACATAGTATACACACAAAATTTCTTACCACTTATCTGTTAGTGTTTTAAACTTGTTGTAAGAGCGCAAGTATACGTATCTTATGTGCATTTGCACTACTGTTACAAGAAATGACTGCATTTTAACCTTTATACCACAAATTAAGTACGAATTTGTATATGCATGGTAATTTCTTGTCACAGCAGCGAAAATGTACATACAATACGTATGCATTTGAGCTGTTACACCAGTCGATTGCTGCACTGTTGCTTCTAAAGTTGCTTCTGAAGGTGAAGACATACTTGCGTACCAGATATTTGCATCCCTGATTATAACCAGTCTTGTAATGTATTATAAGGTTTGTATGATAAATAATGTTCTAATGAAATTCCATGTAAAGCAAATGCAAGGCAGCCCTTAGAATTTGTGCCTTCCGGATGTAAACTAAAGCCTGGAAGTTTCTGGACACCACTGCAATGTCCCTGCGAATGACGCATTGCTCCCCTGCAGGGACCACGTCGGAGGAGGGGGTGCTATTCATATACGGGGTCTTCAAGCACCCCTTGTCGCCGGTGGAGTCTGCCTTCTACACCACCGCCATCTTCAAGCAGCACACCCTCAAGATCCTGCAGGAGTACCTGCCACTGTACAAGGACAAGGACCTGAGGGTCATGCTGTCGCAGGTGAGAGCCCGAGGAAGAGTGCTGCAGTAATGCTACCCGGAGAACCCTTCGGCGCTGCAGCTTAGCGCATGGGAATGATGTTAAATGCATTTCAGCAAGAAGCCCTGGGTCCAGACTCCGATTCATGGAGGACAAAGTAGGAAGGATGAGGGGTAGAGTCATTCCCAGGGACGCATTGCATAAGAACACAGCAAAACCAAACCAGAGCCTGAGCCAACCCAGCTTATCCTGGCAGAGATCAGCTCAAGACACAATGGCGAATGGGGGCCTGGGACTGGGCCCCCAGGTGGGGATAATCCTTACTTAATTGATTGACGACACCACCCTCGCAGCTCTGCAGCAGCGAGGCCACAGGTGCAGAACGGTCGCAATAGTAGCAGAGTTGACCTGGAAAACATTTTAAGATGACACCTCATGTTGCTAGAAACTCAAAGCCCATCCATACATCCCAAACATATCTTTCACTTTTTGTTTTTATCTAGGATAAAATTATGATAAAGCATATTTTAGTGTTTAAGGTAAGTACCAAAACAAACATGAGTAAATGATGTATAGAAAGTACTACCAAAACAGGCATTTTCTCATGGGTTAATTAAACAAATATGTTGCCGTCCTCAAGGCTTTTATAATTGACCCAATTGCCCTTTGTTTTGTATTTCATGGCAAGACAATGATACCTTTGGGACTCCCTTATATATGTGATATACAACAAATACTCAGTTATGTTTGGTGGATAATGCTTACTTACAATGTTATATACATATATATACACATAATAAGAAAGCTGTAAAATGAAAAATAGGGCGTTTGTGTTAATACATATGGGGTCACGAATCACTAGGGCAGCGAGTCTCAGTAGCAAAATGGCCACCGGGTGGCGCCATTGTTCCATCGCCAGTAGAAACGGTCTTTTTGGCTGCACCAGCCTGGCTGGCTTCAGGGTGCAGTCTGGCCCAGGAACCTGCAGGTGGCCTCAATGGTCTGGGTCTTCATTGTCCAGGAATCAGAAACAGACACCTGGCTCATGGTAATCAGTCAGAAGGCACACACCAGAATACACAAATGTACGCTTACTCACAGAAAGCTCGAGGCACACATCAGAATACACACATGCACGCGGACTCACAGAAAGTTCAAGGCACACGCGAGAATACACACATGCACGCGGACTCACAGAAAGTTCAAGGCACCCGCGAGAATACACACATGCATGCGGACTCACAGAAAGTTCAAGGCTCACGTCAGAACACAAGCTTGAGGCTGGCACACAAACACTCACACGATCTCACACGCTGACCTTCCTATGCACTGAGCTCAGAAGACAGCATGAACCCCAGGCAAAGTTCTGCAACTTCTACACTGCTACAGCTAGGAGGACATGTTTCATTGGAGATTAAACCTGAGCAAAGGCAGCAGGCAGAGTGTGGGGGGGTGGGGTGGTTCTGGGTGTGTCTCTGAAATGGTTATGAGTGAGAGGGAAGTGAAGGACAGACAGAGAGGGGCGCCAAAGGTCAGGACCGAAAGCGGGAAGCTTATCTCCATCTGGCGCTTGGACCAAGTTGCCTGACAGGCTTTGAAACAGCCCCCCCCCCCCAAAGGCCATGCCTGGGGGAGGGCAGCATGTCCCACACAGCGTGGGTGTGGAGGGAGAAGGAATGGAGGACGAAACGACCTGGTCAGTCACGTCCATGGAAACCCAATAGGGAAGCGCTTAGGGTGGGTTAGAGGCAGCCCCAAGAATGGCGTGTTGTGTGTGTCTGAGTTTAGATGATTCTATGCGTGGGTGTGTAACAATAAATATGTGTGTGTGTGTGTGTGTGTGTGTGTGTGTGTGTGTGTTTGTGTCAGTATGTGTGTGTTTGTGTGCGTGTTTGTGTCAGTATGTTTGTGTGTATGTGTGTTTCCATCTCGGTATAAATGATTGGATGTAAACATTAGGGTGAGGCAATATGTGTAAAAAAACAATATGCAATATTTTAATTTTAGAATATCAGGATAAATGACAATAACCCCCCAACCACCACCCCCCCCCCCACACACACACACACACACACGCATAAGCAACGTGTGAAAGCATGAAATGATATACAGACAATCCACTAAACAGCTGGCGTTTAAAATTGCTGGGGGGAGGGGGGGTGCTAATTAGTGGTGCTGATCATTGTTTTTTTTAGTCTCTGTGGAAAATGATTGATCGGCGGGCTGGATTTAATTACGATTTTCAATATGTCACAAACAGTCTACAACCATCTATAGCAGTGGTTCACAAATTTATGGCAAGCCCTTTGCACACATCAACATAATAACCAACATTTACATACACTAATACCTCCATGTACCATACAAGGGCTAACAATATAATTCCAACGTGTTCTTTTGTAACTGCATCACAAATGTAGGTTAGAAGGCTGAACTGAAAGCCAAATCATAAGTCTTGCTTCGTGTACAGCCTGAGCCTACTTCCTGGACAAAGGCGATAATCGCCGAACAGTCACTGTCAGATATCAACATCGGTTCACTTGTCTGATATTGTTGATTATCGATAATATCGCCATATCGCCAGGGGCGACTGTAGGATTTTTTTAGATGGGGTGACACAGGGGGAACCAAGCACCACTCGAGGTAGGCCCATGGGAAATCAGAAAATTTGATCGGAAATATATACAGCATTGAAAATTGGCTTACAAAACAACGAACATAATAGATTATTTTTTTTTGACCTACGTTCCCATTGAAAATCATGAGAGGTCTTCTAATGTGCATTTTTTGATTCAATGTAATTCACATCGTGAAACGGGGGTTACTGTGATTTCTGCATCGCAGATCAGGCAGCGATTGACAGCACTCTGATTCAGTGGCGATGACCATTATCAGATTGTTATACAATGAAATGCTTTTTTTAAAACCAAAGTACCATTAAAAATTCTGTGGATAAATTAGGATAGCGTTCAGTTGTTTTGTGCCGCACTTCACACGCTGGCCACTAGAGGTCACCTGTACATATTTCTCTTCTTGTCTGCGCTCCCCAGATCGTGACCGATTATTTGTTCCTGTGCCCTTCCCGCAAGTCGGCCCGCGACAGTGCCCAGATGGGCAGCGCTGTGTGGATGTACGTGTTCGACCACGTGGTCAGCGACCACCGCGTCTGGGACGGCCTGGCCTTCTGCTTCGAGCACGTCTGCCACGGCGCAGAGACGCCCTTCCTGTTTGACTCTGGCCCCGTGGCAAACTTCACTCTTTCGCCGGCTGAGGAGCTGCTCGCAGGCAGCATCCTGTGCTACTGGGGCACTTTCGCACATGGAGCCGATCCCACCTCCCCGGTCGCCCAAAGCGCCTTTTGTCGACACCAGAGCCCACCCCCTTGGCCGCAGTACACGGCTGCAAACAATTGGCTAGTGATGAACCTCACTTTGAGCATTCACGCCCAGACAAGCTCCAGGGACCACATCTGTGACTTCTGGGACAAGCTTCGCATTTACTAGGGCACGTGTCTGACCTTTCAACTGGTTAACTAATTCATCACACCACACATCTTAATGCATCATAATTTAATTTTAATGTGATGTCACCTCTATCTAAACGCAATGTGAAAAGCCTTCTCCTGAACGCTGTAACTGCCTTGTTAAGTACGGCTGCTTTGATTTTAATTTTTGTTTGATTCAGCCACCATATTTGCATTAATGAATCCCCCAACTCTTGTGTTCTGCGACCATGCCTGTTATGTGCTGGCATTACTTTCCTAATGACCACAAGATTCATGCTATGCAGCAGCCAATCAGCTGGCTATCTCAGTGCTTCCTTTTATGGCTGTGGGCTCATGGTCACATGGCCCTTTGCCCCACCAGAGCCCCCGTCTGTAAACATTTTGACCTTCACGCGTGCAGCCATTTGTGGAGTGACTGATATGCATTTATGTGTTACTATCAGAAATGGCCTCCTTCCTGTCCCTGAAATCTACTTGGGTTAATAAAGCTGAGATGATTCTGACCAAACTCCAGTGTCAAAATGCAAGAACTTCATACACAGTGTCTTGTTTGGTAGTGAGACATGAAACCGATATGAGCTGACCCGGAAATGACATGCTGAAGCAGTGGCATGACCCAGAAGTGGTATATATAAGAACCGGAGTGACCCAAAAGAGTATACTTAAATGGACCAGGAGATGTGATACTCCTGGTAGAAACGGACCTAATACAAGCTATCAGATATAGTCCGAGTTACATCTTGTGCTGGCTGATAAAAGTTTCAGGTTTTGTCTCCAAATTATATCACAAACATCCAAATATAAATCGAACACTCTTGCGATTTAAGGAATGCTAACGACCCAACAAAAGCTAACAATCCCACGTGGACCAGATTCTCTCATTGTTCTCTGACTAGTCAGGCACTTAAATATTTATAAAAATCTACGCACATTAGGGATTAGCAGAACTGCAGTGGCTCCTACCTTGCTGCAGGGAAGCAGAAACGTGTCTGCTGCCATCTAAGCTTTTGCTTTCTGTCACTTTAAGCGTAACATCCCTTCCAAGAGATGACGTTAAAACTTCTGTGTCCTAAGGGCAGGCAGGTATATTGGTGTGATATTACCACACCTCTGCAAGTTTATTGCCCTGTGAAACGATACGTGGATATATGTGTTTTTGTGATATTCCTCTGTTCACAAGGGAGGCTGTGCACTGTAATGCGATTGTTTCAGATACAACCCCCCGGAAGCTCAGAGGGCTTACTCACCTTTTACTTCTGCTGTACCTAATTTATTACTCAGCATTCATCCCTTAAGGTATGTAATAAGGATGGAGAGAAACAGCATCACCTAATGGAATCGTGACGACCAAGAGAAGCAAAACACATCACTTATAAATCATTTGGGTTCATGCATCATGGACAGGTAGTATGTACACAAACGGTACATTTGTGTTTTTTTTTAACACTTCTCCATATATGGGAGAAAGAAAGGGTATTAGATCTTTTGTTAATTTTGGATGTTAATGGAACTGTGTGCTCTGCTTAGTATCAATATTGTTAGAGAGATTTTTCACATTCAGTGATGTTCTCAAAGTTATAAACATTCAACTGAATCAGTTCATAATACACAATTAAAAGAAACACATGCACATTTAATAACAACAAAAATATTATTGTCTTCGGGGTACTCTGATTTCCCCCCCAAAGTCGAAAAGCATGTTGAGGTGAATTTGAGTTCCCAAATTGTCCGTAGGTGTTAGCATTCATGCATGGTGTGTGTGTTCTGCAGTGGGCCGGCACCCCGTTCTGTGTTCGAAACTTTCGGGATCAGCTCCAGGTCCCGGTGACCCTGCATAGGACAAACGATATGGAAAATGGATGGATAGATGATAATAACTATTATTATTATTGTTATTGTTGTGATGCCTCCAGTGTCTATAACACTTCTCATTCTAAAATCTCAATAAAATCACAATAAAGACAAAATTACTAATTTAGAAGGGGTAACTGCAATTGAACCAAGAAACTGGGACTATTTTTTCCCTATTTTTGGTCATGCTGATCTGATTTTTGAAATGTGGGTCAGATATCCATCTATCCCTCAATCTATCTCCCGTGCTGCTTGTCCAGTACAGGGTTGTGGTCGGCAGATGAAATATATCACATTTAACTTTTTTGTCATTGCATAAAGTACAAGTATACAGACAACGAAATGCAGTGTCCACATATGTGGATGAATTAAACAAACTAAATTGTTCCCATTGTGTCACTTTCATTCTCAGACCACTGCATGTGGGCACTCAGTGACACCAAAAACAAAGGCCAGAGAGTAATAAGCAGCCCTGTTCACACATTAAGACACAGAGTAGGTACCCACATGACAGTTAGTGTATGTGTACATACTCAACGGATATGCAAACTTGTGAACAATAAGAAATTATATGTGTTAGCTGTAGGTTATGTACAGAGGCAGTACTTCTCTCCCCCAGTGCAATGTAAACTCTACATCCAAAGCTTATAGCAGCCTTTTGCTAACTGGAATGATAAGTTTTACTGCTGTGTTAGGTTTCAGGAAAGGTTGGGTCTTGTATTGGAAGCACCTGCTTGAATGTGATTCAATTCCAGATGACGGTGCTGGTTACAGAGGAACTGGGGGGCACTGGGGCAGGCTAAATTACACCTTTATGCAAATTCGAGACAGGATCAGGAAGCCTTCAGAAATCCTTGTCACGCCGCTTCTCTCTCCTGGGCCTCGAACAGCTCACTATACTCATCAGTAAGACCATCTCTGTGCTTCACCATAGGACTTTCCCTATACTCATCGTTAAGACCATCTCTGTGCTTTGCAGTAAGACTTTCCCTATACTCATCGTTAAGACCATCTCTGTGCTTTGCAGTAAGACTTTCCCTACACTCATCAGTAAGACCATCTCTGTGCTTCACAGTAATACTTTCCCTATACTCATCAGTAAGACCATCTCTGTGCTTCACGGTAAGACTTTCTCTGCACGCATCAGTAAGACCATCTCTGTGCTTCACAGTAATACTTTCCCTATACTCATCAGTAAGACCATCTCTGTGCTTTTCAAGTCCCTTGACTTCCATCATTAAGACACCTGTATTCCTCAGACCGTCTCCATGGTCTGGAAGTCTAGTCATACAGGTCATTGTTCACAAGGAAGCAATTAGTGAGACATTCAGATGCTCTGATAATGATATGTGATCACTGTTTATTTTGGCCTAGATGCATGTTGCATGACTGCAGTCTTAAGGAGATTTTCATCTTGAGGAAAATGTGCTTATGCACAAGAAATATAACTTGCTGGTTTCTGTCTATTATTTAATCAAGAAGTTTCACAAACAAAAAGCTTGAGGCCAATCATTTTAAAGAGATTCAGCACACTGTATTGATGTGTTGAACGATAAATACAATATTTAGCTTTCTACTATATGATAGCAGTCATTAAGAGGGTATTAATTGCTGGTAATTGTTTTAGCACATGTTTCTGCTAATAAACAAGATGTTAAAAAATAGAAAATATGTCATCTAAGGACCATCTGAAATATTAAGCTGAAACAGGCTTTGTTTTGTTTTTTATCATTGCTTTTCATAAAAAAAAAAAAAAAAACGGCTTTCATGGTCACCTGCACATGTTTATCTAGAAGAGGTTAATAGCTAATAGTGAAGAGATTAGCTGTTCAGCGAGGTGACGACTTATGAAAATTTGAGGAACTGAAAAAGTATTTCATATGTCATGTGAGAAACTGTAGTATCTATTCCATAGTTCTGGGAACTGTGTGTGTACAATGTCTAGACTTATATTTATCTAATATTTGGGCAGGTATTTACAATGCCATAACGGGCAGCTTGGTGTACAGTGTCTGTTCTGTTACCTCATTGTGAGAAATGCTACACCCTCTAAATGGAGCACAAACACCGAAACTGCTGTGTTATTTAGGCAACTATTTAACTTATAGTGTGTCACACCAGGCCTTCTAACCACATCCTTGGTCCTCCAAATGGACATCCATCCCCCATGTGCAAACAGGCCCCGTTTCTCCAGACTGTTTGCCAGGTATTGCGGTTCATCTTCCACCCGAAGGGCAGCCACCTCACCGGAGACACCGACTAGCACCGTTTCCCTTGACAGCTTCTCCTAGCCCTACATGGCCTTTGCAAACAGGGGCTAATGCTAATCTAGCTAGTGCACATGGGATTATCTGCTTGCTTGCTAGACGTAGGTGGTAACCCATTGTCTATGTCAGTTGTACCATTGGGAACAGGAATTGTGGAGGCACAAGCATTTCCTCCACAGGCGCCCAAAGTTCAGATGACCCAAAAGTGTCCAGCAGACTTTGGGTTGGCCATTAACGGTGCCGACAGTTTCTGTCTTTCAGCTGATGCAACCATGATCACCAATGTTCTACGTGAGGCCTTTGGAGTCTAATTAAAATGCTGGAGTGGTATTAATGAGGCTTGCGGGCTACAGTCAGAGAGGGCTGAAGACATTCTCAATAACATCTCATTTTGTGGACCGTGGAATATCACCCCAACTTCAGCAAAAATGGATTGGGTGCATTAACTTTGTCAGTTGTAGCCTGTGCATATTGCATGATAAGACCTTAAAGGGGGGTGCACTTGCAGATCATCATAGTTATAAAGTTTTTGAAGTAATGTACAGCTATGGGGAGAATAATTATACTGCAAGCCTCTCAAAAGCACCAGGAGATTTAACGAGGACTGTAACACAGGCCCTTGTTAGTTAAATGAGTTGATCACCCTGATACACATTGCTTCCATAATCATCTATGCATCTATGTGAGATCAGCTTCCCAAGGTTCAAAAGAGTATAGAATTCTGCCAAAAATCAAAAGACATTGCAGACATATGACCACGGATCTGGTGGAATCTCTAAGTCATTGCATCATCGCTTGCATTGTCCGTATAAATCATCTTAACAGGTATTTGTGCAGCTGATTCCAGCTGCACCCAGAAGCACATGCCTGAAATCCGGTAAAATCTGTCAGTAAACATTACGACTTTCGCTGCTACCGGTCACAGAAAAATTGTAGTGGAGACACATAATAACTGTCAAACTGCAAAAAAGCATGAAATTTCAAAGCTCTGGCTTTTACTTTTGTTTTCATTTGACCCCAAAAAAGCATCGTCGCGTAGCGATCAGGACGTACAATCTTGTCACCTGTATCTAATGTCCCTGCCACCGGGGGTTGGAGCCTGCAGGTGAGCCAAAGCTCCACTCCGTAAGCGATACCTGACACCACCCGCCCATAGACAGTGATGCCAAAGGTCACATGGGGGCGGTTGGCGCCAGGGGGCATTCTGGAATCACGGCTTCCTCTCTCCTGCTTGGCGGAGACACTTATTGCGGTACAAAGGCAATGCTGTTCTGCAAACTGGAAAAATGCTACGTTACTGAAACAATGAAAAAAGGGAAGCCACTGGCAACGATTATGAGAGATAGAAGTTGCAGCTCAGAGGGTGTGTGGGGGTATGAGCTGACAAAGACACTTTTGCTGGTTCTGCTAATAATTTGTGTGTCATCGTTTCCAGGGCAAACAATTAGCTGATGGCCCATCACTTTACAATTTGTTTCAGATGGACAGTAATGACTCTGATAAAGAGCTGGTGTCAGGTTCTCCAGGATCCATTCGCGGCATCAGAGGAGCATCGATGTCAAGGCTGGACTGTCCCTGGTCAGGAGCTTCACCCGCTGCTGTGCTCATGCTCTGATCTTAGCTTCCACTCTTAGCGAGGATAACGCTAGCCAGATGATTCATTGCGCCTTGATTTACTGCACTGGCAATAAAGTTACGTCTTATTGTACGACTTCCCCGCTCGGTGTGTTTGCAGCCATTGTGCTAATTTAGAGCCGTTCCTCTCAACGGTAATAACACCCTAGTAGACACTGAATCGATTCCCGCCGTCTTTCCCTGCCTGCAAACGTTAAGATCCTGCTGTTGCATAAATATAATTATGTTTCCCTCCCTTCTACGCATCAGCATTGTTATCTGTTGCAGCAGAGGCTGATGGGTGTTGGCGTGGGGAATTAGTAGGACAAGGAATGTCAGAAGATGGGTAGGGCAGAGGCGGGGCTGCTGTACGACTGTTACGCTCCCTTCATCTGCTCTGAATCGGGACAGAAGCTGCAGTCACCCAGTTCTGGTCCCCAACACAAGCATCATATTCTGGTTAAATTATTAGAGGCACCTTTAATAACACGTTTGAACCTCATTAAGCAATCAGCAGCGGTGGCACATTAGCAGAGACTATCGATGGGCCCCATATGACCAAACAGAGTACGCAGATCTAGGCCAGACGTGGCACACCTGCCAACACCATTTACCCCACGCTCCATGCACTCCATAGCAAGCCACCGGCCTTTTTTAAGGGCTGCTCTGCCAGCGTGGGGATTGGGTGGTTGCTGTTGTCATGCTCATGTGACGTATTGAGGCTGTTCTTGTTCAGGAAACGTGGAGGGCCAAGGGCATGTACAAACCAGCGTCAGACAGTGACAGTTCATAAGCAGTTAGGATGAGATACGGGGTAAAATGCACTTCCAGATCATAAGGTAAAACAGCCTAACTCGTGTAACGGTCATTTGAGAAAGTAAACAGATGTTGTTTAATTTCAGTAAGGCAATGTCCGTACCTACCTACAGTGCCGTAGTGACCTCAGTAAATTAGGAAACCACATTATGCATGTTACATATGCAAAGACCTGTAAACCCAGTGATGGAAGATGAAAAAAAGGGTTGTTGTATGCCGTAAACAGAGGGGGTGCATACTTGTGCCTTTCATATAGGGCATATACGTTTCACATAATGACATACATATGTGTAATCTTAAGTACAAACTGGTGTTATGTTACAAGGTGACAGCTCTCTTACATTTTTATTTATGTAATAACAAGACCAAAGTTGTGATTTACTCAGGAGTTCTGGGGTAACCCTATAATTATAACTCGCATGCATGAAGATATCACCAGACACAAACCGCAATAAACAGTTGAAGCATCCCCCATATGATCAGTCCTTTGTTCTGGGTGTTTCACATCACTGGATTCTCCTTAACAGAGACACGTGTCATATTGGGCAGCCTCCCTGCATACCTTCTGCCAGATGTGCTCTCAGCGACTGGGTCTGCTCTCCAGGGGCTGCAGACAGTGACCGCTGACAGGGCCCCTTGGCAGAATTATCCACAGGCCATGAAGGTGGCTCAGATAAGTAGTCAGTCCAAGGTTTTGTAGCACAGTGAGATAAACCAAAGACAGACTAAGATCGATAGGTTCCGGACAGATTTTCAAGTCCGTGTGAAGAAGCTGACAATGGCACATCACTCTCCAAAGGCATTAACAAACCGCCAAAGGAAAGGACAATACTGAAGGCCTGAGTTGATGGGCTTTCAGCGCTTCTCTGTGACCAATAACTGTATCATTTTGTTTTGTCGCATTTTTGTATCATAGGAACCACTCACATCCCTGTTACTGTGGTTCCATTCCATCCTCTGGTGGAAATAACAAAATGTTCTCCAGGGTCCTGAGATTTGCTAAAGGTTTGAAATGGATAGCTAGCATCGTCCTTGAGAAATGACAGATTGGGTGGCAATGTATCAGAGCGACTGAATGGATTTCGCAATTCGATAAAGGGATTTCGGCGATTGCGAATATCTTTGCTGTGAGTCAGTAAGGGGAGCTCTGCTTTTTGTTATTTGCCTCTTAATAAATCCTTTGTTGTTAAATGGGATTTCTCCGACATGACGCATATTCCTAAAAATATAATAACCTCACTGAAAATAACTTGTTTATTGGGTTTTTTAATGCGTGACCAACTGAAACACAAGCAATGTAAATATGGATGATGTTATCACATGCCGTTTGAGAAGATAGCAATCATATATAATTTAGTTTTACAAAGAATGGCATTACCTTTAGGGCAGAAGACATGCCCACTGCTGGTGCTGGGTATGCCGTCAGATGCACAGTGTGTAGACATTAGCGGAGCCAGGTCATTAGCCCGCATTCTGGAGGAACATTTTACCAGGGGGGCTGTGGACGATGCCAAAGGATAATGGCAAAGACGGCCTTTGTCATTGTTATTGGCCCTGGGGCCATAGTCATGTCCCACACGGAAGTAGATGGAAAGTATCCAGTTTTTTTTCTTTCTTTTTCCAGTTGGGTGACTATAAAGAGCACACTTTCTCCTTAGATTATCCTACCTGACTTGTCTGGTCTTAACCAGGACAAAGGATCCGGGTCTTGGCACATTTAATATTTTAGAAAAGCATTTGAAGTCTTTTCCGATATGCACTCACTTTGTAAAATGAAATGAAATGACATGAGGAAAATAATCAGTTACATTAGACTTTAAAATGTTTTTCTTCAAAACGCAAAGTTGCACTTACTACCAGTTATACACGCCATAAGCTTAACGGTGTAGTGAAAATCTGAAAATCACGTGGAAAAGGAATAGAGACAATAATAGATTCTTGTTCAGCTATGTTACTAGTGCTGTGTTCCCTGGCTGCTCCAGCTCAGCCTAAGACGCTGCTGGTGTTGTTGTTCTACTCGCAGGATGGATGTTAGAGGCCGTTTCTGCCCCAGCTTTGTTGTTGCCTTCCTCTGGGAGCAGTTGCACAGGTCTGGCCGGATGTGTTGGCACTGCAAACACGTCCTCTCAGACGGCCGTCCGCTCCGGAACAGCTCCGGGCTGCCACGCCCATCTGCCGCATGCTCTGAAGCCTGCTGCAGCATCTGAAACATCAGGAAGCCTCCGATAGGAAGTAGGAATGGAAGGAGGGGTGCGAGGCGGGTGGGCACCCATTGCTAGCCTTGAAACTCCACCTTTCATATGAGACACCCCCAAAGGGTCCAGGGTGTGCCGTTTTGTTTTTACTCCCACGGGTTCCTGTCAAAGGATAATGTGTAGGTAGGATCCTGTTCTTTATTACCTCGCAGCCCACTCCTTCACCTGAGACACCTGAGCCCCCCCCCCCCCAATAGAAAAGGCTTGCCAGGAAGGGGAATCCCACTTTGTGGCAGCGATGTAAGATTTAGAGAAGCATCTGGTGACTCAGCCCTAGATCCGGGCCCCTACCGGCGAGTCTTTCTCTCGAACTCAGCTATTATTTACCCCGAGTGCCGCCAGCGTACCTCCCACAGCAACCGGATTGCATTTGGTGTCACCCCTTAGGGGAACCGTAGGAAACAGAAGGCGACCCGCCTCGTTGGAGAAAAACTGGGTCGTGCCAAGATAGAGCCCAAATAGAGAGGGGAAACAAGATCTGGGCACCTCGCCTCCCACAGTGCCTTTTGCCTATAACACCTTCGGGGCGCCTTATCCTCAAGTGTGTCACCGCTATCCTTGCGTGAGTTAACCAGCGTGGGGGGGGGCAGAACAATAGAACAACAGACAGGCCAGTCAAGACGAGTATCCTTGGCAACACCAGAGGCGGCCAATTTCCCACAAGTGCAAAAAAAAAAAAAAACAATAACAGGAGTAGCGGCAAAACATGGACAGATTATCCAACTGTATAAATAGAGAAATTGATAAATAATGAATCAGTATAGAGAGAGTTATAGGTATTGATTTATCAAAGGTCTGACTTAAGTTGCTCTTTAATTTTTTTCCAACTGAGCTGTTTTTCCCAGATTTCTGGAGGTTTTCTTCTGTTATTGCAACTTAAACAGGACAACACCCATTTTAGGGACAAAGACACTGCCTGTCAACACACCAGAAACTACCACACTGCTCATATCTTAAAATAACCTTTGATCCCCGAAAATGCTTGCGAGCATGTGAAGGTTACTGAGCAAACAGGACGGTGCCATATAGTCGTGTCGACCGTTGACTATGCAAATCACCCATTCCTAACTGCCAATGAGAATGGGAGGAATGCGGTTGTGTTCTATTTACCTTTTTCCATATGAGACTTTCGCTACCTGTCAGGTTTACCCTCATTTACTTCGATAAACCATAATATTAAAACCAATGACATCTGAAGTGAAAAATATTGATAATTTCGGTGCCATTATATATTATACAAGTGAACAGTCAGTTCTCGAAGTTGACATGCTGAAAACAGAAAAAATGGGCAATTTTGACAATGACCAAATTGTGATGGCTAGACAACTGAAATTACTGAAATTCTCCAAAATAGCAGATCTTGTGGGATGTTCCCGATATGCAATGGTCAGTACCTACCAAAATGTGGTCCGAAGAAGACCAACCAGAGAATTGGCGATGGGGTCATGGGTGCCCAAAGCTCATTGATGCAAGTGGGGAGTGAAGGCTGGCCCATCTGGTCCAATCCCACAGGAGAGCTACTGTAGCACAAATTGCTGAAAATGTAAATGCTGGCTATGATAGAAAGGTGTCAGAACACACATTACATTGCAGCTTGCTGTGTATGGGGCAGCGTAGCTGCAGAGCGGTCAGACTGCCCATGCTGACCCCTGTCCACCACCTGAAACATCTACAATGGGTACATGAGTGTC
>JAODJW010000001.1:12954829-12987789 GCA_026777045.1 Hyperopisus bebe | reverse complement strand
CTTTTAACAGAAACCAGTAGCACAGCGATTTGCAATCTTTGTAAAATAAAGTTTTGAGAGGTGGGAATAGCGTTTAATGCACAGTCCCACTTAAAGCGCACGCAACTGCAAGACAAAGAAAGCAATGGATGACATGAGAGTCGCTAACTTGGACTGTTTTTCGAACTCGCTGCAGCTTGTGATGCAAGAGGGGCTGCTATCGCAACAAAGCGTAACTGAGATGACGCCAATGGGAGAAAAAATGTTAAAATGTTAAGCATTCGCCTGTTGTGTATACTTGTTTTGAAAATATTCATATTGAACTGCAAATGCCTCAAAAACGCTTAAAACAGGATGTACAAACAAGGTGGAACAGTACGTTTATAGTAACCTAATAAAATATTTTTGACATACATTTTTCCATCTGTATTTACTAGCTTTAAAATCATGTTTAAAGTATAACAAAGTAAAAAGAGCTCGTATCAAAATCGGATCGAAACTGAAAAAATGTGGATTGGCCCATCCCTCATATACTACGTGTAAGCAGAGTTTGGTGTATCACTACAGACTTACAAACAGCAGCAAAGCTTGACAACCTTTTAAAAGAAATCAGAGCAAATAGAACCACAGTGACCAAGATGTTGTTAAAAAGTTAATAAGAACAATAATTATATATATATATATATATAAACAAACTACCCAAGAACCTGCCCCTTAAAACCTTCCACATGGCCCATCTCTAGCATCTACCAAGCTGGCTATTGTGTAACCCTAATATACACTAATGAGGTTAACGAGGAAGAGCTGGGTTTAATTAATAGGATTACCTGCAGGCCCAGAACTGGAGCACATTTCCCAAAAGCTCCCGTTAACTTAGATCGGAACCATTGGGTTGCATGGTTCAGACTATGTAAGCTATTAAGGTAGATAGGAACTATGATTTTGGGAAACGTACCCCTGGTTATCACTCGCCATGGCAACATTTCCAAAACCTCTCTCTGGGCATTAGTATGTTAGAAAGCCTCCCACTGACTCATACCCACTCTAGACACTTTTGCACTTCATAATAATAATAAAGGACTGAATAAACAAATCGAACAAACGTAATTGAGGTTTGCAACAAATCCTTCAGAGGTCTCTCAAAATCCTGAGACGCAACACACTGTACAAAGAACTTAACTTCAAAAACTCTGTAGTATAATCTGTTACAGTGGTTCTCAAAATATTTGGACTGTGTACCACTTCAGATCAGGCTAAAGCAATCAAGTACCACATGAGTGAATAAATCACAGTAACCTGAATGCTCATGCATGCAGACATAAAGAAAACAGAACTTACCATTACAGTGAGCCATTTAGTGGTTCCTTTCAGCCATGGCGAAATACCCAAATCCCTGTGAGCCATTTGTTTTTGTTGTTTTTGGAAAATGTGGTGCTAATTGATGTCTCTGGAAGATAAAGATGTTAAAAGCTCCAGCACTGCTGTATGCAGTTTGCAGGCTGCCCCAAATGTGTCAAGACAGGGAACAAAAAATATTTTAATCCAACCTGAAAATGCTTTGTTTTTCCTTTTCTTAATCTTGGGATTTTACATTGATTTCAATTTACAACAATTTTTTTTTCAAAGCACACAAAAACTTAACGCCACCTTCTCACGTACCAGCTGGGCCGCTCTGAGGACAGTATTGATTGCCATACCATTGCAAAAATTATTTCAGTTAACCAAACAGCTGTATATAAATAGCCAAGATTGGCAACAAAACCAATCCAGACCATATATACAATATTGCAGCATCGTGTACAAAACTCAGTGTACAAGTATTCAAATGAGTTTTGCTATCTACAGTCAAAAACAAACCTGTGTCCACACTTAGGAAGCAAGCTGGTACTACCTGTACATATTATGCTATGCTAAACAGGGCATCAGATACATAGAGACAATGTGTTTCGTCGCAGATTCCCAGTCAATCACAGCTGTCTGCAGCATTTCCCAAAGGGACCAGTGCTGGGCTGATGAGAGTCAGAAGCAAATGGAGTGAGACAGCTGACCAAATGCAAACCAGTGATAATATGCCATAGCATTTATCCTCTTACCACCCAAATGGAACCATTTGCTGCAAAGAGCTCAATCTTCACCCAGCAGAAGAAAACGAAAACATTACTTTTGGCTGAAACACGTAAAAGAAGCTATTTTGTTACATGAATTGATGTGTGCTTGGCAGTGCAGAGCTACACAGGATTTTTAATGCTTACCAAAGTCTGATAAGATTACATAAAAGCTGAAAAGGCTACCAGTGCTGACATTCAAGTCTGAAATAATGACTTTGAGATATAACATATCTAAGCTTTTCATACATCAACAGATGTTTGTTGGTTTAAAAAAACACTCAATCCATTGTAATGTTGCTTCAAATGCATTTAATTAGGGCAGCAGATCGTGCACTGCGATGAAATGAAGTCTTTTAACCATTTAATGGTAATTAGCCATTTAATGAGTATCTTTGAACTCTGTGATGCTTTTGTGAGCTTGAATTTTCAGTCCAAATTGCCTTTAATACTTTCATAGAGGTTCCAGTTACTTTAGAAAATAAAGACCTAATTGAATGTCTGGTTTTCTCTAAGCAAGTACATTCAGTATATAAAATGTATGCAACCAAAATACAGGTATGACGTGACAAACATGATATAGCATCCTTCACCTGGAAAAAATTTACACAGAGTTACCAAGAAATTCCAACCTTACAATCCTGAATTTTCATTCTCAGCTTCCATGCCACTTTGGATTCTCATTGAGATACACTGAGATGGTCCACAAGGTGTCTGCCAACAGTAGGGGCAGAACCACAACAGAACCTCATTAAATATCCTTTAGTTCAGTAGATCTGATTAATATTCTTACCCGCTCTTCTCTAGTTCACTAAGATTTCCTCTCGCGTAGCTTGGATTATTATATTCCTGACACTAACCCTGATGCATACAGTCCAAGCATTTCATGTCTGCCCTTGACATTTAATATTGTACGTTCTAAGAATCCAGCAATTGACCTTTCAGTCATAAATCAAATTTAATGACTTTTGCATTCTTCAACCCAGAGGAGACCCTACACATAAAGCTCCTTATCTCGAGCAAAAAGCAGAAAGGCAGAGCTGCTGGGGATGGGGATATCAGTGGTCCTGCCAAAGCAGTCAGTCTCGTTATCAGAGACTCTGGGAACTGGGGGCACTTAACTTGCTTTGGCAGGTGACTTGGCCCAAATAGCACCTGCCTGTGAAGGCAGCTCATGGGAGCTTTATTCACACAAATATCTTCTGACGGCAGAAAGAAAAATGATTGGTTCAGAGAGATAACCAATCATATTGTAGAGGAGGTGGATCCAAGCAACTAGAGCAGGGTTCTTCAAATCTGGACCTCGATTCCAAATCCAGGCCTTGTTTTCAGTTCTCCCAGGTAGTTAGTTTAATAATTACTAATTCTGATTGGCCAGAGGCTTCACACCTGACTGACAGGTAAAGGAAGGCTGGAAAACCAGCAGTGCTTGGACCTCGAGGACCGTGATTTGAATAACCCTGAACTAGAGGATGCAGGACCAACCAATCAGATGTCTTGGTCCCGCCTCATCTAGTTGCTTGGACCTACCTCCTCTATAATCTGATTGGTTATCTCTGTGAACCAATAATTTTTAGTTCTGCCCTCAGAACATTTTTGTGTATGTGAAATTCCAATAAGTGTTGTGACTTCAGTACCAGAGGAATCATAAGACTGACAGATGAAAGGATTCTCCCTTTTTTAAAGAATATCACCACATCGAATTAGCCTCACAGACTCATTGGTTACTCTACAGACATAAAAAATAATAATTACGCTTTAAAGATCCCCATGGGGAATTTCTCTTTTTGCCTATCCCATGTTGCTCTCCATGACAACAGGCACATACACAGGTGAGATCAAGCTTGGCAGTGAAGGACAGTGAAGGACAGTGAAGGGCAGTCACCTGCAGCATGGCCCATGGAGCTGGGTGTTAAGGGCATTGCTCAAGAGCCCACAGATGTGACTGTTCTGCTCCCAGGCACAGAGCCCGCTGAACCACACACTGCCTCCTTGATAAAAGGTCTTAATGAAACTTTTCTTACGGGTAATTTTTCCATTTTCGCCATAGTAGCTGTGTAGAGTAGCAGTGTGCCCTGACAAAGGCTAAGTGTTGATTATGTATGTTTATACTTCATTGTATTGCCCTGTTCATACACTATGCTGTATAACAGAGAAGTGAATATTCGGTTGTTTCCCTCTTTGACATATAATTTCTTCTTATAAACTAGAATATATTTTAATTCCCACTTTCAAGATGATTTAATCGTAGTTTGACGACAAATAATGTAAAGCAAGTTTATTCTCATAACTAATTCTGCTGAACAAAGACACATTAGATGGGAATTCCTTAGTAATCTTGAGTATATGTCATCATAACCATCTTTGTGAAATTTTAGTCATTAGAAGGTATTTCAGCATCAAATAACTTCCTGTGGTGTCACTTTCACCAGGGTGTCCCACTTTCACGTGTGCCACTGACCTTCTTGCATGATTTTCTGGGAAAGCAGAAGCTGAAGTGACTGACTTACCCACAGTCTACACGGTCTATTGGTGGCTGCAGAGAGTTCAGCTACCCAACACAGGTTTAATCTGTGTCCACTGCAGTAATCGTATTGATCCCGCCAGGGGGCCTACTAAGTATCAGTCTATGCTCTGTTTTTGGAACATATTTAGGTTGGGGTGCAATATGATGTGCTTTCATGGAGCCCAAAATCTCTAGCGATATCCCTCCCCTCCCCCTCTCCCAATACGCTTACATGGCAAGCAGTTAATTGCGTACCAAATCAACAAATTCCATGTTCAGTGTTCAGTCATTGTATTTCATCTGTGGCTGAAAAGCCCCCCCTCAACCCACCTGGCAAAAGAGGAGGTGCTTTAGATAGACAGTCCATTTGGCCACTGAGTTACACCTGTTTGTGTAGGCAAGGGGGGTTACAACACAAGGTGTAGAGGTGTAAATGGGGGCGGGGCACCAGGCCCTAGCTGAAATCTGATTGGCTCCCAGAGTGCCTCCTCCTCTATCACTCACAGATGCAAAACATAATTGGCTAAAGATAAGGCTCACTCTCTGTATAAATTAAGGCCACCCTTATGTCCCCCTGGAATCGCCCCTCATACTTTGTCAGGGGGATCACACAACAACGGTGACAATAACGAGGGTCAAAGGTATTTCGGCATCAAATAATAATATATTCAAACAGAGCAGTGCGGGTTCCATCCTGGCTAAAGGCACTGACTTGTAATTGTAATCTGAAGAGTTTCGCTTTATGTGCAGCGGGGGGTGTCTCATGCCATGCCCAGAAGCAGGACATTCTTCTTGAATCCCCTCCCTAGAAAATGCACAGTAAGTGTCAACTCACCAAGTAAAAAGACATATTATGGGATATAATGCTGCTTCTTTCAGCAGCAATATTTCCTGTAAAATCATCTCATATTATTCTCAATTTTCACCGTGACCTGGAGCACAGTTGGAAGATAGATGGCTTTTCTGTCATTTTGATAAAATTTTGGTTTTACAGCAAATTATTCCAACCAAAAATTAGCTTCATGCCTTTACTCCGGAACTCGTCTGACTCAGCAAATGAAGCAGGTAAGAATGCAGCCCAAGCGGCTGAGCTTCATTCAAAGGCTGATTAACTGCTGTTGTCTCTCAGAAAAAAACCACATCTTCGGTCCATAACCATAGCTTACAACTGTACCCTTTGCAGGAGACACATAACAGCAAAACAGTACATATTCAGTCCCAATGAAAAAACATTTATTGCAATCAATGGTTTGAATTCTGTATGGATCAGTCTGCCTCCATCTCCACAAAAACAAATTGTGCTGAACTGTATTTGCTTCCAAATAAAGGAAACCCACGGTTGAGTCTGATGAGGGCAGAGACGTTTTTGCGCGAGCACAAGACTCCACACATAGACCGGCTACTCCCAGACTGCTGATGGCAAATACTGAAAAGTCTTCAACACGCAGTCATGTGGCAACACAAACATCTGCTACTTAACTCTGCTGACTAATTCTATGTGACCACAGTTGGAGCAAATCATAATGCAATCACATATGGTGCCACCAAAATGGTGCCTCAGGGGGTGACACTGTTACCACTGAGGTTGGGGGTTTGAGTCCCACCTCTGCTCCATGTCTTCAGAGTTTGCATGTTCGCCTCATCGCTCCCAAAGTTCCTTCGGCTGCTCGGATTTTTCTTGCACCTCTATGAATATAGGTATAATGCTGCTGGAATAGGGTTTTGTAACGCTTCCAGAGATACGTGTGTTGAAGATGGTATAATGGTCACTTTTCATCTTGTTTTTCCTTCTTTATTCAAGTGTGTTTCCCCTCAAGTATCAAAATCTTAGTAGTGTTTTTTCATATTGAACAGAGTCCCAGACATACCCTCAGCCCCATTCATAAATATTACTAAACGAGTGTCTGTCTACTAAATCAGTGCTGAGTCAGTCACTAAGGGGGAGAATCTGCGCCTGATTATTTTCAGCAGAGCAAATGGTGAGTGTGACTCAGCCTATGGCTTCTACCTTACCCCGTTCTCCCCCCGCTGTCCCAGCGGCCGTCGGGCCCAAGCAGCCACCAGGGTCGGAGCCCTTTGAAGCATCCCTCCACCACACGCCTCTCACTCTTTTAATGATTTCTGGGCAATCTGAGCCACTTTTGTAGGATTAGCAAGAGTATGGACAGGAAGGTTGGACACTGTTTCAACTTCATCCCCAAGTCTGTCCCAGACATCAGGAATGGGGCAAATCCCCCTTGCATGCTCCCAAGTAATCTACATCCATGGCTAGTGCTGACCCAGGCAGGTGGGCGGGCGTGACGGCAGCTAGGCTGAGCACAGTGCTGCCCCCTAGGGAGCACCCGGTGAACATTCACAGACCAGCATGGCCCTCTTGAGGCCTAGCACCACGCTACAGATTCTGAGGAATATGGTAACGCTGCACCACCCTGATGAGACTGTGGGATGTGGGACTGGCATGAACATGCAGATGGGGGCATATGGCTCAATTTAATTGGTCAATTTCAATTAAGAGTTGATTCAAACATCACATGACCGTTGTCATCACTTCTTAAAATTGCCTTTCTACATATAGCAATAATCAAAAAGGCTGAAAAGCTACCAAAAAAGGCAAGAAAACTGTCTACTGCATCAGAACAATATTTCAGCCCACTTTTTTTCTTCAAATTACATGTCTAAAAATATTTAAAAACTACACAAGAAGCAAAGTTCCAGGGAAATGGAATGTATTAAGAAGTATGAAAATACATCTCACATCAAAATAGGACTGAGACTCAACACTAATGCACAGCCATTTGACAAAAAAAGTCAGTCACCCAAAGTAAACTGATAATTCTGTGCCCATGAGCTATACTCCGTCATACAGAGCTCAGCATTACACTTCCACTTAAACGGAACAAACGGCGAAATTAAGGCGTGAACTTGAACCAGTAACTTTCCTATAGTGATATTACGGCTGCGCAGGTGAATAATTATGCGTCTCTTTAATTGCTACTTTGTGAGCAGACCCATAAAACACAAAAAAAACGATAAGTAAGCGAAAGAAACAAAAACGTTTTTTTAATCCAACGGTGTCTCAATAAAACATATGATTTATCAAAACTAAAATTACATGGTATAAATTATGCTGTAACAAATTTATCTGAAGTTGTGCATTAGGTCTTTGGTTTAATTCAACAAGACAAATGGGAATAACGTGGTATTTTGATGAGCGCCTTTCCGGTTCACTGTGCTGCTTCGCCGGTGAGACGGCTTTCCTATGGGTATCTGTTTTTGTGCTGTATAGCCAAGGGTTCAGATGTTGTACATCTTATTTAAAAAGTACACTGTGAAGCCACTTATGCCTTTCCACCTTTTTTCTGACATACATGACATCCATCGTCTCACATTCATAAATGTCAAACGCATGGGAAAAATATTTACAAATAATAAATAAAAAAAGCCACAAGGTGGATGTAAATATCTTCTTTTCTTCCTTCTTTTTAAGCGAAGGTCTGTTTTGTTCGTGGGAAAGTAAACGAAGAACAGAAAAAAAGTTTGAGGAAATGGGTGTTGTTCTGAATCAAACAAAAAGCGATTTACTGCAATCGGATGGCCCCCGTTATCAGCTCGGCGAGGACGGCAGGAGCCGGTAGCGGCTGGAGAGCCTCGGTCGATGGTCCCATTGACCTGTGAATGCAGCAAATAATACGAAGTCAGATGCCCAAACAGGGAAATAACACGACTTACAAGGTTTTACGTTAAGGTTGTATCACCCTGATACCCGGCACCGGCCAATAATTGCAGTGCAGAGGTTACGCTCTCATTCGGAATTCATAGGGAAAGCACAGATCTTAATATGATCCAAATATTAATCTGCACCCACTTACGGTATTTAAAGGTATGTGGAAAAAGATCTGTGCTCGTGGATATAGTGTTTTTTGTATCCCACATATCGTATGGTTTACTCATTTAAACATTTTGACGAAATTCTATTTGGCATATTACGATTTCTCATATTGTGTATATTTCCTGCATTTGGCAATATATATACAAAACATTACTGATATGAATGAAACAAATGCTGGCCGCAGATTTTTTGTTTAAAGAATTTTACGTCCGGTCCGTTTTTAACGGGTTTCAGAAAAGTTCAGGTGATAACTTATGAGTAAGCTACATTAAAGACATCTGGAGTAACTAACCTGGGTGAATCGTGTTACACTCATCGTCAATAACGAAGCAAATTAAATGTAGCCTGCTGTAATGAATCGCGTAAATTGTACTGTTGTACGTAGCAATATTTTAAACTAACACTTACTGGAGATAATAAAGCCAAGGTTACAATGGTGAACCAAGCAGCCTGCCCAGCGCGCTTGCTAGTCCGGTAATGCGCGAACCTCGTGGTTTTCAAATAGTTTTCGCTGGAGGTAGTTTCGTAAATAACTGTTAAATTAAAAACATCCTTTAATCTGATCTTACCCATCTCGAGCATCCATCACAGTTTACACCACATTTTGCGAATTCCTGATGCTTTTGTGCCCTGGAAGCTGCACAACGAGCAGCTGCTGTTTCTGCCTCGTGGACCGTACCGCCAGGATCGCCTGCCGGTTCTTGTACTGCACCATCTGCAAAGTTATTTCGGCGTTCCAGCCCTCGTCTTGCGGACACCTGAAGTCGATCTCCTTCCCTTCGGACATGACCACCGTGAAGTAAACATACTTGCCCTTCCGCTCGACGCAATCCACCGTCTTCATGTTGGAGAAATGCAACTCCTTAATTTTGCCCGGCTCCTTGACCTGCTGCTGTTGGTGATGCGGATTGTCGTGCTGCTTCGGGGGGTGCAAAAGGAGCCCCTCTTCCGTGAGGACGCAGTGCTTCTTTTTCCACAGTTGCAGCAAGCCGTCGCTTCTTTTCTCCATCAGCCCCTCCTTCAGTACCTTCCCGCTGCTATCCAACATAATGAAAAATCACCCTATGTCGCTAGTTGAAATACAATGCCAGTTTCTCTGTTGACCAGGACGATCATGCACATCGGCTTCGGCCGTCTGTTATATGCAGGCAGCTTGCGTTTGCTGATCCACCGCAGCTCCGTACGAGCCCAGTCGGCAGCGCTGGTAAATTGACTAATTCCTTCAAGCCGACGTGACATGGGCTTTCCTCGGGACCTTCGTGCGGACCGCCCCCTTCGCCCTCCCCCGGCCGGCATTCAACGTAGAGCGCGCTCGGATCGAAGAGCTTCTTTAACACACAGCGCGTCTGACTGAAAACCTGAAGGGGTGACTAATGCCTTATAAAATTTAACATGACAGACGCGGAACTGAAAAACATTTTTAACCGAGACCAACTCATTAAACCAGAACTCGCATAACCTAGCCAGATCACGCGGTTCCTGTTAATGTCCATTGAACCGAATTGGTTGAACTTAACATTCCAGCTGTACCACTTGGAAATTCAGAGACATCCCCTTTTCAAGTTAGTAAATTATACTACAAAAACATATAAAACGCAAAGAAAGTTTTTAAATCAACCGATCGATAGCGTAAGGCGTTTTATGGCGCTTTCAGGAATCTGGCTGCCGCCTAGCGGTTGTCGGACATTATTTGACTAATGTCCTTCAAAAGACAAAGAACAGAGCTGACTGGTGTCGTTGGCAATCCGCAGAGGCAATGCTCCAGCTAAGTCCCTTCTCCCAAGCTGATTTAGCAAGTAGTTGCCTCTATCACCAGTATACAGTTGTTAAAAAAAAAAAAAAAAAGTTTGCCCACATACTAACATTTCAACAGCAGGACCAGACTACACAGGTGCACATTTAACCAATTTATTCATGAATATACAATACACATACAATTGAGTACATTAGTTTTGTGTAGCATAGCATTATGCTTTGACAACAGCTGCACCAAAGGGACCCCTTCAGAATCCAGTTTTATAATGGGACTGCATCGATATCCCACATCACCTATGGTGTAGGTTATGTGCGTCAGCAGCAACTGCGGGAGCACTTGGCCCACAGTAAGTGGGCTATGTGTCGTGACCAACCAGGTGACCACTGCTCCTGTTAACCAAGTGCTGTTAATGATCCTACTGCAAGCATCAGAGAAGGTCCAAGGACAAACTGGGCAAGCGGTGCTGAACATCTGGCAGAAACTGCCACTTCAGACCCCACACCCCATCTCCAGCTACAACGGTAGGTTAAAAAAAAAAAAGTCATCCATTCACAGTGATAGTCTGGGGAAACCAGCTGGCAATTAGCCTGTGTTACTGTAATTTGTTTAACCACCTTTCCTTCCAGCCAGTGAAAGTCAGGGCTGCTGTTATTTCAAACCTTAGCCAGCTCGAAACACTCATGTGATATATGCCTTCCCCAAGATTATGTGCTGGACAAATTTACCCCCCCCCCCCACCCCACCCCAATAAAACACTTTGTGGGCATCAGCAGACTGAAAGAGGATTCCAGTCAAGCAACCCTTTGCAGCCACGTGATGGTACCACTCACTGCACACACAAGTGCTCAGACTCCATCTAGGGAGATCAAAACTTTACCAGCGTAGAAATGTGGATAAAAATCCAATATTCACTGCTACCCATAGTGCTCTAACTTGCTAACTTGCTACATAAAATTTGGAACAGACTGGGCCACATCAGCTCCGCAAAGTAAAGCCACAAACATGGCAACCCAAAGAAGACTGGGGATTCAGCAGCTTTGACATGCAATTCATTTCACAAATCTAACCCAAAAGCAATCATGGCTGCCAATGAAATGAATTTAGAAATGTCCCATCTGTACAACGGAATGTACTGCACGCAGTGCCGGATACTCCAGACGCTCCTAACAGCCAAAGTGGTACCAACCACACTGGCCAAAGCTGCCCAAATTTCACCCATTTACCCTGGCTGGCGATGTAAAAAGTGTGGGCAGATGTGACTGAGCAGTGGCGTGAAGAACAAGGGTCGCGGCGGGGCCAGCAACACGAGGTCACTCTCTCAGATTTTACTATAATTTTTTAATATAAAAAACGGGGCGGGGGGCAACCTTACTCTGGTTGTTTAGAGTAAGGATTTGGTTTATGAACACGGGCTATTACACACCAGGAACTCAGTTGTCTTCCCACAGCTGTTGTCTGAGAGCAGCACAACAAGACTTCACAAAGAACCCAAAACTATCAAGCAGTGGAGAAATAAGTTCATGCTTTGAGTGAGTTACTGCCTTCTATTTATCCTAAAATGAAAAAAAAAAAAACTAAATACTATGCGGAATGAGCCATGGCTTGGAATTGGCCCCCATTATACAAGTTTGGTAACAAAAATGTTGAAATTCCATAATTTCTACCAAGAAAATATATAAAACATTATAAGGCTGTAAGTAACTATGTTTTGTTTCAGAAGCTGTTACAGTGCAGTTAACTCCCCAAGGCCACGGGCTCCGGCTTCACTGTTGGTTGCACTCTGCTGGTGGATTCGTGTCCTTCTGCGGAGACAGATACTGTGCCATCACTCATCACATCTGCTGCAAATCAGCACAATAAACTACTACTGCCTCACAACAAACATTAAGGCTGTGATCCTCAGACGGTCATTCACTATAGGTGTTCTGCCGTCCCAGGGGGGGTGGACTAGGCCTGGAATAGGCTAGCAGAACCCCCTTCAAAGTTAACTATATTACATTGTTACTGCCCAGTGTGTTTATAACCCCTTTTAGGGTGTCTGAGCCTTAATAGGTTGACACATTAGCAACAACGTGAGCTAAATAAGTCATCCCACACCAATCACATTAGAAACACACACAAAAGGGGTTTTACTATCACATGGGGTGGCACTTGCACAAGCAGTCACGCGAGTATTCTGGAAGGTTCCGGAATAGTGCTGTGGGGAAGGGAGGTATAGACTAGCAGGACAGGCACAAACAGTCCTTCCAGGATACGCAAGAAAGCAATCATCCTCCCCCCTATACAGAAACACTTATGAACAATCAAAGTAACTTCCACACTAAACCACACAATCGTGCCCTCACTCCAAGCCAAATGGTGTTGATAAATGGCAAAATGTCAATTTTGTATCAAACTGCAAATTTAGCCTCAACTTAGAGGGCATGAAACTGAATAGCATACAGTGGCAAGGGGTGAGGAGTAGCGTGCAAATGAGGAAAAAATGGAGGAGTGGGTGGAAGGCATTAAGGGGACAGTCTGCGGGCTGTACCTACCAGGAGAGGGCTATTTCTACAGACATCACTTAAACCTAGTGAGGAAAGATTTAGAGAGCAGCTGACAAGGGGCCAAGTGAGAGGAACTGAAAACCATTTTTAAAAGGTGCATAGTGCATCACATCGGAGGGGCAGACGGCTGGCAGACAGACAGGCAGTAAAAGCAAATTCATTCTCAATGAAAATACGTGTGTACTCATGGGGCAATACCAAGCCAATAAGCAAACTCGCAACTCTGCAGGAATGTTCCAGAAGCATTCAGTTTTGGGGTGGTGGGGGGGGCAAGACCAATTCACATGCCACGTCAGCCAGCAATTCAGCAGAAAGCTTGAAACCAAGCGGTACTAAACAACGAGGAGACCTTTCTAAAGCCAAGCCAGAACCAGTCAGTCAATCTGCGCAACCACACCCACTCCAGCAAACAATGGGATATACCAGAAAGTAGTAAAGGCAATTTCGTTAGTATGAATTCAATTCTCACAAGAAAGTAAAACCGAGCATGTATGTACGCATAAATACATTGGCCAGAACAGGCACAACAGAAATCGCTATAGTTATTCCATTAACGATTAGCAATGTGAAACATACCAACCTAGTTGTTGCATACAAGTCTCAAAAAACAGAAAAGCACAGGTCCTTATACCAGGGGCTCTGCATGTCTCTACCCTAGCGCTCTGATAATGGGTACACACCTTGGGTTCATAATCTGGGTCGTTCTCCTCATCTGCTTCCTCTTCACCCTCCTAAATCATCGGGAAAAAAGGTCAGACCATTTAATGGGGGGGGGGGGGGGGGGTCACAGACACCGTCCATGCCACAGCTAAATGTTTCTTCAATTAACACAATCAGTAAAGGCTCCTACCTCATCATCAGCCTCCTCACCCTCTTCATCATACTGAAAGGAAAAATAAGTCCATTACAACCAAAATGCATGGCAGGATCCCCAAAGGTTACCTGGGATATTGATCAGTTCCCTGCAGAACACTGGAGGCTCCCACCCGCCCACCTCCTCTAACCTAATCACACTGTCAGTTTAACTCCCACAACACTACTTTGGGGCTGCCATCCTCCACATGCAGTGTTGCCAGGTAACACTAGCAATTTACATTTTGGGGGAGAAACCAATTTTAATCTAGTTCTGCTGGTCCAAACTAATTAAACCAGGGGAATTAATCTCAAACCAGCAATCAAAACTGGAGAGGGACCAACAGCCTACGCAGGCTACAGAAACATCCGCCTTCCTGGGCAAACTCACGTCATCGTCGTCGTCCTCGATGGCCTCGCCTGTGAAGTACAACACCGCCCTTGGCACAATGCGCTCGCGGATGAAATGGCCGATCTCAAAGTCAGCGGCGAGGACGGCCTCTGAGTCCTCATCCTGAAAGTAAATGCGCCAGATCAATCTTAGTCGCAATCATTGCATGCACAAGCTGTAAAATGAGCTGTTTGGGCTCAGAAGCTACAATAGGATGACACTTAATATAGCAAATTTAGCACATGCGGGTATATTCAAAGCTCATGAGAGCCAACTTACCAGCTCTCCATTTTCAGGGACTGAAACACAAAAATAATCATTAATGACTTGCCAGCACTGAAAAAGTAAGACCTTCTGTGGAGTCCAAGGTGTGCGGCTCCTACCTTCAGGGGGACTGAAGAAGTTGAAAAAGGAATCATTGGGCACAGTCTTAGTGACCGTCCTCACTGTGCCACGCCCCTTGTGCTTCTGCTTCTTCTTTATTGTCTTCAGGGTGACGTTTTTGCCCTTAGTCCAATCAATCTGGCAACTAACAAGAAAGTGTAAAAGCAAGCAATCTCAGCACCAAGCGACAATCCTTAACCACGTGACCAGAACAGAACGGGCCCCTACCCAGTGCAGCCCATGATCTCCGGCCCATCAAAGGAGAATGGATCTGCCTCATCGGGCTCCGACCGCATCTTGTAGGTTTTTGTCAACATTCGGTTTGTGAAGAAGTCGTTGGGCTCAAAGTAGAACTCTAATGTGAAGCTCTGAGGACAGCAAGGGGCCAAAGGGACAAGCAACAGTGAAGGATACTGAACTCTCTGATGAAAGGATACAGACGGTCAGTTTAAAGCAAGCAAAGTAAAGACAAACCATTGGCTGGTCGGGATCCGAAAACTTGACTTTAATGTCTTGCAAGTGCTTGAGAATGGGTTCATCATGTTCCTGGAAGGAAGGAATTAGTATTAACACATGCTGTGGCAGTATCTGGCAAAGGGCCGGCTGAGTCCATCTGCTTGCTGATCCAGCAGATGAACTTAACTGCACAGATCACTTACACTGCATAAGGCACAAACGAAGCAGATACGGCCAAACTTTACAGCTGAAATATCAGGACCCACCAGTAGGGGGAAGCAGCAGCCAGGCTTCCCAACTGGCAGGCGGGAAAGACTCTGTGCAGCATGAAGGTAAACATGCCCCCTCCCTGATTTGCTGATAATACCTGCAGCATATCACTGAGCAAGTCGACGTTCTTGAACACTGTGAGCCAGAAATCTGGCACGCCCCTTGGGTCCTCCTTCTCCTCATCCTTTTTTTCTTCCTCCACTTTGGCTTTTTCCTTCATATCCTCCTGAAATAAAGGTATAGAACAGACATGCTTGAAGCAGACTATTCACCTGCTTGTTTCATTCAGAATTTTAAAAGTCACGTAGACAGCCTATGCTCTTATCAGTAAATGTCAGACTGTCAGTGGTCTATAGCATCAGAACCTGCATCTTAATCCATCAATTATAAAACAGGATGCGAGAAGCAGCTATGACCCTGCATCATTGCCACACCATATGTCAAAGGGCACCAAAAGACCCCAATGCCCCACAGTCACGAGGCATTTCAGCTGCCTCGACAAGCCATTTCTTTCCACTGAGAGCCAGAAACCACCGTCCCATTACGTATTTAACAATGGCTTAAGTTAAGTACATGGTTAGTAATGCTGCTTCCAGAAGTAGAGAACAGAGCCTGTTCCTGCAGGTCGCAGAAAGTCAAATTAACAAGGATTAAATGTACAAGCAAAGTGTCAACACACTATGCACGTTTACCCATATCTGAAAACAGCTTGTGCTAAAGTGCTAAAACAAAGAATCAAGTGTTGCCTGAGCATTACATCACATGACAACATGCACATCACATGGACAGAGGCGTCACCAGTACCTGCTTACTTACTGTAAGCTCTTCCTCCTCATCTGCCTTCCACTCACATTCCTCGTCCGTAGGCTCATACGCTGCTTTGATGATGTCGCTCCGCTGGATTGCGGAGAGGGAGACCTCAGTTCAGACTAAACACATCCAGTCTAGACAACCAAAGGGTTACTACGTCTACAGTGTAAGCAGCTAGCACTTCACTGAACATCAGCGCAACACTACGTAATGTTTTAATGCGCGTGCAAAGCACATCTCCCAGATCACTAAATTTCCATCCTCAGCCTAATCAGACAATTTGCATCTTTTGAAGTTGGTGATGAAAGCTCTCTATTAGAGAACCATCATAAAAATCAGAGTACTAAAGGAGCAACGGCAACCTGCCAATTCAGAAGTGAGGTGACAGCAAACGCATAACCTGATCAGCTCCTTTCACCATGTTGCATGGAGAAAAATGATAAATCCAAGAGCTTAAAGCAGGTAACCCCTTCACTCCTCCCCAAGAGTCTGGCACGCTTCACCTTATCGAAGAGCGGCTGGTACAGGGCCGCGTATTTCCTTTCCAACTCGTGGACCTCCTCATAAAACTTGGCTTCGATGTGGGCACACTTCACTTGGAGGTTCTTGAGGGCATTGACACGCCTCTTGACAACCTTGGGTAAACTGAGAAGCAGAAAAAAAACAAAAGTAAACAAACCCTTGTGGTCAGCTGAGGGAAAGATGATAGGAATCCTGATGACAGGAGTCCATCCGACAGAGGGCAAGTGCCACCCACAGCAGCTGCTGCCGCCGCCGCCGTTATGGCCCAGCCAGGAGTCACCCTCCAGGGAACAGAAAAGCCCTGGCATAGCCCCATGAGACACGGACCCCAGTGAACTCTGAGCCGCTCCAGCCTGCCACCACAGCCATTAAATCCTCGCTAAGGCTTCTGCTTGCTAATCCGCAGTGTTCCGCATATGGCTCTGTCATCTCCACATGGATGTTCGACGCTGCGCTATCTAGGCGCCAGCATCTGGTCCCTGAAGCCAGCTTGTGGTTCAGCTATGGTTCCCTTCAACCCACAATGAAAGCACAGAATTCATTTCACCACACCCATCTCACAAACAAAAAAAAATCCAGAGAACAGATCCAGAAAATATTTTACTACTCTAGTGAGTTCTGGAGGTCTGAAATACAGGAGAAAACTGGAATCCGAGGTTGCATACATCAGCAGGAACTAACACGACTTGGGCACAATCACTGGTGGAATCTCCGGATCAGGGGTGTGACCTTCACTAAATGTCCCAGCATGACCCGGGCTGGGTGATGGAATAAGGGCAGAGGAAGAGAAGCCACCAGGACCAGCCCATGGAAACTGATCCGTCCTGAGTTTTGCAGAGTCATACTGTGATCAACAGTACAGCTGGTAATTAACCCAAAGGCATTTCATACATCTGTTTTGATAGATGTATTGCAGAAGAGTTGGCAAGAACATTTTATGGGCATTTGCAACATTTAACGGAAGATAAAAATCATAGGTTGTTAATACATACTTATGGGCTTAATATTGATCGCACCACTTTTATGCTGTGGTAATGTAAGGCAGGGGGGCAGAGAGACAAGTCAGAGCTACGTATAAATCCAGCAGGAAGGACCATCACTGCAACCATCAGAAAACCACAGAGTTGCAAGAAGCTGACCTCAACGGCCAGCATTAACACATCTGCAATATTCCTATACCTTCCAGTGCGACCTCCAGGAACGAAACGAGGATGAGGCTCACCTCTCCATGTAGCCCGACGGCGACCCGACCAAGCCATCCAGCCGCTCCTGTAGCGCCGCGAGCACCTGCGGGTTCTGCATCATCTGGACTGTGAGCTGGCGAGCTGCAGGCAGAGTGATCAGGCTTAACTCCAGCACGCTCAACCCAAAAAAACCAATGTAACACCCAGACTACCCCCAATCACTTTTAATGAAAAAGTAAACCATATCTACCTTTAATGGCACATTATCAGGAGACAGTTTTCAGGTTACCAAAACCCTAATGCAAAAATTAAGTTCTGGACCATAAATAATGCAGATCTCTAAGCTCAGTGCTGTCATTTTCTGTGAGATAAAGGAAAGTCTGAAGTCCGCATTACAATTTTGAAACATCAAAACGCAGCTGTCCGGCAGAAACCTCCTTAGCCAGCACCAAACTACAGAGCAATACTTTAACCATGAGATAGAAACAATAATGCACAATTTTCAGAATTACCATGTGACCAGAGGAGTCAAGTGCCATCTTCGAAAGGAGCAAGGCCAAGCAGAACTTACTCGATCAGACTATGTAAATATTAGCACCTCTTTAGAAAGATGTTACGATTACATCCGACAGCTATGAGTCATGTTAAGTGAATGATTGACTATGTTTACGTCGCAAAAGGTTTCCCTGCTTCCTAACCCCATTGAGGATCTACCTGACAGGCAATTCGTCTACCATCAGCAAGAATTAAACGGCAAAAAATACAATTTTGAATAAATCAATGGTTTTCAAGACACATGGAACCAGCAACATGAGTCATGACCAGACTGAGAAGGTGCCTCATCAAGAACTGAACGCTCCACTTACCTTTGGTATTAACATCCTCCCCAGTCTCCTCCTCCTCCACATCTTCCACATCCTCCATATCTGCAGGATCCAGCTCGGTCTGGTCTTTACTACAGGGTAAAGACGGGGGTCAATGTCATGCGCACCCTGGTTCCACACAAATATACCCATGCATATCAAGCACAATAGGTGACCACACACATTTCTGTCTTCATCTACAGAAAAAGCTTCTGCATGGCTGTCAGCTAGCTCCGGGTATCGCTTCCTTAACAGATGAGCACTTACCATTGTTTACGTCACAAAAGGATTCCCTGCTTCCTAATCCTATTGAGGATCTACCTGACAGACAGGCAATTCATCTACCATCGACAAAAAGCACAACCAACAGCCATAAATACCAGTGACTCATGTGGCTAGGAGGGCTCCAGAAGCCCCAGACCGGGCGCCCCTTCACCACACAGGGCTTCGAGGCCTAGCAATCACACCCAGGGAAACTCAACCAGCTTAACAGCCATTCCCACTAATTCAAGGGCAAGTGTTAGAGGGAAGTGCTGGAGCCAGGAACCAGAGGCAGAGCGTACAAACCAGCTGTGGGCAAGCACAAGCATGAAACAGTCAATGCCACCTTTCACAGACCTTCATGTGCCATTATCCACAGCATGTTAATTCAAAATTGAGCATAAGACTCCCAAACCGGACTAAATTCATCAACTTGATTATGAGATGCCACAACACTAAACTTTATATTTATACGGTCCTCAGGTACAGAAATCTTAATTACAATTCGGACTCTCAATCTTCTGCTTAGGCCAATCCCACAACTCCACCAGGGAAAGTAAAATTGTATGAAGTGGTTTGAAATTGCAGTTTGATGTGACATGCCGATGCAGATTAAAGCACCACCACCCCCACCCCCAGTTATTCACCACAACAGGGGAAAGTGGCATCACCCAGAAATTCCAGCTTGGGCCCCGAGGTGAGCACCCCGCGTTCAGAACTGGGTTAAGGCTCAAAGGTTAGATGGCACATTAACATAAGCCAATGACGTGGGGCAGCACACCACCAGCTTAACAGTCTCTACACACCTGGAGCAGCAGGGGTCAAAATTAACCACAAGAGGACCAGTTTGCAGGAAAAAGGCCTCAGGCCCAGGATTACTACACAGTTGTCACAGAAAGCAGCTCTCCATGCATGAACAAGCTCCAAGATGGTAAGAACCAGTATTAAATACTGTAGTAGCATTTTGAGTGGGTGGAGAGAACAGGGACAGCACAAAGCGGGAACAAAGACAACAAATTCAGAGATGAAAAACACTGCCCCCTCGCCACAAAACTTACTTATCCATGTCAGCCATCTTTGTACAGTCCAGCAAAGTCCTAGAAGAGCAAAAGAAAAATAGAAAGTCATTATACATTAAATAGGCTAAACCTCAGCCACAGCTCTGGTTTTCCGGCTCAAAATCAATTCTCCTCTGAAGCAAACATTAACCTTTCCACACCGGAAGGGCCACACGCAGCCTTTGTTCAGCTGTCACCCCACCTCAAAGCAGGAGCTCGTGACAGCTGGTCCATACAGGCAGGAAGCTGTTGGGACTCAGGGGCCATACACACAGTGGCTAATGCAACAAACATTTCAACCTGCTCTCACAAAGCCTACTTACAGCACAACAGCCACAAACTGCAAATCCAGCCTGCTACAAGTCAGGCAGTGGGTGGGGGGTAGGGGGCACTGGTTAGTTTTTAAACTTCAGCTTATTCAGAAGTAAATGTTAAACAAGGACGCACAGTTAAATTTACAAAAGCATATATTGTGCATGTCTGAATATACACACACACAGTTAACAGGCTGTCGGTAGAGCATGTAACAATATCAGGCCTATTCAGATATGTGATCCATTGGTTTATTGGCAGAGCAGACTGGAGAGGCACTGTGGCACTAGACTCAATCCAGCCACATAGTGCAAGCAGAATTATATATCACTAACATCCAAAGACCAAGCTCTGAGGTTCCAGGACCACAGGGCTGTTCCTAAACTCACACAAGACTGTCAGGCCAATTTGGACAAACAGCAGTTCTACACACCAAACAAAATGACCCCATAATCCAACAAAACCGCTTCGGCATCTTCACACAAGAGCCTTCAGGAGCAATGCTTCAAATGGCACTTGATAGTAGTCAAAAAGTGGACAGAAAGGGAGGGGTGAAATCTCCCACTTATAAAGTATGGTATGTTGCATGTAGACATTTACTACTCACTGGCCTTGCAATTTGTCAGCTTAAAATTCCAAAGAGTTCTGCTACAATAGCCCAGCAGACATTAACCTAAAGCTGTCTCTCCCAATCCAATCACCCATCTATGATAGGCAGGGGTCAGTTTTATTATTTATTTAATTTAATTTTATTTTTTTTATTCGGGACAATGCACATTAATGAACAAACAATACATTGAAATAATCAAGTTTTACATGCATGCCGCTTTTTCAAGCCACCTTTCAAAACATTTAGAGGTAAACAGATGAATGAATTTTATACTAATTTCATAATAATTTATACTTAACAGCACAGAACTATAAATTACGTTTTGGTCAGAAGTCACATTTTGATTTTAAAACCGATCCTTGCAATAATAAGTTACAAAGCTGACAGGACTGTCCTGTGAATAGCACTCAGTTAACCTGTGAAACAGAACTGTATACTTGCACAGAATGACTATATGCTCTTTGCTGGCCTGATAAGCTAAAGCTGGATGAGACGCTTACATTTCTGTTTGGGGACAGCAACATCAATTGTGGAAGCACCTGGAGTCCCACAGCCTTTTGCTATGACACTGCACTAACAGCGGGGAAGCTGTCATCAGGCAGAATACCATGAAATATTTTAACACTCACGTTAAATCCAACAACAAAGTGCTGTAATGACTTATTTAAAACAAGCTTTTACAAAGATAACATGCAAGAAGCAAAGGGAAACCAGACTAGATCATTGCCTAGCAAGCATTAACTTCATTCATAAACACTATGCATGCTGATAATTACTATAATTGAAAGTGAGACTGGCAGAATTGGACTGAGCCTCATTTTATATGTATTGGTGCTGGCAACCAAGCAAACATTGAGGCAAACTCGAATCCACAGATTATCTAGATTTTGACAAGCACTGACCACACCGATCAATCCAATATTAATCGGAAAAGACTTCAACAGCACAAAATTGGCCACTTTGCATCCTATGAAAACAATCCATTCACCTGGAGTGGGAAGAGGTCAGAAATGTACAATGAGCTGGGGGTATACAAAGTACAGCAACCCAATAGCCATGTAGATGTGCTGAGATGCCATAAAAGTATCCAAAATGTCAATGAGGCACAAAGTGATCAGCTGCCTGAGATGGGAACAGAACAGTGAAAAGGCACAGTCCCTATGCGTGTGATTGTTTACAGAAAGCTGAGCACAGCCGTCCAAACAAGGTGCTGGCCTTTAAACTGTATGCACAATAGCAAAGGCCAGTGGCAGAGAAAGACCAAATCGATGCTGGAAAGGCACCACTCTTCCATCACTTAGCTGCTTAGCAGATATTTCCTCCCCAAAGGAAATAAGTGCACGAGGTAAAAGGTTGAATCACCTGTTCTTGTTTGTTATTTTTTTAGGTTATTTTTCAGGCACATCATCCAGCATTCCAGGGATAGATTATTGCAATTAATCCCAGATACACTGGGGGCAATCCCTGAAGCCCAAACATGTCACTTATAGGTCCTGGACCAAATGCATCAAGTACTAAGCTACCAGCAACACAATTTCCCAATATTCACTGAAAAGCAAAGCTCTTCTCTCACCTCCCCCAGGGCCAGAAATGACAGCACTTCCAGGATCTAGATAAAATAAGAGTGACAGGCAGACATCAGTAGTAAACCATACAGATGCCACTGTCTCAGCAGAGAGCAACTCAGGTCACGATCTTCGAGGTCACATATCCAACCTGGATCAAACCACATGGCGGGCAAAATAAATCCTACAAATAATTCACAGCTGATGTTGGATGTGTGGGTTTATTAAAACCATGGATACAGTATTCTCACCAAGGTCGTTTATAAGTCATACAAGTAATCCATGTAAATAACCAAAACAATGAGTGCACAGGCCGGTAACTCTAAATACCAAACAAAACCATTGTCTGCAAGGATTTATGGTGTACATTTAGAAAGGCTGAAACTACTCAGTTCTCATTAAAACAAAGCATGCCATTAAACATCAGTGAAAACTTAGGGATGGTCTGGGTGAGGAAAAAACGAGGATCAAGTTCACAGGACTCGCCTTCATATTTTTAATGCCCAAAGGCCGGAGTCGCACGTCGAGCAGCACGCCGCTGAACATGCAACGTGACAACGTGCTCTTCTAGATCCCATTTCTGAGTAACTAACGTGCAGATTTAACAATAGCGTTTAAGAAAACAGCACAGACACAAATAGCGCGAAGGGTGATCAATCCCCCGAACCGTGCGGCGACCCTTGGATGGCAGCCAATCCCGGCCTGCTTAGCAGCGACGGCCGGCAGCTCACGCCTCCGGAGCCCCGGGACCCGCCGGTCGCCACGTGTTGAAGGCTAACAGCTAACAAGGCTAGCAGAAATGAGTCGACCGAGACAGCGGGTTTACAAAGCCAGCCCTTACGTCTATATCTGTGATCCAGAACATGATTAATCTGTTATCCATCAACGATGCGCCTAACTAGTCACTCAAATCACAACGGCTATAGGCTGGACTCATGATTACAGAGCAGGTTTCGCGGTTAAGGAGAGCAGCGCCGAGGCTACGGCCAGGTGTAATACGGGAGGCAGACACACTCTCCCGCTTCTCCGGCGTGAAATCTCGTCGTAATTCGGAGTCGGAACTCCCGGTCTCATTCAAACACCAAAACTTAACTCTGGCTACCTCTCCCTCCATTCTCACACACCACGCAGCCCCTCTTTCCTTCTCAACAAACGGGTGCAGCTCTTCTTTCTTCACAGCATATGCGGACCACCGCCTGACATTCACGCCTTTTTTATTTATTTATATTTTTAAATTAAGTTGCCCCCCACGCCGGACAGTAAATACCGCCGCGAAGACAGCCAGGGATCCGGGCAGAGAAGTAACGCGGCGCCCCCACGGTTAGCACGGAGGCTAGCGGGCAGAACCTTTCAGTATTTCCGCGCCCGTCTTGAGGGAGTCTCGCTGTACGCGTCACACATTCACCATGACAAAAATAAAAGGGAAAAGAGCACGAAATTGAGTACATTCAGGGCCCCGGACAGGACCGAAGCGGGACGAGACTTGCTTTCGCCTACCTTCCTGTTGCCTCGGCTCGGCGTGTGTAGAAGTGCGCAGCGGAGCTACCACGGCCGAGAAAAACAGTCCGCTCTGAAGGCGGTAAAAGGGAGCGAGGCGCCGCCGCTCGCGCTCATATACATTAAGCGTCATCACGTAACCCGGCAGTCACCAGGGCAACGCTATCCCCGTGGCACGAGCTGAAAGTAACCTAATTCCGCTCGCTTTTCTCATGCCTTACTCAAAGCCATAGCCATGCACCGTCTGATGTCGCACTTTTATTTTAATGTTGCTGAGCATGGACATGGTTGTCTTAGTTCCAAAAAACACATTGTTCAGAAGTCCATTACTGTTGGGAGTAATCATTTTATTGATGTGCAGACCCCCATTTCTCATTCTATAACTGTTTCCTATTACCTATAAAATTCAGATCCTTTTTCGGTAATGTTACAATTTGCATAACTGTAAACTATTTTGTCACGCAATTTTTTCGTTCTATTCATAACATGTATGTACAGATTGCACGAAAACAAGAAAGGCAGGACAGGGTGGGTCCATGTTTTCATGCCCCAGACGGCGTTTCACACTGCACATTAGATTCACAAAGGCACAGAGCTGATTTTATTAAGCAATACAAGGAACAAGTCCATAAACAATTGTCCATCAGACAGTTTGTCCTTGACATTTAAATCTGCCTTAGGCAAGATATGAGAAGTGTAATGGGACTTGGTCTTTTTCCAACACAGTGAATGTTAATGATCATACTTAAGAATTTCATGTTTTTCAGGTGTTTTGGTCTTATGCCAGTTGTCCCCAGCTTGGTTCCTGATATGGTGCAAAAAGAAGTCTTACAACTCTATGGGATTCCAATGTCTCCCCTAATCCAGCAGGCTGGAATCCTTGCTTGCAAAATCCTGTTACCGTTCTCTTACGTACCATACACCTGGGCCTGGAAGTTGCGTACTTGTAATTAACAGGAGTCATTTAATATTTTGTTATTTGGTGTGCTCTGACTCAAGCATGATACTTTTGTTAACAGGCAGTTTGGGAGAGTTAGAGTTCGAAAGATACAAGTCCTAAAATATTAGCTTCTTGTATATTTTTGCTTGTGTTTGTTTGTACACTGCCCTCAGGCCAATAAACAATATTAATGTATGGCTTGTTCAAAACTAATGGTGAGGTAGTTCAGTGGAAATCACCTCACTCGTCTCAAATGGGGCTCTCTCTGTCAGTCCCGCTTCTAGTCTGTGTGCGGCGATTGCATGGTCTCCCTCTGTTATGATGAGTGGTCACTCAAGACCTATTCACATAATTTGATTTACTCACATTGCTTATTGTGTAGTTCAAGGAGTCACCAAAATCACAAATGGTCTCTTTTTAGCACTTTTTTTTTGTTCAACCAATCTAGCGTCCACTATAGTATTCCTGCTCCTTCAGATCGTAATTTGAGAATGTTCTGAGCTAACTGTTCTTTTATCTATAAACTAAATATAAGCTTTCGTTTCACACCACTGGCTTCCTATTCAGCAGTAAATATAAGTTGTGTTAATGATGTACAGCAGAGGGTTTTTTTTTCTATACTTAAAACATTGTATTTTTCTGTTCCTAAAAGCTGAAGATGTTCTGTAAACAGCCAAAGTACAGCTGAGACTGCTGAGGTATAACAGAGTAAAAATAACAGCAAATCTGTTAGCCCTGCTGTGTCCACTCCCTCATTACTGCTCCTACTGTCTTTCCCAAGTGTTCAAGGGTATAGTTTTAAATTTGAATTTTAAGGGTTATATTTTACTCCACAGGTTTTCACCAGGTCAGATAGGATCCCTTAGAAATGACAGCAGAGGACTGTCTCAGAACAACCACAATAAACAGTCACATCGGTCACTTAGCATGCCAACAATAGCAGTAGCTAATATAGGAGTTTAATTCATAATATGACAAAGTAAACCATTAGAGGTAAATTAGTGGTGCCTTTAACAAAGTTATTTTCAAGGTTGCCGGCATCACTCGTCGTCTGCAAGGGGTTTAAAACTTTTTAAAAGGTTTTAAAAATCCAGATCAGGTTGTTTATGTGGCTCATGTCCAACAGAAAAGATTTCTGTTTTTAAGTAATCTAAGTATGTTTAAGTAACTTCCTTCGCTAGCCTTAGATCCTATAACCAAACATGTCTGATGCTACCATATTCACCACCCAATGATTATTCATTGCAAATATCTTTCCTCTTTCTATTAAGAATAATTGCACCCATAAATTTATCTGGCAGTGATAGTGTTTCTGTAGACCACTGTGCTATGTAATTTGCCGCAGTTAAATATGACTGTTTGAAAATAAATAACAGCATGACCTGAAGTAGGCATTCACAAGCAGTATCCCCTGCTTTTATGTGACTTCCTCAACCTATTGTTTGCTTTGTATGCATGCATAAATTCAGCTATGAAATCTAAACAGCTGGGGGGGGGTGACAGTTTAAATGAGAGAAAATAATGGGGTGGCCCTCCTCTCTTCATATCCTGTGAGTGAAGTAGCAGACATACCCTAGGATTTTACAGATTTTTCTACAAGTTCCCAGCAACAACATTACGTTGTACAAATGAATCACATATTCTGTGAAATATTTGATCTGCTAATGTGTAATCGTCTTATGTACCTTATTTAAAAAAAAAAACAAACAAGAGGCTGCATTGTGTCACGCATTGTGTCTTAAGGACCAGGGGCTTAAGGGCAGGCGTTGTGGTGAAACAAAAGGGGTTTTATTAAACTCACAGAACATAAACGGGAAACAAGATTGCAACAGGGCAGGGGACAGGCAACATGAGAGTACAACTTCAATGCCTGGACTGGGGAACACTGGATTGGGAAGCACTTATATAACAGAATAACGAGAGGCATCTGGGAGTGATTAATGCAAGGTTTAGGAACAAGAGGTAAGAAATGAGTAATAGCCGTGGCTTGTTAGGGTGACGCTAGATACCCCTCCCCCCTTCCCCAAAAGATGAACAGAGGAGGGGACCACAGGGACTGGAGACCACCAGTGGCAAGCCAGGAGATGTGGCGGGCACCTGGGTGATCATGGGAGATGAGGAGTTTGCCAAGGTGATGACATGATGCAGGGGTGGGCGGGACATCAGGAGACGAGGCAGGGGCAAGCAGGACATCAAAAGACCAGGTGAGGTTGAGACACCTGGAGGCAAGTGGGGTGAAGCTGGAACACCTGGAGGCAAGCAGGGGCCCGGGACTCGGACGCAGCCTCTTTCTCTGGGTCAAGTGCCTGGAGCACGGGTGAAGTGGACCTCTCCAGGCTAGTACCCTGTGCCAGGGTCTCCTGGGGAGTGGCAGAAGTGAAGACAGTCTCTGAAGGTGTGGAAGAGGAGGGGACAGGCTTTGGAAGTACAGCAGAGGCGGTAACGGCTCCTGATAGGTCGGATTCTGGAGACCCAGGAAGAGCAGCGTGCTGTCCTTGGTCGGACTCTGAAGGCTCAGGAGAAGTAGGTGTGGCCCCCTCTGGGCTGGACTTTGGAAGATCGGGTGGAGTGGTGGCCCCTACTGGACCTGGCTCTGGAGGTGTGGTGGCCTCACCTACAGTAGGCTGGGTCATGATTCTGGTCGCAGGGGAAAGGGTGCAAGCTGAGATGCATAGCAAGAGAGGGTCCCAGGGGTAGCCACTGAGTGATTTGTGGAGTCCAGTCATTCTGTCACAGTGTGAAGGACTCGAGGGTACGCGTTGTGGTGAAACAAAAAAGCAGGTTTTCTTAAACTCATAGAACAAATGGGAAATGAAAAAGATCATGGGGGACCAAAATGGGGGCGAGGCAGGGCACAGGCAACTTGTGGATACAATGTCAACAAATGACTAATGAGGGAGCTAATGAGAGGCAGCTGGGAGTGATCAATACAAGGGTTAGGAAACAGAGGTAAGACAAGCAAGTAACAGGCGTAGCTTGATGTGACATGATGTGACACATTATAACTTGGTTGTTTTGTACTTTTTTGTTGTCATTTTTAGAAACCAACTTCAGAAATTATTGTATGGCCAGTTGTCACGGTAGTGACCTCTGGTCTCACACAGACATGGTTTTAGGAGGTGACATGTTGTTTTTTATTGCTTGCAACAGAGGGATTCTGTGTCCCACACAGTGGCTTGGGATCAGGTTGGATCACACCGGCACATGGCTCAAACTAACACACACGTTCCTGGGTCAATGAAAAAAATGCATGGCTCAGTGTTGAAATGAGGGGTGGTGGTTTTGCTACATTTGGCTGCATTCCATACAGTCTCAAGATTCTGGTAAAAAAAAAGAAAAGAAAAACTCATTCACATCAGGAGTAATTACACCTTCCAGTCTATGTCTGGTTGTAGTGAGATACTCTGTTGCACCATTAAATCACAAAGAGCCCTACTGGCTTTTACTCCTCTGAGAATAAACCTATGAAAATGAACCAAGGAACCACTGGAATGAATAAACGTATAGCCAGGAGACCGAGCAAAAAACAGCATCATGCTAAAAGATGTTGCTCACTTACTTGGCAGCTGGTAAAGGCTCCTCTAACCTCACAAAGAAGATAATACCTCTTGGTATTTAATTGTGGCCTTGGGTCTTGAACCAAACAATGCTGAACCAAAAGAAACAAACATTCTGTATTCACATCTGCTAGCCCTTGATTTGGTTGACAGTGTATGTTTCTTCTATATCAAAATATCTGCTTAATTTCCTTGCAAATCTATTAGGCAGACCTTTTCAAATGTAAGGCTCTGCTTAGATTAGTCTACTCAACCCGAGGCAGAGCAGAACTCTAAATTAACTTCAAAATTAGCATTGTTCCACTAGCAATTATAACAGGCATAATGGGTGGTGTGTTGCTCAGTAGGTTAGGAATCTGTGTCTGGAAGGTCATGGGTTCAGATCCCATGGCTGACAGAGTAATCATACCAATCTCTGGAGCAAGACCCTTAGCTGCTCCAGACTTGCTGGACAGTGGCTGACCCCACTCTCTAAGCTCAAACTTTCCTTACTCTGTTAAATCAATCAATGTTACTTGATAATATATTGTGTCAGGAAATTAGGAAATAAATGTAATTAGAAATAACTGATTTTTTTTCCAATTTTCAATGTAGGTTATTGAATTACATAAAATTGACTTTTATCTTTAGCACTGAGATTAAAAATAAAAAAAACAAAAGAAAGTGTTGGTCATCTTGTCCTCTTAAGTTGTTCCTAGATTTTATTTTTACCTGCCAAAAAGGCAGATTTATTTTTAACTATTTTGCAGCTATTTAGCTTTACAAGATTGTGTGATAAGATTTACAAGAACGAATTAGTTCTAGACTGTAAATAAGGCATTTATTTTTAAAAATTCAAATAAGACAGCATGATAAAATGGAGCTCCAAAATGAATATTTAAATAACATTTTATTGCAAATACTGTTTATTAAAGTTATGTGTTTGCCAAAATGTGCTATGAGTTCAATTATTTTCTCCCCTTTCTGACAGTAATCAGTAATCATTGCAGCATCAAAAACAATCACAGCAGCTTTCATTTGTAAGACATTTCAAATTATGAACAAGCACCCTCTAATGCTTTAGACTGGAGCAAAATAAAAAAAAAAAACAAGTGAATTTCTAATTTGTCTTCATTTATCAGCTTATAAGCAGTTTTTTCTCTTCCTGCAATTCAGCTGAATTTCCTGACTTGCCATGTAACTGTCGTAATCATACGTACAGAGTTGCCTATGATGTCATTTTCCTGAGCAAGCATCCCATTACAAATCAAGCTCTTTTGTGAACCCTCTGCCCATTCTTTTGGACTCAAGGTCTCCTGCAGCTCTACAAGCAGAACCTTATACTCACAATACAAGGGTGGTGGATTCAGACAGGACACAAATTGTAACTCTCCCTTCTACTGTAAGTTGCTTCAGATGAAAGAATAAAATGTGAGGTCATTAAAATGGAGACCTGGATGCTTTCATCTAAGGCAAGGTTCTTCTAGATCTAGACCTTGATTCCAAATCCAGGCCTTGTTTTCAGTTCTCCCAGGTAGTTAGTTTAGTAATTACTGATTCTGATTGGCCACAGAGGCTTCATACCCAGCTCACAGGTAAAGGAAGGCTGGAAAATCAGCAGGGCTCGGACCTTGAGGACCGTGATTTGAATAGCCTTAATCTAAGACATCTTACAATGTTTATCAGTTTATACAGCTCACTGTTTAACTGAAGGAATTTAACGGAACTGACTGGAAGGTACTTGAGAAACCAGTCAGCAGGGTAGGCTTGCTGCTTGCAGGCTATGAATCGATGTCTTTAAGTGCTGCGCCCCCTGCTGGATTGGTTGCATATGCTCATGATTCTCTTTTGGGTTCATCATTAACATTCACGTTCAAACATTAATTCGTCATGAGATAAAATTACTTGCAAAGAATCAGGCATTCAATGCTCCAGAAATTTGCTTTATAGTATTAACAGAATTAATTTCTGGAACGCTTACACCAACTATATAATAATCAGTGTAATGAATTCCTTCCATAAATATTGACCCTTCCTGCACCTCAGTTTGAAGTTTATCTTTATATATGTTATTTCACTGTGGCCATCGGGTCTCGCAAACATTCTGCACTCCGTGACTGTGACACTGACCCCAATATGCTACACAAGAGGCGTTCACCAGAGAGTTAACACAGAAGCATTGAGCCTGAAAATTAAAGCTGCTCTCCAGATTTGCATTTTTAACAGTGTTCCACAGTAAGAAATAATTACACGAAGGCTGGAATAATTATTTATCCAAAACGGCTCTTTTTTCCATCAATCTGGGTTGAAGGTATTAGCTTTGACGGTAAGTGAGAGAGATCAGCATGGCCCTCTGAGGACTGACACGTTTAGCTTCCTGTGTTTGGTGTGACTGGAGTCTGAGATCTCGATATGACTCGCCAGCACTGACAATGTGGCCCAGACCTTCAACCTTCTGTTGAACCCTAACCACGCTCCCTCAAAAGCAATCCAGATTCCAGTAAGAACTTTGATCCTGGGACTAAAGCAGATGTCACACCATTTCGTTTGGAAAGCAAGGAACCTCAATGAGGGCTTTTGTTATTTTAGTCAAACTACACCATCACATGAGTAAGCATGCAAAACTGCCCCTCTGCATACCTAATTCAATTCCAGTCAGTGTAACCAGTGCTTGTACATTAATGTTTAACAGACACCAGTAACTCCCTGCTTTGTATACAGGTGTAAAATGCACCTAAGGAGCCAAAATAGACATGTAATCAGGTGACTCCAACTTCTTCAGATCTTCCTATGCTTCCAGTGGTGGAGATCTTCACATGCTCAGGAGGACTCAGGAGACGGAACGAGCAAAACTGTAAATTACTAAGACTCCACATGTGAAAGATATTACACTGGCACATAATTATTAGACCTGTTGTAGTGGCATGCAAACGATGGGATCAGTCCAGACTTCACGGCACCTGGGTGTCAGATCGCAGCAGAAGCGTGTGACGGAGCAGCAACAGCGGTGAAGGTGACCCCTTCCTTTGAAGTGCCTTCTGGGTAATCAAGGGAAGCTGCGACCAAAGGAGAATATCCCAGAGAGACATGGCAAAAGGAGAGCGGTGGGAGGGAGCTGAACCATCGGATGAATCCGTTGACACTTGCCAGATGTGAAAACGGGAATCAGAACAGATCTGGAGTCACAGATGTTCTTAGGTTGCACTTATGTTATGTTCTTACTTTGTTTGATGCTGTTGTGTAGCTATTGCTCCAGTCCTGCTCACACTTGTACCTGGGCGATCATTGGAAGCTCAGCCTAGTTGACTCCTTAACAATCAGGCATGTTTGCAATGAGCCCTTTGCCTCAGTTGTACGTCACTCAGTTGCTACATTTATAAAATGTAACTGCAAAATGTATGTTAGGGAACGGCCAATTGGTAATGGCCAGCAGTGTCTGCTAAAGTGGGCCCCCCGCGAGCCTCAGTGACATTATTCACTGGTGTTTTGCTGTATTCTAGGCCCCTCTGACAAGCTGCATGCTGACCTGTCAGAGGTGCCCCCCAGCCCCGCCCTTACAAACTGCTGTCACTGCACTCTCCGTTACTGCTGTGTCCTCAGCCACCTCCAGCCTGCTTCCTGCCGGCCGTAAGCAGAGATGATATAGAGCTCCCAAACAAGGTTAAATATTCATGTTTGACGCTGGCTCCGTTAACTCTTCATGGGATATTCTAGGCTCACTTCCTCAATGGTCCCTGCATGCCGTCGAGGCAAGGACACGAAGTCTGTCTTCAAAGTTCGTGCCCAGAGAATGACAGTGTGTCACAGTGACATGTGACGATACATTCTGTGCTTCTGAGGGAATATGCTCAGAAAGCCAGACATCATCTCACTGGATGTGTTTTTTATGATGTATTATTCATTACGAGGGTAAATTTACATGTGGGTCCCCTAACTGTCTTTTTTTTTTTTACACAAAAAGTCTTAAAACAACTGTTGTCTCTCTAGAAGGTATGGCTTAGCATAGCGATTTCACAATTGACCTGGGGGGTATTCTCAGTTGAGAATACATTATTAGCCCCCCTCCCCCTGAGAAAAAGGAGCCATGTTTAACGTACAGCACACATTGTACTGTATGCAACTTGTGACACCTGCCAGAAACACAATATGCTGTTTTCTGTCACAAGGGCCACAATTTCCATGCTTCTTCACACAGTGAACTTTAGATCCATCTCAACCTGGTGACACTTAGTAACATTACCCACATCACCATCTGAAGAACCGGGCTCCAGTCATTTGGAATGGCATTCAGGGCCTGTTCTTAATGTAGGGGAATCAGACCTTTCTCCTAATGGTTCCTGGGTTTGAGCAAACAACTGGAACGTTCTCACCACCTATGCATCCACTGCACTCACCACACAGTTGCTAAGGTGGTGAAGGGGCAGGACTGAATTCACCAGTTAGATATAGGGGTTGCTTAGGAGGCTGGATTTGTTAGGGCCACAGTGGGCAATTTTAGCCAGCACATCAGGGTACCACCCCGACTCTTTCAAAAGATGCCCAGGGATCTTTTATTACTTCAGAGAGTCAGGACCTTGGTTTTAAATATCATCCACAGGACAGCACCATTTTTACAGCACAGTGCCCCTGTCACAGCACTGGGGCACTGGAATCCCCACAGACCAGAGG
>JAODJW010000001.1:12924594-12939147 GCA_026777045.1 Hyperopisus bebe | reverse complement strand
TCTGATGAGCCACACTAGTTCTCAGGTAAATACCAGGAGCAGGTGTGGCTCATCAGAAGCCAGGTAGGATAGAAAACCTACCAGATAGTAGCTCTCCAGGACCGGAGTTAGAGACCCCTGGCTTAAGCAATGGCATGAATTTAAAATTAATGTGAACAGGAAAAAATATTTTTTAAAAACTGACTGCACACATATAATACATGTAATATATTTCCCAAAGAGGCTAAAGACTGAAGATGGAATCAATGTGAGCACAAAGCAGGAATCGAGTAAAGTACATCATTCAGTCACTGATTACCGATTAATGTCCTCTTGTGTCTGCTTTATGGAGTCGATGGCACGCTGAAGTTCACTCAGGTCTGTGGCTTTTCTCCTCAACCGACCCCCCTGCTTGTTCTTATGCCCTGAAACGGAGGAGGGCGCCCCCCAGTGGCATGTCACATACCTACACATGGCAAATTTTGGCACGTCGCTATGAGAAAAGTCTATACATTGTTTTAATGAGATGATGCTCCTCATTGGTGGGGATTTAGAGCTGGGGCTGTGTGTAACCAATCAAAATCAGCGCTGTGTCTGACTGGGACTGCAGACTGGCTCGCAAAGGCTGAGGCCTTACTCTCGCTCCCGGAGGAGTCATGGCGGTCGGGCTCCGGCGAGGAGGCTCCGCTCTCGGGGCTCTTCGTCTGGTCACTCTGTTTGTGTTTCCGCTTGGGCGCGGTGACCTGTGTTGGGGGAAGAAAGGTGCCAGGTCAATGGGGGGAGGGTGCAGGATGTCGGCGACATGACAGCACGCTGACAAATGCTGACGCTAATGAAAGCAAGGCTGCGAAGCGTGAGCATCACCAAGTGGCAGCCAGAGGGCGCTGTTGTGCATCTCAAAAACTCAAGCCACAGGTTATAAAAAGATAACCTGATATAAATGTATAGTCTGACAAACCCTGATGGGCCATGTGTATGCCAGCTGTCATTCCAAAAAATCTGACAACTAATTGGTCCAATTAGCACATTAAATAATCATCACTTAATATCTGCTACTATCTGAAGGTACATACAGGTTGTCCTTAAAAAAAAGGTGGTAAAGGTGGTATGTGGCGCTACTCAAAAAGAGACATTAAGTTACTTTAAATTACTTTAAAACATAGTACTAAGTGAATAATTAGATGTATGGATTGGAGAAATATTGCCCTCCTAACAGCTGTGTTTGAGATGCTTAGTTTGAAGTGAAACACCAGACAAGAAAAGCTGCATCTCTTAATGGAGTAAAACGTAAGATTCATAGAGTCGGCAAATGGAGAAGGGAAAAACAAAATATGAAAATCACAGAGGCCACATGAAGCAGCCAGGAGATGGCGCCAGTGAGCAGCGAGGTGGGACGCAGGCAGCACAGCGACCGAAGCAGGATGAACTCGGGGTGGCGAAGGGCCGACGTACCTGGCATTTGTAATGGTCTCTCCTGGAGCCCTGGTTACTGAGACTAATTACGCTGGCAGAACGTACCATAGGAGTGCGGTGGCAGACCTTGGTCTGGATGCAGCCGTCTTTCTCAAACTGAATGAGATCATTCAGGGGGTCCCATGGCCGTGTGCTGCAGGCAGAGGGGAGTGAGCTCTCGTTAGGGGGTATGGCGCACCCTGACCAGCTCACATTATAACTAGGGTCATTACTCACTGTTTCATAGGGTCATTTACCACCATTATCATTTATCAGTCTCCCATCTGGAAAACGCTACGGAGCCTCTCAAACACAGTCCTCGAGGCTCAGAGACCGTTTCTTCCCAAGGGCTGTAAACGCCCTCAGTTGGTCCATGAAATGTCCCCGGTAGAACTGTTTGTACTCATAATTACCCCACTGTACTGTGCAAAACTCTGCAATACAAGCATAACATTGAATGATTTATGAACCATTTGGACTATATGTTTGTGTACATTATATTCATGTCTTCATATTTTTACTGTTTTTATCAGACTTTTTATCATTTTATATGGATAAAAAGGGAGCCCTCACTGCAATTCCCGGATATGGAGGAGCTGCGTATTGAATCTCATTGTACTGTGTACAATGATGACAAAGGAATTCAATTCAATTCAAATTTCAATGGGTCATTTATCACCAGGGGTATAGGATGAGGGGGACATTTACTCCCCAGTATTTCAATTCAGTACAATTCATTTTATTTTTATGCAGCACCTCTCACAACAGAGTCGGCCCAGGGCACCTTGCATCATCATATTTAATTTGGCTTCATTCATTCCCCCAGTAAATAGACCTTTGTATTTAAATTAATAAGTTGTGTCCCACCCCCAGTCTCTCCTACACTGTTGTATATCATTATTTCACTGGGTCATTTTTCACTGAGTCATTAAACCATAACATTTACCTAATTCAGTGTGGCAACCCATATAAATGACTTTTTAAAATAACAGTACAGCCATCAGGGAATGAACAAAAAAATGAATGAATGAATGAATGATTGAATGAGTGAGTGAATGAATCAAATAGTACCAAAAAGTACATGTTGCTACGTTTGAGTACAGAATCTCAAGACATATTAACCAGTTAAACTGACTGGGCATTTGATTTTTCAAATTCCAGGGACCAGTTTGACGTGGGAAGGAAGCTCCAAACAATGGTCCAACATTGTCTACGAACACTCAGACCACACCAAAAAGCTCAAGGAGGCAAGGGTATAAGACACAGTGACCTTTAACCCCTTACGTACATGCATGCGGCCAGCAGAGGGCGCAATGCTGGGGAACACCCTTGTTGGTGCACCGGTCCATCTATGACACACCGGTAAGCCTAACTTCATGTCTTTGGATTGCGGGAAAAAAGCAGAGTACCAAGAGGAAACAGACAAACTCCACACTGAGAGCTGGGATGGGATTCAACCCCTCAGCCCAGGAAGCATGTGGCAACAGCACCACCCACTGAGCCATTTATCCATCCATTTTCTATACCCGCTTGTCCTATGCAGGGTTACATCATTTGAATAAAAATATTAGAGCATGATATCATTAAGTTTAAATTAATATTTCATTAACCAATTTCTTCATTTTAAAAGCTATAAATAAACTTATACTGTCAGGAGCCAAATGGGAGTCAGAATGAATGATCTGAGTTAATGGAGAGCTGGGCTGTCAGGGAGGGTGCACTGCAGAGGAACATGTAGTCCAGTAGGGGGCACTGTGTCGTGCCTGGCCTTGTACTCACTCTGCGTAGCGATAGTGCCACTCCCCTGTGATGGGGTCCTGCTCGAAGAGCGCTGGGCTCCAGGCCTCACACTTGGCCTTGCGCTCGCGAGCCGACTTCCTCTGGGCCTCTTCCAACAGGAACTTTTCCTTGGTGGCTTCCGTCTGGTCCTTGTTGACGATGGCCCTGGTCACGTGCTGCCACAGCCTGGGGACATCAAATTGGTGGGGACAGGGTGTTGGGGGGGGGCACGGAGGAATCATGGTCTTTCAAGTCTGACCTGATTTTGGTCCAAGAAAGTATTCCCAGGACACCACTGTGGTATAGCCAAGCTGGGAACTAGGTCCAGACCCACATGATGAAATATCCAGCCATCCAGTCTAATGGTAATTAGACCATTGGAAATACATACTAGTGATGGACAAAATGACGTTTCATGGACCATTTGCTGTATTTTTTGACCCCATTAGATGGTACTCTTGGCATGCTTTGGAGCATGCTCTGTGCCTTTGTTTGAACAAAGAGCACCATCTAGTGGGGTCAAAAAATTAAGCAAATGGTTCATGAAGCATCATTTTGTCCATCATTACTACAAACATAGAAACCATGAGGTTACTAGAGTTAGCTCTATTATACTTTTAAGAGTGATAAATAATTAAGACACAATGAACACCAAAAAAGAAGCCTGATGATGTTCTGAATATGACTGACACCAATACGTTTAGATCTCATGCTAGTTGCCACCGCTGTCTTACTGACAAATGGACCAGTTGGGCCCAGGACCCACTTCTCAGACTCAAAGCCCCCCTGCTCCTCAAGGGGCACCGTGCACCGGGTCAGCCGGCTCTGCCTCAGCTCCGGTGTCGGGTTCCAGAAGTTGTCCACCAGACCGGTCTTCTTGTCATTGATGAACACCTCACTGTCCTGGAAAGGGGAAGGGATACACAAAGATATGACAGGCCCTATGCACCCGCAAGAGAGGAACAGTACGAGAATTCCTCAGAGCAGATAAATGGCCAGACAGGCAGGGGTGTATACAGGGGCAGACCCTAGTAAGGAGGACCTTCGGGGCCTAGGAGTGTGGCTGGCTTGGAGGGGTTGAGTTACCATAGAGAAACTGATTTGCTGGAAGAACCTCATTTAAAGGCACCGTACTACAGCACTGTACATACATAATTTTTAAATGTATGTTTCAATTTATATAATTTTGGCATATATTCTTGGGTTCACTTCTAGAGGGGGACCTCCAGAGATGGATTTAATTATAGTGGCAGTTAAAAAGGCATTACCTTTGACAACATCATCGGTAGCATCATCATCATCATCATCACTGTGTTTGTCTCCAGATGAAGGTCTTACCCAGTGTCCCTCCAAGGTGGCCAGCACCTCCTTTCCCAGTTTGATCTTCCCACAGATCTGGTTCACACTGTCGTTGGATCCCAGAAAGGGCTGCAGAAGACAATACCAGCTTCATTAGAATGGTTCAGGGCAAACTCTGGGCCACACGTGACCACTGACTGTGACAGGTTTGAGGAACATTAGCATTAGCATTTCAGTGGGTGACACTGCAGGATCACACCTCCTGTGTTGTAGGTTCAATTCCCGCCCCTGATTGCGCATGTGTTAGCTCTTCTTATCTGCCGGGTACAGTTCCCTCCTACAGTCCAAAGGCATGCTCTTAATGAGTGAGTGTGTGCGCTTTGCAATGAACTGGCCACCAGGGGCGCCCTGCCCTGCCTCAGTATGGCCCTGCTGGTATGGAACATGGACGGATAGATACATTTTTGTTCTGTATTGTCAGATAACTTTCATATTTTTACATGATTAATGGCTACGGTAATCTACCCAGCCAATCGCATCAGCCGGCCTCCTATACCTAATCCTATACCTCCTATACCTAATCCGCACTGGTCATTCAGCAGTGAGGCTTGTGACTCAAAGTGACAGCGGTTCCTGTAACCTCTGATTTAAATGTCATGCACATGGTCTGAATGAAACACCAGCGGACCTTCAGCTTGAACTCCAGCTGGGCACTGTAGCCTGTCTTCTCGCAGGTGATCGAGATCTGCCCTGCCAGCTCCAGGGTCATGGTGCCGTAGAGAATACCTGCAGTGTACAGGAAGCAAAGTCAGCCCCGGCCCCTTCCACATGCATGAAAAAGAAAAGGTAAACGGCTAGGGGTATATACAGGGGCGGGGCCACGGGAATGCTGGCCCTAGCTAAATGCTGATTGGCCCACCGGGTGCCCCATCCCTTGTCACTCACCAATTCAATACACCCACTGGCTAATAAGGCTGGTCCATCCTCTCTTAGGCCCCTCACCTTAAAAAAATCCTAGAATCACCCCTGCCAAACAGCTGACTCACAAAAAAAAAAAATTCTACCATCTACCATAGAAGATGCTCTGCCAAAATGCTCTGCCATTTTGTGTTGATAGCATTTTAATTGAGAGTATTTCCTACACAGCGGTTGGGTAACTGATCCACAAACCCAAATAATGACCCCACAGTGTTCTTATTCATTTTGTAAACCAGTAACGTCAGATGTGTAAAGGTGTGCTATGTGAACGCTGAGCCTGAACTGTCCCACCTTTACAGTGAGCATAAGGCATATTCATGACGTAATCCTCCCCACGGTTCAGAAAGCTTAGCCGTGCCTCTCCATCCAATATGGCTGATAAAGAGTTCCCTGTGGACAAAGATAGGTGACCTCATCATGAAGACCAAGTGGAGCTCCAATGTCCAACAGAGTTAGGGTGTCTTAGAGTATCTTTTATTGGCATAGACTACATTTTTTGAAAAATGTGAGAAATGTGACATGCAATAACAGCTAGAAAACACAAGGGGGCGCTTTGTTCACCATAAAACTTGGACTTGGCCAGGATGCTGCCGCTGAGGCAGAAGCCATCCTTCCTGTTGCTCACATAGAAGGCCGACACTGGTGGATGATGGGAGACCTGGCCAGGAGAAAAGACCAGCACGTGGTGGAATCTCACAGGCTTGCAACAGGGTTACAGTGGGACAGAATCCCAGCACAGTCCTGCCATTGTACCTTCCAATCAGGTACCTGACGCCACCAAGCGCTATAAGGAAACTGATTACTTCCTTTGCCTTAGCGACGGCTGTCAACGTTCTAAGCCAGGGGTGTCAAACTCCAGTCCTGGGGGGCCAGAGCCCTGCACAGTTTTTGGTTTACTCTCATTTAAAATACCTGATTCAACTCCTTGAGCTAATTACTACACAGCTCTTGAGCTGAATCATTTGTGCTCCGGCCCCCCCAGGACTGCAGTCTGACACCCCTGATGTAAGCTCTTGGGTATGACATATGCAGAGTATTGTATGCAGTACCTATCTGCCCCGTATCGAGCCACTGATAAAACGGACTGATAAACCTCTGGCCAGACTATACCTGCTCTGCGATGAAGAAGGTCTTGCTGTTGGTCCTGGGATGAATCCACATGCAACGGAAGGTCTCACCAATAATGGGATTATATGGTTTCTTTAAACCCTGAGTTTGGAATAAAAAAAAACGTCAGATATGCTAGATTCACATTTATGGTTGATGGTTTTGTTCAAAGTGACAGAGCAGAGCAGATAATACATCACAAGGAGCCAATTTAGGCATAAGTGCAGCTAAGATGAACTTCTAATGAGAAATGCAAGGCAGCGCTGGAGCTATACTATACAATACAGAACACTGTAAGAACCCAACCCAGTGAGCTGTTAAAATCAGAACATCATGAGCACCCGGTTCCTGTCAGACAAGGGTAATACAAGAGCATCCAGTGTTGCCTAGAGACCATAACTAAGGGATGGCCAATGATGGAGCAGGTGAGTGGTTGGAAGAAAAGAATAGAAAGGTTGGCACGATAAAGCGGCAAATGCGTCACCTTTGGTTTTTTGTAGAATCCAGAGATGTACCACTTCACCACCTTCTTCATGCGGTTGTAGGCATTTTCTTCCACTGCCGCTCTGCGCAACAGAAAGCAGATTGTCATGAATGTAACAGGCTCATTATCAGATCAGTAGCAGCTACAGGCTCATTACCAGCTCATTATTAGCTGCAACCTCATTACGAGCTCATCGCCAGCCCATTTCCATGTACAGCATCATCGCCGGGCCTGATTATTATGAATGGACTTCAGCAGTAAGGCGGCTCCTACACAGACTGGTGTGAGGATCTATGCTGTTCTGCCAGTCGCAAACAGTGGGAGGACTCACTTCCCTCCCTCAGCCCAGAGCCCAGGCCCATGGCCCTTTCCAAACTAGATACCCATTTAGTCTATCCCTCTGCTCGCAGTTTTTCTTGATTGCTTTGGAACATTTGATGAAACGTACTTAAAATTCTCAAGCCTATAATGGTATTTCTCAAAACAATTCATGCATACAGCACAACATTATGGTTTAGGCGCAAAAGTCTGTGAATGAATTAGTCAGCGCTAACAAAATGTGCAATCTGCATTGTTTTAACCGCGAGAGTCAAAATGCTAATATATTATCAAAAACCCAGTGTAAGTATGCTCCTGAGCTCCACAATTCTACAAGATAGTCAGTTTCCACTTTCTCATTGTCACTCACAAATCATTTTTCTTTAACAAACTGATACTTCTTCATGTCAAAGATACCGGTTTCAGCATCGGAAGGCTCTACATTACAGTATGTAAAGTTAACTGGCAAGACGAAGCACTCGCACGCACATGTAACTTCTACACATCTCAAGACACAGTACAAGAGCAAACAAAATAGTTACATAGCACTGTTTAACAAAAAAACATTTGTTATTTGGCAATACAAGAACAACAAAACAGCAACAAAATCATGTACTATGGGAACCAAAAACACCACAGTGCTGTATCACTGCAATTTATAGAATATATCATGTTGACACCTTGGTTAGCTGTTTTGCATGTGGAGGCTAACATGATGATCATGCATGTATATAATTTTGAGTGTGAAGTGATGTTTTGCTGTGCAGAAGTGACATTGTGGTGTGGGGATTACACTTATTGTTTTGCAAATGTTAATTGTCATTTGAGTAATGCTCCAAAGCAAATCGAGGAAAACTGTAATGTGCCCTCCCCCATCTCCACTCCCATACCCAAATAAAGTACCTATTCCTTCCTCCCATCCCCATGTCACATGACTCCCTATGCCAGGAGATGGCCTTACAAAGGGAAATCAGATTCGCCCAATGGTCGCTCATGCAGATCCACAAACAATGAGGCCCATGGGTGTGAGTGTCAGTGAGGCTTGTCGGGACGCCACAGGCAGGAGCCACAAATAAGCTGGGTATAGAAGTGGCTCAGTGATAGTGCGAGTTCCTCTGCTTTAATTATAAACACACACAAACCAAACATTCATCCAGTATAAAGCTTTATTAACAGAGCGGCATAATGGAATTCTAGACTGAACTCGCCATTGTCTTGATTTACCCGACTCTCCTTCCAATCAGGAGGATCTTTGTCAGCTGTCCACGTCTAATGAGCCAATCAAAATTGACAGGGCACTAAAGAAGGAAGTGCACTCACTCTGAGAGGAAGTCCGCATGGTAGTAGTAGTCAGAGAGCTTATCCAGGAAAGATCGTGGCTCCAGGATGAACGTGGGTAGAACCACCTTGGATAGGTCCATCCCGGGCCTGACCTGCTTCAGTAGGGTCCACATCAGAGACTTGTTCTCCTCTGACACGGTCTCTGTCTGAGAGGCCTCGCCAGCCTTTAAAACAGAGAAACATACTGGGGAATGAGCAGCTGTGTGGATTTTCCCTTTGCTTTCCAGAATAATCTACTTACGTAATAAACCCGATGTAATGTATAGAACCTAAGCACTACATAATCACTAATGTGTTTTTTTTTCAGGGTAAAGAAGATTGATTGATTGATTGCAGGGAAAACACTGCCCCCAGCGGATGCCAGCCAGTCCCCAGTACTAGAGGCGGCTTCACACGCGTTCACCTCCCCCAGCTCCTCGTGGGACTGCTCCATGTAGTGCGTCTCCTGCAGGCCCTCGCCAGGCTCCATGCCCGCACAGGAGTCGTCCTGCTGCTCCGACGTATCGCTGTCACTCTCCTCGCTCTTCTCCGGGCCCTCGTTTTCCGACTCCTGGTCCTGCTCGTTCTCCCGGTCCGACTTGTCAGAGTACAGGTCCGGGTCTCTGAAATGCTCGCTGTCGTTGAACCTGGGGGGGGGAGATTTTAGACCTCTGAAAATCAACTTCACAAACATCACAGGCCACCAAGATAACGTCTCAAGCCGTAGCCAACAAAATGACATAGGGCTCCCTAAAAACAAACTTCAGACGGAAGCATGTCTCTCGCTTTGCCCCTGTTGAAATGCCCAACACCCACGGGCACAAAACTACAAGGCGTTCCGGAAGGGCCATCTGCAGTTAGATAACGACGGCATGTGAAATTCGGCTACAGTGCTGTTTTTCCAGACTTTGATGTGAAAAGTGTCAAAAAGACATTATTCCTCCCACACGGCTGCAGGACACATTCCCCTGGCAGGGGAGCTGCTGTTGGACCTTTGAATAACATACTTAACATGAATTGAAGCAGTAAATAGAATCAGCTGTGTAAAAGAGCCGAAACTTATGGACTGTTATATAGTAACATTAGTAATGAAGGGGCTGGTCACCTCCAGCTAGAGCTGCAGCGCTAACTTTGGCTAATGGTAAGTGGAATGTAGGTCAGAGGTTGGCGGAGCTCACTGGAAGCCTTCGGGCCCTTGTAGGTTGTGGGTTCGCAGCAGGTGGTAGAAGTTGACATGGGAGTGTTCAGACACAGACCCCTGCTCTTGATCTTTGCCCTCCCGGATCATGGTACGCTTCAGCAGACCGGAGCACTTCAGAGCCAGCTCAAGGGCATCCATCCAGCAGCGGCCTGGACACAATAAGCACTGTCATCACTACCCAGAATCCATTGCTCCAGGGCATCCATCCAGTAGCAGCCTGGACACAGTAAGCACTGTCATCACTACCCAGAATCCATTGCACCAGGGCATCCATCCAACAGCAGCCTGGACACAGTAAGCAATGTCATTACTACCCAGAATTCATTGCTCCAGGGCATCCATCCAGCAGCAGTCTGGATACAGCAATCCATGTAGTTCACTTCCCAGAATCCACTGCTCCAGGGCATTCATCCAGTAGTGGCCTGGACACAGTAAGCCATGTCTTCACTTCCCAGAGCCCATTGTTCCAGGGCATCCATCCAGTTGCGGCCTGGACATAGTAAGCTTTGAATTGACTACCCAAAGCCCATTGCTTAAGAGCATCCATCCAGGAGCAGCTTGGACACAGTAAGCCATCATTACCCAGAATCCGTTGCTCCAGCCCAGACATGCAGCAGCACTCTGGACACAGTAAGCAATGTTATCGTTACCCAGAATCCAATGCTCTAGGCTGGCCATCCTGCAGCGGCCTGGACACAGTAAGCCATGTCATCACTACCCATAGCAATGGATCTGAAACTTCCTCCATATAAGACAGGGAGATTTTAGAACTGGTTTTAATGTGAGCCTCATTCTCAGATCTGACATATACACCAGGAAGGATCCCCTTTGCTTCAAGAGCCACAGGAAGGGTCAATGACTTCCTGCACACCACAGTTGTAGTGAGCTGTTATTTTTGCACTTGTGACCTTCCTGTTCGATTTAATGAGTCTGGCTGTTCTCCTCTGACCTCTCTCAATAACAAGGTGTTTTCTGCCACAGAACTGCAGTGGGCTGACTCTAAGGTGCGGAACCACCATATCTGGCACAAAAAAAAAATCACAGGATGTTAATAATCACATCACATGTCTTAGCTGGTATAACGTGTAGCTGTGGAGTAGATGAAACTCTTGACCCTGTCTGCAGCCAGCTGACAGATGAGCAGAGCCCACAGAACCCCTCATGCTGAACCTTAGACCAACACCCTCTCTTACCGTCGGACTCAGAGGCGGCGCGGAAGATCAGGTGGCTGCTGGGTAACGGCTGCGTGATGGAGCCCACGGCCTCCCCCTTGGGGCCCTGCAACCGAAGTGAATGGGCAATCAGCACTGATAGGTAGGGGGTGCTGGTGAGCCAGATGGGGGTGGTCACTGCGACAGCTGCCTTATGCTCAAACTGACCTCTTAATTATTTCAACTTGAGGAGCTTATTAATTGAAAAAAAAAAAACTGTGCATTTCAATTTAGCTTAAAGGTTACAGAAATTAGGTCTCACTTATTATGCAAAAATTGTGCAAGATTACAAATGGCAGAGCTTCATTAAAAATGTATGAACCTGGATCAACAGTGCTAATGCAGCCCATACTACCTGTACTAAAGTACTAAACAAAAAACAGAAAAGAGTCATATTACATTCGCATCCATAATAACTCCAACAGAATATAAAAATGACAATCATAACTGAAAATTAAAACAGTTCCTCAAACAGCAATTTAGCGTAAATGGTTCAGTTCTTCTGACCAACACTTCGATCAAGTCTAAGTCATTAAGAGGTTCGTTATAATAGCAGCATAAATCCCACCTGTAGCAGCAACAGCAATGACTGTCCCACAGAAGGCCAGGCTCATTCTGGGGGCCTTTATTATGCACTGTTCTGGGACACAGCTGAGTGTTTGCTTTGTGAGTCATGTGGACGACGAGGCTCATGACGGCACGTCCTGTTTTTATGTCTAATGCCGAAATAAAAAGCCATTCTCTTCCCTATTGAGAGGTTTCGGGGCCTGATGGGTCGATAGGAAGTGTTCCCACACGACGTCGGTTAGCATGGTGACGAGAGAACACAAGTCACCTCTTTGTATGCCTTGACGGATCGGACAGGCAATTCCAGGAAAAATGAAAGCATCAAAAGATAATTTCCATGTGAAAAGCCATTGTCAACTGGCGTTTAATGGCAGATATGCAGTCAAGATCAACTACAGCGAGTTGTTTAACTGATGGCAGACGTGTGGTATCACTGGAAGAAGGAGCACGTTCCCACCCTGACGGAGAGCAGACATGTGGTCTCACTGGGAGAAGAGGCACGTTCTCACCCTGACAGAGAGCAGACGCGTGATCTGACTCACAGAAGAAGCACGTTCTCACCCTGACAGAGAGCAGACATGTGGTCTCACTGCGAGAAGAGGCACGTTCTCACCCTGATACGTGTGGTTTCCCACCCCACTGCAGTGCAGACATCCCCCCCACCCACCCCCACACACACAATCCCCAGAGACGAGCTGAGGGGTGGGGCGTCACCTTGACGGCCCAGATGGACTGCTCCAGCGGGTGGAAGAGCTTGAAGCAGAAGCCGTCTTTCTTGGAGGGCCTCTCGATCAGCTCGCAGGCGCTCAGCAGCACGGTGCCCACCCACTGGTCGCTCTTGTGCGTCTTGTAGATGAGCAGCACGCCCGGCTTCAGGACACACCACAGCTTGGTCCAGCTCTTCAGAGTGCCCCGGATCTGCAGCAGGGGGCGGCACGGGCCGTTTAACGTGTGGAACAGCGACATCAGCAGTACGAAGGCGTGAGCCCAGAGGCCAAACCAATAACATTAATAACGAATGAGAAACATAAAACATCCTCTGTTCTCAAAGGATAAAAGAAGCAGAATGATGTAGGGACAGTGGCTCAGGGTGTGTGAGCTCCCAAATGGGTACTTCCCATACAGTTCTCCTTTTATTTATTTAGCACAGTGTTTCCCAATCCGGTCTTTGGGGACCCACAGCTGGTCCACGGGGGAGCAAAACGGTGGACTGTCTGTGGGTCTCCAAGAACCAAACTGAGAAACACTGATTTAGCAGATGCTTTTATCCAAAGCGATAGACATTTTTGAAAGTGTCAAATAATTGGTGTAATTGAGGGTTAAGGGCCTTCTTCAAATGCCTGATAGTGAAATCACTCTGCTGACCCAAGGATTTAAACCAGCAACCAACTAATCACAGGTACAGCACCCTAGCAACACAATAATCCAGTTCAAACTGCATCCTTGGGAATGCAACAGGACTATCCAGTGAGCCACTGTGCAAAGACCCACTCTGTTCAAAGGCATCCAAGTGTCTCTCAGTTAGTATGTGTGAAGGCCTTGTGATGCACTGGCTTTCTGTCTAAGGTGGACCACGCCCTACACCCTATGCATCCGGAGAAACATATTAGTGACCATAACTGAGGTGTAGGTTATATAAATAGACAGGAACGGCTAGAATTTCACACTCAGCTAATATAATAAAGGTAGTTTGCTTTGCATTTGTGCAGTGGCCTTCTGAGTTAAAAGTGAAGCCATAGTTCAGCAGAAACTAGCTGACAACATGGATCGGGCGTAAGGTGACCCCTGACCTTGAGCCAGTCGGACATAACGATGACAGAGGGGTCCGTGATGGTGCTAAGCAGCTCTTTCGTGGCGCGCTTCTTCTCCTCCCTGTAGTTCTTCTTCTGTACCTATTGGGGGCACAAACACTGGTATGTGACCCATGCAGAAGGGGCACACTGTCCTTACCACACAGTGCATTAGCTTACCAGCCATTAGTGCTGCTCGGGAAAGCCAAACACACTTGAGAAGCGTAAGAAAAGAAACTGGAAAAGGGATAAGCAGGTTTATAAGATCATAAGACCACTAGGAATCAGTATTCCATATACATCATAACAAAAAAATGGACATATGTAAAGTAGCAGGGAGAAACCTTAAATCTGCAAGGCCAAGTCATAGATAAAAATGTCTCCGTGTGCCATAGATAGATAGATGAATGGCTGGGCATGGATGGGCATGGATGGGCATGGATGGACATGGATGGACATGGATGGACAGAGATGGACAGGGATGGGCATGGATGCACACGGATGGGCAGGGATGGGCATGGATGGACACGGATGGGTATGGATGGGCATGGATGGGCATGGATGGACACGGATGGACAGGGATGGGCATGGATGCACATGGATGGGTATGGATGGGAATGGATGGACACGGATGGGTATGGATGGGCATGGATGGACACGGATGGGTATGGATGCACACGGATGAGTATGGATGGGAATGGATGGGCAGGGATGGGCATGGATGGGTATGGATGGGAATGGCTGGCCATGAATGGGCATGGATGGGTAGCATGCAGGCAGATGGGGCCTTAACCTAACCTTCGTGACGTCAGGTAATATAATATATCTGCCATTTCCAAATGCCATTCAGCTCCTGCTTCTCCGGAACCAGGCCTGCAAAGGCTTAACTGATGGCCGCGTGTAATTAGCAGAGATGACAGCAGCACCTTCCTGTCCTGAAAATGATGGGTGACGTGGCAGTGGCCGGGGGCTCGGCGTTCATCTGCCAGGAGCAAAAGGCTAATGGCCCTCCCTAAAATGTGATCTATCAACCCTTCCCAACAGTGGCACGCAGCCAGACCAGAGAAG
>JAODJW010000001.1:12885361-12897421 GCA_026777045.1 Hyperopisus bebe | reverse complement strand
ACATACACATACACATACACATACACATATGTATATGTATATATATACATATATACGTATACATATATACATATACACATATACATATATCATGAGATATATATAGCAATATATTTCGCTAGACCCAGCCCACTCTAAGGTTTTTCCGTTTTCCGTAACCTAACACAATTTTACCTTTATTTCTTTTTTAAGACCCCCACCTCCCCTGCTGACTCTGACATTCCTCACCCTTCCTCCCCCACCCATCTCCGCTCCCATCCCGATCTTCCTTCCTCGTGTCCCAATGTCACGAGGCCCTGTTCCCGATTCCTCCCTAAGAGAGTGTCAGTGTGTCTCTGCTTCCAGACATGTAACAAGCCACACCACAAAAATCTCAAACAGGGCCACATCAGACGCACCGTACAACCATCAGTAACCATGTATCGAATCTCCCAGAAATTTGGTTTAATCTATGAAATATAACAAAATTGAAGATGAAGTTCCACAAACTTGAATATAGAGGGAAGACTTTGGGAATGAATGAATTTGCTGATTTGAATCCTGAGGCCAACAGAACAATGTCACTGTTGGACCCTTTTAGCAAGGCCCTTAACCCCCAGCTCCGGGGGGGGGGGGGGGGCTGCATGCTCTCTGACCTTGCATTGTGACCCCCCAAGCTTGCTTTCACCAGCACAAGTCTCATGGAGAGCAAAGTGGAGAGCAAACCAAAAAAAAACAATTTCCCCCTGGAATGAATAAAGTATCACTATTCTATTCTATTACAAACAAACCCAGCCTCGACACATTTTAAAACTGTGACATCCAATGTAATGTAACTCTAAGAACCTGATTTGGATCTGACGAGTCCCATATGACAGGAAACAAACACCTTTTAATGCAATGTTACACAAGGGTTGGAACTGGTGGTATTAAAATACCTCCAGGCAACACAGAAAATCAGTAAACCTCTGCCCAAGAGTGCCCCGCCTGTACATTATTGACTGAATCAATCCCACAATCCCTTGCTTCTATCACTCTGCATTGTGGGGCGTGTCCTCTACATGCCAAGAGCTCAATATGAACAAACCCATCACATCCAGAAATTGCTCCTCATATCAGAAAGATAACAAAAATTTCAACTAATGGTTTTCAATTCAATTACACTACCCCATGCACCTCTAAAGCTGTAGCTCAGAAAAATTAAGTAATCAAACACAGAACATCATGTACAACATCATCAACTCAACATTACTCAACAGCTGTAGAAACTGAGCCGAGAGAGATTATGGACAGTCTCAGGGGGTTGGTTATGGGTTTTGAGTAGCTAGCCTGCAGTCAACGGGAAACGCATAGGACCAGAGACCCATCAAATGCGACACATAAATGGTAGAAGCCAGAAGGCTTTATTCTGAGTCCACTTTCCGCCCATGTTCTCACCCTCCAGGTCCCTTTCCTGTGTAATTTAAACCATTAAATGCAGCCCTTGTACAGAAATAATTGAGACCCCCCCCCCCCCCGTGGTGTTTAAATCTGGTTACACGACCCTCTGATCTGATACAATTTCATCAGACTTTTATTTATTTATTTCTGTGAATGGTAGATGTTCCCAGATCTTCCTCAGAAAAGCAAAGTAGCCTGCTTTAACTGAATTTGTCTACCAAACAGCAGTAGATAATACTTTTCAAAATGTGGACGTTAAAGAAGAATCTCGGGAATTTCCCCTTTAAAGTAACAGAATACCACCCACTTCACCAACCACCTAAAGATCTAAAGCATTGACCCATACCTTTACCACACAACACTCTGTACCTACAAGAGCACACATTGCAGAACCCACCAGACCTTGGGCAGCAGTCCTTTGCAGGAGTGCGTGAGGTGACAGCATGTGAGGAGGTTCTAATGATGCATCGCCTGCACGGAACCTTAAACAGGAAACAAAAATAAAACATCCGCACAACGGACAAGCTGTTACTGCAGACTCAGAAGGAAAGGAAACCAACATTAACTCTTTACCAGGCATCCAGTGAACAAAATGGCTTGTGGATGTTATTTAAGGTCCCGAACATGTACAGAAAGAGGCACCATTAGGATGTGTTGTGGAATAAATGAACCATAGAATTTGCTGTAACTTTGGACTCAACTGCAGACCGAGCCAAGAAGAGAAATGGCATTTAACTGAACTCTTTGAAGTGTCTCCAAACGACTGAGCACTTGCAGGATGACGCTTCAAGATGACAGGATTCCTCGATTTGGCGGGGGCGGGCCACTTGATGAGAGGGCAACTGATGGATTGTCCACTCCCTATCTGCTTTCGGCTGTTCTTGCTCGGGACCTTCAAAAGATTAGATGATTCACCATTGTCCTCAACAATGTCTGGCCCAGATAAGTACATGAGAAGTCTGCTGTACTGCGCCTATCAGCAGTGGAGAAATTCGAGCCCCAAGTAGACATTTTACACTGAGAAGAGAAAATGGCTGGTGACAACGGGGGAGTGTCAGACAGCGAGACGGATAAGAGCAAGATCAGACGGGCAAGGGACCATGGATGACATCTTGGGAGAATGAAGATAAGACATAAAAGTGGACCTGAGGATTAGGATATGAGGATATGGGAGAAAACTGAGTTCAGATACTTTCATTATCTAAGACACGTATCCCCCATGGAGTGAAGCGTTCTTTCTGAGGGTCTGAGATGGATCCGAACATGAGCAGGAGAACCCATGCTTCCCCCGTTCAGGTTCTCCTTAATCCTCCACTGAAGAAAGTAGCCCACTGTCTCCTCACACAAATCAACCATGATGCCATGTATCAAATTCACCATCCGGACATGCTCAACGTCACGTGCAAGAAAAATAGATGTAAAAAGAGATAGACATGCCTCAGCAAGCAAAAAAGTCATTGTGAAAATGCGATGATCACGTTTAGCAGCATGAAAAAAACAATAAATAACAAACCCACTCCAATATTCCCATGCCACTTGTTTGATTGACATACAGACTATGAAATTAAAGCAAGACAAGACATCTGCAATCATCAACAATAAACTCATACAGGGAGCTTATTTATGGAAATGATGGTTCATGGATCAACAACCAGCTGTCAGATTTATCAAAGCTCATTCTTGTCATGCAGGGCCCAGTTAGTCATAGGAAGTCTGCATGTTGTTCAACTCCCACAGACAGACAAATGTCAATCTGCTCGCCTGTCACTGAATTAATTCTGCAGGAAGAGTCCACACGGGAACAAGGTGAGGAGAAGAGCCTTTCTCCTTCCGGAGGCCGCCCCAGAAGATCTTGCTCCTGAAGAGAGCCCCACCACTCAAGTTATGTATTATTGTTTTTTCCTGAGAAATCGGACCCTCCCCACTACTGTAACAGGGAATGGACCAGTCTCAGGTGCTCATGCCAAGACGATCAGGGTCCTAAGATTAATCTGCTATTTCAAATCTCACACAAACAAAAACTTACGACTTAAGGAAGTCAGAAAGCAGCATCCAAACAGGCTCTGTCACACAACGCATCCCACAAATAAGGTACAGGAAGCGGACCCAGAACAAGAAACCGCCAAAGGTCACATCGACACAAGAAAAGCTACCCCAGCGGACTGAGGTTAACCTGACCTCCTCAGGGTTGCTGTGATGCACCCTTATCGTTCCTTCGGTTAGGAAGGTCTGGCTTCTTTCGCCACACATACGTACCACAGCAGCGTAAGGAAGGGCGATGCAGGAAATCCTCCAGGGAGGCTGCCGGGACGTGGCATCGCGCTGATCTGCACGGCTGCACCTGACGCTGGCAGACAGACCACTGTGGAGCACGACGAGCCGCGCCTCCTTCACACGCGCCCCACACCTCCCTCCCTGGTGCTCCTACTGCTCTCCTTCCTCTTTACTCATCCACTTCCCCCCCCCCGTCTCTCTCTCTCACTCTCTCCCTCTCTCTCCCTTGCTGTTATTCTCCCTCCCCTGTTCACATTTCCCTCCTCTGTTTATTCGCAGAAGCTTCAGCTTTTTTTCTTGCCCCTCCTTCACCCCCCCCCACTCCCTCTCCGCCTCGCTCTCATTGTTTCACAGGCACACACATCTTTTGATATTGCCCATTCCACACCAATAAATAGAGCCCTTTAATTTCCTTTCTCATACCAGCAAACACACCATCCAAAAAACATTAAAAAAAAACAGACAGTTCTGAGTACATTCTTTTTTTTCACCCACCCAATATCCAGGCACTTATCATTGACAGGGCTGCGGGGGGCGGGAGGGCCTACCCCAGGCAATATAGGGCACAAGGTGGTGGGCACACCCTGGACTGGATTACAATCCATCACAGGGCACACACAGGCACTCTGAATGCCTTTAGACTGCGGAAGGAATCCCACGCAGGGCAGAGCTACAAATTCTGGGTCCCCTGAAAAATGCCACCTTGGGACCCCATTACATTATATAGTTTTAGATATTAAAGGGCCCTTGTTTCTTGCAGTGTATCCAGCTACTCCTGCACCCCTGGACACGTGTAACATCTACTCACATGGTGAAGAGACCAGATTGTAAGAGACAATGCTATTACACAATGTGCTGCCCAAAGCAGAAATATTTCAGATATATGGACAGTGCAGGTGTTCAAGAAATCGTCTTCGGAATATTATATGAAGGTTGCAACCACTGTGACCCATAAATAAATCAGTGGTATTATACCCCCCACCCATACAACAAAGAGTGTAAAGATAAGAACATTCTCTCACACACCCAAATGAAGAGATCACATGATAAGATGAAGAGCCTGTCTCTTAAAACGCTTTCCTGTGAGATGCCCCCATTGGCTCACAGAACACGTGTTATTACGTCGTACAAGATCTCGGCGAGACCGACCGGTGAACAGCACTTAGCCACGTTCCCCCTGATCATGTGATAATGTGATTTGTGACAGTGAGAGGTCTGACTATCAAATTATACCATTTTATCCCATTCCATCATATGCTAACAATCATTCAAGGCCAAGTGGTCCATTCATCCATCCATCCATCCACTCGTCCATCTTCCACCTACTTATTCAGGTCTCGGTGGTTCGGAGCCTGTCCCAGGGGGGTACACCCTGAAAAGGACGTCATTCCATCCCAAGAGAGTGGTATGTGGCTCAATGGGCTTTAATGAGATGTTTGCTGGTTTGAGCCTGACCTCAACACAATAGTCATAAGTCTATGGGCCCCTGAGTCAGGCCCTTAACCCCCAGCTCCCTGCGTGCCGCAAGGCGGCTCTCCCTTCACGGTGACCCCAAACTTTCTCTCAACTAAATAGAGAGCAAGATGGGGCAAAAAAAAAAGCAGAATTTCCCCTTATTAAGAAAGTGTAACTATTCTGTTCTACACATATATACAATGGGCAGTTAGGAGACACCAATTAACCTCACTGCATGTCTTTGGTCTGCAGGAGGAAATTTCTGTGCCAACTACTGCTGTCTGTGAGATCGAGGTGGACAAGGTTACTGATTCTTAATGTTAATACAGCAATTACAGCAGGTGTATCAGTGTCAACCCATGTCTCAGAGGGTACATGGAGAACACAGGCCTGTTCCGATCGAGTATGAGAGAATGTGGCCTGTGGCCCAATCTTCTGTCAGAGCTGTGATCACCTGCCATCAAGAACGTGGCTGGTGACATTACCTTCAGCTTACTCCAACAGGTCACCACCATGCTGCTAGCAGGATAAAGTCGCCTCGATGCACCTTGAAACTGACCCCGATATCTTGCAAATTCCACCAAGACAGTTAGAGCTTAAAATGCAGCCTTGAGGAAGAGTTATTCTTGAGACAGAGATGAGGGAAAAGATTAAAATACAAATAAGAATGTGCAGTATCACTTTCAAAATGAGTGTCTTGCTGCTCGAGTTATTTTTAATAGGTGTTTATTGCAGACGCGTCTTAAAAATCTTATAACGAGGTTCATTTCAGAGGACAGATGGACGAAGATATTTTCTCCAGGATAATTTGTTGTCCTGCAGAAAGAGGCAATTTTTGGCACAAGTCTAGCACCAAAACTACTACACCATTCATTCGCTGACAAATTGTTACTCAGAAGCCAGAGATGCTCAAGACTATTTTTATTTTAATGCAATGTGACAGTTTCACAGCTCTGCTGGAAACATTTGTCTTCTGTGATTCATGTTAGTCTAGGCAGAAGGCAGCTTGTTGCTTAGAGAAGCTCAACACAATGCTACTAAAACTGTGGAAGGAAATGGAATTATTACAAATAATGCATTAACATAAAAACACAATATTACAGACAACAAATGATCATGTACATTAGCTGTTCTAAGACACTGCTGCTTCACCCCCCCCTCCCCGATAACCCATGTCAGGGAGGACACTTTGAGCTAGCAGTGTTTATAAACTACCATTTCAATTAAAAGGACCTGGATTTCACTTAAGAGTTCTTGCTGCGTGCTGATTGGTCAGTCTCCTATAATCATGCATGTGTTATTAATGTTAATGTGAAAATTCTCCCAATCGAGAAAACAAACCAGTCAAAGCACAAGAAGAACTGAACCTTTTAGCCAAGAACAGGAGCCTTTCAGTTTGAAAGTATTTTGTTTTCCCTGACATGGATTATCTGATCACTCTATGGGTGGATTAATTATTCTTGATCAAGAAATACAATGTAAGAAGAATGCAATGCAAGTTTCTAGATCATGGCCTTGTAAACCACTTTGGTGGCTCATTCAGGTACGACGACGTTATGGCTCCTGATCAAAAACGATATGCGTGATTTCCCGCCAATCTCCTGCTAGTACTGACAACATTACTAAAGATCTTCCCTATCTATTGGCACGGTCATGTTGGAGCCTGTGGGGATTCTGCGGTTCAGTTGCTAACTGCCGCGCAGCACCGATGATCCTGCGGTTAGCGGCAGAAACCCATTTGGGCGACCACCAGCCCCTCGTCTTCTCAAGCCCGACGCTGCCTGTGATGTCCAGCAACATCGTGCTTGAAGGATGTGGGACTCATTCTCTAAGCAGCACTGGTTTGGGTTTACCTGAAGGCAACATAGTTCTCCCACAGTACAGTAGAATGTAGAACGTTAAAGTAGTAAGGATCACTCAGGCATGACAAAAAAAAAAAAAAATCCAACATTAACTATTCATTAAAATAGCCTGACCGGAACTCAAGTATCTTGGTAGGCTAGAAAAAAATGCTGGCAAGGCATTCGCTTCTGGTGGAAAATAAAGGCACTCTCCCACACCATTTCTTGCGTCCGTTATATAATCCAGCAACGGGTCACAATGTCGTGCTTAATCTCTGTTGAATATATGCAAAGCGCTATTGCCTCTTTGACAGGAAACAGAGCAGAAGTACTCTTGGATAAATATGCAAATATAAACACAGGGGCAGCAGAATAGTTACGGACATAAACCTTGTAGCTGTAAGGTTGCAGGGTCAAGGCTGGGCAGGACTAGGCTGATGAGCATTTAAGTCAAAGGATGGAAAGCAGAAGGTTCATTGTGATCGCTTTGCACATTGCAGCAATCACTACGTTCTCTCACACATGCATGAGAATTTTTTTCTTCTTCCCAAAACTCTGGCATCTACTTCCTCCTATATTTTTCACCTACAATCTCCATTCCACATCCACTCAAATGTTCAGTCCATTAAGGAGAAGTACATCTGTGTTTCTCTTTTAGATATTCCACCCGCATCCCTCTTCTTCATCCTAATTTCTATCAATTTTTTTCCAATGGAAAAAAAACAAGAAAAAAAAAAAAGAGTGATGAAAAAGAAGGGATGAGGAGGGTTAAACAGATAAAAGTTGATGGAATACTTTTGAGTTTTTATGCACATAGCAGTCACGCATTTTCTTCAGGAAATGGCCTTTCTGGCTATGCTCAACATCGAAAAATAAAAAAACCTTAAAGTTTAAATCAATTTAAAGCAATTATAGGACTCCTATTCAGCTGACATTCTCTGAGCCTGTAATACTTGTTCTTAAATCACACCTACAGACATGCTCACCATCAGAAAAAAAACAGCTACACCATTAGCATTAGCACATTCACAGGACATTTATTAAACCAGTCTGACATGTGTTCTGAAGATCTATACCCTCGGGATTGGGGGGGGGGGCGGTGTACAAGTGATGTCACAAGGCAGCGAGCATCGTTCTGAACTTGCTTGCAGGAAAACCAGCTCCACCCTTATTTCATGTGAGGGTCACCCAAGAGGGCACCAAGGCTTCGAGATGAAGGCAGGTCAGCTGACTGACGGAGGCCCATAAAATTACTGAGTGTGAATAGCATCGACGTGGGAGGGCGCCGTCATTTGTGCCCCAGGCTTTCCCAGCCCATCAGCCCCAAGCCAGGAACTGCACACCGTCACAAAACCGACAACTACGGCCACTCCTCTTCAGAAGCTCTTCATGCGTCTGAAGTACCGGGGGGGGGGTTTAATGCCAAAAAGTCCTCATTATTAGCCACACACAAAGCGGAGCCCCAATAAAGGCTACTGGAGGAGTCACATTGGCATTTCTTTGCATGTTGTGGTATGTGCCATACACTTGCCTTGAGTTCTCACCCCAATCAAGAACTTTCAAATTCCTCACTAGGCAACAAAGTGCCACCTCCATAGCCAATTCCCCAGCCATTTTGGCATGTAATTAAGTGACAACCACTTGAAGCGGGTGGATAAAGAAGCAACGCCAATGGTCTCTTCGCCCTAGAGGATGGAGCGCTTTTTTTTTCCCATTACTCCCAATTTATCTACTTCATGGCAGTTAACCCCAAGTGAAGGAAAGGCGGCTTGGTTATCACCTTAATCATTATGAGCTATAATTGCCCTCCTACCTGCAGCAACAGTCTGGAAGGATTACAACAGAGCACTTTGACAGCGTCTGGCCCATGGCCAGCAGCAGCTAAGCATCACAAGGGAATTATTTTCAACTGAGGTGCAGGGGGCAGCAAACGGTAAACTAACTGCAAAACCGACCATTTTCCTGTACTGTTATGAAAGGGCGAACAGCTAGCTAAAGTTACGAGTAATTGGAGGCGCACTTGCACTACTTTCCCAGAAAGGGAACAAGATTGTGCGAGAATGAGATGCTTGTCTATGCTAACATGTGGCTTAGCTTTAAACACATCGTGTTTAACTCAATGGAAACAGATCTTAACAGAAACATTATTATAAAGAAGTATTATTAATATAATACACAGGATGGTATGGGAGAGCAGAGTGTACTGCAAGGATAGATTGCCCAATAGGTTCAATCTACCCAACTAATTTTATAGGGCCCACTTTTTGAGCGATGTGGCAGCCCGGTGGGAAAAACCAAGAGCTCCGACCTGCGATCCATTGCTTTTGGTGATGTACTGGAAACCTAGTTCCCCACGGCAGCCCCTACCTTAATTCTTTTTCCTAGGATAAGTTCCAGACTCACAACGGCCCTGGAACTCCAAAAGAACGCTGGAAACCTGAGACATTTTACTTCCCTTGGTTCAAAATATTTAGGTACCTGGGACATCAATGGCCGTTGTTCTGTACAAAAATCCCAGAATGGCAGGCTTGGACAGATACTGGGAGAATCGGAGTGCCAAGCTTGGTTTGCTGTGATGAAGTGTCAAACGTGTGAAACCCCTTCTCTTCATTAAGTGCAGAGTGACTGTTTCTCACCATCACCTTCCAAGGAGGAAGACGTTGACAAGTGCAAGTGCTACAGAGTGAGACAGAAGGTTCAAGTGCGATTTCGGTCTATTGGTGTTGCGGATAACAAAAGCTCCTCTGTACAAAACTTCAAATCCAGAAGCGCGGCGATGATGGCAGTAAAAACAAACAAAAAGAGAAACTGGAGTAGCATTGTGCTTTAAATCAGAGCCAACAGATCCAGGTGTGGAATAAGCGGGATTACTCGGTGAGTATGCCAGCTTCTGAAAGCTATTGCTATGACTGGATAACGTGCTATGACTAGCAAGACTGAACAACTTCTGGCTATTTCTACCTCCTCCAGGTAGCCCTAGGCCCCGGTAACACCGAGGTAGGGTGTGGCCCCATGGGTCAACTCCTCCCTCTACGGGGAACCCCAGAAAGATCTGGAACAACTGGACAACTGACAACAGGTCATTATAAAACCAGCAGGGGAAGCTTCTCCTTTTACTGTATGATGAAGAGGAGCTCAATCTTAATGTTGCCTTAAACAAGATCAGCCTTGAACTTGCAAGGAAAAAGGCATTGACTTCCCCTGCATTCTCCAGCTTCCCTTCAAAGTATATGGCATGAACAAGTTTTGGCTGGTCTTGGGTGTGAAACGCTAATATTAGGTTAACCTCATTCTAGGAAATCTGATTCAGGTGAATTTTAATTGTTACCTTCTAATGTGTGATCGGTATCTGAATATTCGCTCCCATGACAGGTTTCCTGTTGAGCAGTTTCATGTGCATTTCTGTATCGAAACTACTAGCAGACTGAAATGAGATTAGCCAGCCACACTAACAGAAACCTCACAAGTGAGCAGGGTAGTGATACCGTACGCCGCGGGGGGGGGGTGCTTCCATGCCCTGCGCTCAGCCAGTTCACCTGACTTTAGATGAGCTTCCCCAGAACCTCAGCATGAGCCTCCATGACTCCTCAGATGGTCCCAAGTGTCACTCAGGGGCTCGCATCTCTCTATCACCGGAACTTGGGAGTCTGTCGGTGCACCATGCCAGCTCCAGGCAGACTTAATCAACACTAGAGCAAACCAAGGACACGCAGCCGATGCCTGAGCATTTGACGTAAAGGCATACCTGGGTCAGAGTCCCCAGAGTTCCCTAGGAGCAAGAATTGCGACAGGCAGGTGACCTCAACAAGTCATGACAGTGTCACAAGGCCTTGAGAGATGGGCAACAATAAAAGAGCTTAAAATATCGGTCTGCCACGTTTATAGAGGTCCCACCTAATCACCTCTCCATGAGTCCTTCTTGACGTTACTGCTTCTTAAGCCGAGTAGGAATGAATCCAGCAGGGGAGAAGGGGAGCGTGAAAACTGAACTGGGTAATATGAGGGCAGACAATACCTTCACACCTTCTGATGAACAGGGTGCTGCTGTGTGCATCCTGAATCGCGAGGAGAAGGAAAATAATAATAATATTAATTAATAAAAGGCATCTCACTAATCATTAATTAACAGTGGTTCTTATTTTAGCTCTGTGCTTGTCTTGGACCCCTATTAAACTGATTTGCTGAAGTGGAAATCAAAAATTAATGAATGAAACAACAGCTGACAGTACAAAAAGAATCTAACACGGCTCAAAGGAGCAAGAAAATCCTTGACGTAAAACGTAGAGCGTCTGTAGCCAAGGACTGCTAAAACAAACTGGTGGGTTTATCTCTCCGGCACCGAATCGCACTAAATATTTCACTCCGTTCCTTCAGCTGAAATTGACACAAGGGCGACAGAAAAAGTCTCAACAACAAGTAATACAATTTTATAATGAAGCACAGTTTGTCAGCCCAAACAGATTTTATTCTCTTGATATGTACTGCACTGTGTATGAAGGTTTCCTTTTGTAGGGCCTGGGGGCTCTGCCAGGCAGACAAGAAGAATCCCGGCTGACTGCTAATCATCCACATCAGCCAGTCTAACGCTTGTTCTCAGCAGATGATAGACAGTGTACCGCTTGCACACCCATCCTCCCTCTCTCCCACAAAGGTCAACGCCTACTCCCACACCTCCACCCTCGACTTCACGCCGGCTTTAACTCTCCTGCCAAAAAGTGTGCAGAAAAACCTCACAGTCCTATTGAATTCATCTACCTGCGTTCCACTTAACCTTTGAGGATCGATGACTTTAGCAGGACGTCAGCACACAGCCTGACTGAGTGACGCAGCGGCCCTGACGGAAAGTTCGCAAAACAAGTTAGACGGTGAAACACAAATGCGCCACCGCCACCTGCGCATTCTAACATCTGTCGCATGTCAGGACGAGAAGAAAGAAATCATCATCTCTGGCAGCACAACCATTGCAGGCCATAACTGGATACTTCACAATGGATAATTTCAGAAATATCACGGCAGTTTACAACTGACGCAATTCATTAGTTCCGCAAACCCTTACGTGAACCAGATTTTA
>JAODJW010000001.1:12846194-12856586 GCA_026777045.1 Hyperopisus bebe | reverse complement strand
TTACACATCAGCATAGTTTTGTAAAGGGCTGGTGCCTAGCAGCACTGTTAATTAAACATCCGCATCATGTAGTTGTAGTATTTCTGGTAAAAGTAACGTTGAATTATTCATATAAAATTTAATTTACAGATGTATCACTTTCCGTTTTAGAATTAAGTGATCAGTGTCAACAACGAAATTTGTCTTCTGCATTTGACCCATATGTGACTTTCGTGACATAGCAGGGGGCAGCTAATTCAGCACCCGGGGAGCAGTGCTCAAGGGCGGTACCTTGCTCAGGGCACCTCAGTGGCGATTTGCTGGTGGGGGATTCAAGCCTGCAATCTTCTGATTACAAGGGCGCTTCTCTAACCATCAAGCCACCACCGCCCACAAATAATAGAAGCTTCATTGATTCTCGTGGCGAAAATGCCCTTACGTCTCCCTCAACTTGCTTTACGGAGAGTATGCTGTGCACGTCGTGTTGCCTAGCTCAAGTACCCAAGCTGGGTTCGAACCGGCGACCCTCTGATTACAAGCATACAAGTTTAGCCCACTTGATATGTACATCAGTGTTTCCAATCCAGTCCTTGGGGACCCACAGACAGTCCACATTTTTGCTTCCTCCCAGCTCCCTGCCAGACACTCCAAACCTATCGGGAGCTGGGAGAGAGCGGGTCCATGAGGACTGGATTGAGAAACGCTAATGTACATCATTAAAAAGCACCTTGAACATGCGTGACCCTGTGTTTTCCATAATGCCTGATTCCATGGACCACATGGCGTGACGAGCGCCCTGGTGACCTTTAACCCCGTGTTCCCCATCTCCCCAGACAGGGCCACCTCTCCATGGTGGTCCAGCTGTTGAAGTATGGGGCCGACCCGGCGCTGATCGACGGCGAGGGCTGCAGCTGCATCCACCTGGCTGCGCAGTTTGGACACACCTCCATTGTGGCCTATTTAATCGCAAAGGGCCAGGTGCGAGATGCAGGACCTCACACATGGAGCCAGTCTGCAGTCTTACTGCTTCTGAAGCCTTCCAAGTATTTCCCTTGGACTTGCGCGCACTCGCTAGACTTTTGTAAACAGTTGGAATAGACAATGTTGTCATAAATTTTGTTCCATCTGTAATTTAACTAACACTGAAAGACAAAATTTACTCATGTTTTATAACTTTAACAAATATTGTTACAGAACATCAGATATATTAAATAAGCCAGGTGCAGTTGAAGTCTAGTTTATGAGCACAGAGTAAGAATGTCAGTATATTAAATGTTTGTTCTCACACTGTTTTATGCTGTTGAACCTTGTTTATTTAGGTTCGCTTCAGTTTATTTTTGATGTTTATGGAGATAGATTAGAGTTTTATCGGTTTGATTCTGCTTCTGTGACATGTAACCTTACTTCAGTTGAACACCAGGGGGAGCTGTACCATTTGTTTTCACTATAGCGTTTGTTTTTTTATGCGGATTTGCTAACTTGATGCTTAAGGAATCCAGTTTCATTTTTAGCTTGTAATCAAAAAATTCTGAGTTCAGACTGTATGGGGTGCAAGAGTCCATTTTATGTTCTTTTGGATCTTAATCATACATTTTTTAAGATAATTATGAATAGATCACTCGGAACACATTACTGAAACCGCAATTGAAATGCATTACTGATCTCAGCTAACAACTGGTTTTCACTCCTCCCTCAACCCCTCCGCCCCACCCCATGTCAGGATGTGGACATGATGGACCAGAATGGCATGACACCATTAATGTGGGCTGCTTATAGAACTCACAGGTTTGTGTGTTTGGGTTAATTTCTTTTATTCTTATCATAATCATAGCATGAAATCTGGCTGCCATACAACACACAAGCCGCTTCCTGTTGCTTCTGTCCTATTTCCCTAAGAAATGCCTCTATTGGAACTACGTGTCTTTTTGGTACATTAAGGTTTGACACCTGAAGGGCAATTGAGCAATTAGTTTGTGATCCCCTCTTACCAGGGAGATGTTTACATGTGTCAGGGTGGTCCTTCAGGATGGTCCTTCAGACTACACGAGCCACGTCCAGAGGGCCCCCCTCACCACCCCCCATGTCCCATTCTCAGCCCTATTAGTGTCGGCGTTTCCCTGAAGCACAGCCGTGAATGAGCTGCTGCTGTAATGTGTGGGCCGATCGCCCAGGTAGAAGTGCAGCGCGGGTGGGATGCATGCTCCTCCTCCCTCGAGCTGCTTTTCCAGAAGAGGGGTTGCTCAGGCCCGCCGCCGGCCACCATTGAAAAGCAGGTCGACTCCCGTTATGTTTGCTGCTGCTGTGAAATGTCAGAGGCCAGGCTTTTAGCGTGTTTCCCTCGACCGCACGCCAGAATCTCTCACCCCTGATTTTGGAAGGCAAGTTGCCGACATGCTTTCCGCTCATGTGAACTAAACAGGGTCTGAAATATTGACGAGTGTCGGAGGCTTGACATTTTCTGATAAACCACCTCACTCTATGACCCGTAATCAATACTTTGAAAGAAGTAATCGTTGGGCAGCCTGTCATCTTAGCCGTTCATCCCATTGAGTTTTGCAGGTTTTGTGTTATGATCTACGTATAATCACTGCTTGTGATGTATAGGTGCTCTGCTGTCAAATGTTGATGGGGCATTTTCTGAAGGATAATGCTGACTATGCCAGGTGTGAAATATTTCCAGTCCCTTTCCCCCCATGGTATAGCTACACTTTGGCATCGGTGTGCTTTTTTCCAACTTGGCAGCAGCTAAGGTAAACGGTAAGGAAGCAGTTCCCGTCTCTCGGTGATGACATCACAATGCCACACGCTGATTGCGTTTTTGTTTCTCCTCGGGTTTCTTCCCACGCAGTGTGGATCCTACCCGGCTCCTGTTGACGTTCAACGTGTCTGTCAGTCTGGGCGACAAATATCACAAAAACACAGCACTCCACTGGGCCGTTCTGGCCGGCAACACCACTGTCATCAGCCTGCTGTTGGATGCTGGAGCCAATGTAGACGCACAGAATATCAAGGTGAGGCCCAGCACCCCTTGCTGGCCAGGGACAGGCTTTTCAGCTGTCTCAACACTTTCTCACTGTCATTTAAATATCTATTTTCCCTTTTTTCTACTTCATCTTTTTCTGACTTTTGCACTGTCATTATACTGTTTAACTGCCAATATAGATCAAGTCATGCCCCAAAGACCGTATCTTGGTCGCAAGCTGCCTCTTTCGCAACATATAAATAATGATAGTTTGAATCTATGGCAATGCTCTTTTTGTAAACATACCATCTGTTCTGCATGCTGTCAGCATCTGTCTTCTCAAATGCCACGTAAAATTTATGCCTTCAACCTCCATTAGGTGTTACTTTGAAGGTTGGTATGTCTGCCAATAAAAAACAGTCATTCTGGAACTTACCCCCCCGTGCTCAAGCGTTAGCAGCTTTGACCTTAGGTGGTAGACCGAAAGCCTGCCGTGCCCTCTAGGGGGCAACAGCGAGCTCTAAAGGATCTATAGTCCTCCATGTGAGCTATCTCAGCATGCATCTGAGGGTCCCAGACGCGCAGCTGCCGCAGTTCTCTATCTCACGCCAGGCAGTTTTCTGTAAACAGCTGTTGCTGTTTTTTCACTTGGAAACATGGCACTCTTTGATGCATTGTGGCTGGATAGTAATTTGGAGGCTTTAAATGGATTCACTGAGGGCAAGGATTTGAGCCATAGGGCCATCAGCAGAATGTGATAAACACTGTGTTTCTGTGACTGCTCGCTGTGAGTGACTAATGAGATGACATATACGTGACATTTACCTTGGCAGATGCACACGTCTCTGTCCCTGAACCATGGCCGTGAGATCGCCCCCTGCTGGCTCACACCTCACCTCTAGCACCTCCTTACGAAATAATTAGGAAAATGCTTTGGCTTCAGGCTCCCGCAAAGTGAAGTGTGAAAACCCACAGTTAAAAAAAAAAAAAATAAAAGCCTTAAATCTGTGAAGCTGGTACTCAAGGCTGCGTCTGGCTTGTTTTGGAGAATGCTTGTAGCTGAAGAAAACTGCTGATGACAAACAGCATTTTGTGATGAATGTTTTCTTGAAATCCGATGAATCGAAGAGTCTTTACAATGTGAGGTTTATATTTACTTGCGGAGGGGGGCATGTTTTGTCAGCGTTAAACGGGTTTGTGGTATTTAGTGGAGAGTAGAAAAACAAGCAGATCATACAAAGCTGCTCTGAGATGAGGAGGATGTCGGAGACTCTTCATGCTTCTAGCTTCTAGTAAGAAGCAAAATCCTGCATAAGTATGTGACCTTGGGCTGATATCTGAGCGCGTTTAGCATGGTTGTACCTGTGACCGTATTGCAACTCAGATTTCGGTGGCTCGTTTTGGTGCCACTTAAATGCCTGAGCTGTCGGTTTGAAAAATTTGCCCTGTGGTGCTCAGGCAACACTGTCCCTCACGTGTCATCGCTAGCTAACATTACATTTGTTCTGATGTCAGGAGACACTTGCTGTTAGCGAGTAGCTACCTAGAACATGGTGAAAAAGCCTGAAGCTAAACGGTCTAAAGTGTGGCTGGAAAGCATTCCGATATCGGGACCTGCAGTGTTTAATCTTTAACTGTGTAAGAGGGGAACCTCAGTTTTATATTTATATATTTAAGGTGTTAAGTTAATATAGTGTTCAATTTGAAGTTCAAATTTTCCTTAGAAATAAAATAGGCGTCCTTTTATGTCTGTCATAGGCCTTCCTTACTTTTTTTTTTTTTTTTTTTTTTAAGTATTAGTAAAAAGGGTCAATTTAGCACCAGTATCGGGAAAGGTGATTCCCAACCGTAGCATTTAGTCAGCCTTGTTATCACAGTGAAAGCCATGAGAGGTTTTAGAGGTCTGGTTGCTGTTACTAACGTGTGTGTGTGTGTGTGTGTGTGTGTGTGTGTGTGTGTGTGTGTGTGTCCGTCCGTCCGTCCGTCCGTCCGTCCAGGGGGAGACAGCACTGGACCTGGCCAAGCAGAGGAAGAACGCCTGGATGATGAACCATCTGCAGGAAGCTCGGCAGGCCAAGGGCTACGACAGCCCATCCTACCTGAAGAGGCTGAAAGCGGACAAGGTGTGGGGCGGAGTATGTAGATGAATGGGGGGGGGGGGGGATCTGAAGCATAATTGAATTGACCTGAGACTTTGGGTGTTTATCAATATGCGTACTTGACCATTCTTCTCACATACTTATTTGACGTCATCTTTCACTGCTGAAGTAAAACTCCAATACTCATGAACAAAAAAATCCCTGAATGTGGTTCTTGCCCAGCCTCAGATATCAAGGGTGCCTCCTTGCCAACGAGAACAATCTCATGATTCTCAGCATTCCAAGTTTTTTTTCTTGCCAAGAATGCAAATATGATGTTCTTGGTGTTGATAAACCCTCTGCATGTGCTATTTGCACAGATATAGAAGTACATGGGAATTATTGGACATTTCCCTGTGTCAAGGTTTGTAAACAACAGCAAACAAGACTATGACAAAGGAAAATGCATTCATGAACGCGATAAAGTTAAGTGAATAGATTAAAAAGTACACTAGGTGCTTGAGTGGTGTGATAAACATGCTGCCTTTAGCATCAGAGGTAGTTGGGGGTGATTTAAGAATCCAGTTGGATTGTGACATTAGGGTGGCAGTGGGGCAACTGCTCTGCACCCGGAATGTCCTTAGTAACCAGCTGTGACCCAAACGGCTGCTCTCGATGATCTCTGATTGCCACTGCAGCTGCACACACAAGGTACATCCGAGTTCTTCCTGCAATGTATTAGATTGAACAAAATATTTTAAAAGCTGCATCAGCCTATTTGAATAGCAGCGTCTGCAAAACAATAAATAGCATCATAAAAATAATAGGGACTATATATAGTGCTGCGGTTAGATACACGGAGTCATAACCCAAGTCATTTAAGTCGCTGCTGCTGTGCCTGGTGCAAGGTAATTAACCTCAATTACCCTGTTGAAATATCAAGCTGTTTAAATAGGTAAGATTGAAAGCAACAGCACAGCAATTAAATGTAGATGTAGGAATTGGTGTTTTACACACAGCGCTGAATTTTGGTTGGATGTAGTTGGAGTTACACTGAGAATCATTCGGCGAATTAGCTCTGTGTGGGCTGGCTGCAGTCCACAGCTCAGTATGAGCGATATGTTAGTACTGGAGCTGCAATGTCTTTGTAAAGAATCCCAGACTTAGTGGAAAATGCTCCTTTGTGAAGAAATTGTTGTTTGCTCGTTGATGTGGGTGATGCTAACGCTCAGTTTGGTGTTCTGTGCACAGTGTCTGGCAGTGGCTCCGGTGATTAGCTTGAAGTAATCTGTTATTACTTAAAGCCAAGTTCTTGATTTGTTTGTGTCTTTTTTTTATATATGAAGTCAATGATTGTTGGTCTAAATGTAATATTATGGCTCAACTCTAAAACGTACAAAGATAAGCATACAAAAAGTTTGAGAAGCTGCTGAAACATAAACATTTCTGACCACATGCAAATTGTATTTCTAATTGATTTTTTTTTTTTGAGAAGTCAGCAACATTTTAAACTCTTAAAAATGAAATTGACAAGGTCACAATGTGAAGAAACCTGTTTCAGATGTTTTTGACCATTTCTTTCCATATCAGGCTTAGCCTGATAATCTCAGGCGTCTCTGCAATCTGGATACAGGCTTTTTCTTCGTCCTCCATGAACTCAAGGCCGCCTGGAATCACCCTGGAGCTCTCACACTGAAAACTTCAATGGCCGTAATGCCCAAAACTGCAGATTCCGCCTAGGTGGAGGAATCTGCGCATTGATCTCCTCAGGGCACTTGCATTTCTGTGTTTCATATGGAGCTTTCCAGAATTGTGCAGACATCATGGAGAAATGGATTTCGTAGTGCAATAAAAACTGCTGAACAATTATGAAGGTTAACGCCAACTAAGTAGCACACCTTGGCTACTTTGATTCAGTGTGTCATGTCCATGGATGAGAAGGTTAAATGTTGGTAATGTCCTTGCAGAAGACAGCTAGTCTTATTAATACCGTACTTCCCAGGAAGACACACGTACCACAGTGATGTCTTTGGATGAATGGAGTTGTCTGCGGTCTGATTCTCCTTACTTCTGTGAGTTGTCTACCTTCGTTTGACCCTTGCCCTCTGTCTTTCAGGACTTCCGCCAGAAAGTGATGTTGGGTACCCCATTCCTGGTGATCTGGCTGGTGGGCTTCATCGCCGACCTGAACATTGACTCTTGGCTCATCAAAGGGCTGATGTACGCTGCAGTGTGGATCACGGTGCAGTTCCTCTCCAAGTACGTCTTGGGTGCCAGCTCGTGTAGGAGCTCTCCATGACATTTCTCAGAGAGCCCAAGATATGGGAACATGAAGTAGCCATTTCTTGAAGTGTGTGTTTACAGGAGCTCAGTGGCATGATCGAGCTTGTGTTACATTGCTTTAGGAATGCATCATTTGCTGTATTTGTAATGATAAACGTGCTGTCTGTTTGGGACCCTGCTGTGTTATAATGGTAAAAGTGTACAATATAAACTTGTATTTGCTTTATGTGGAAAAGCTGCATTAGCTCATTGCATGTGGTGTGATTTCCTTGTGAAGGGGCTGTTCACATAGCGTGGCGAAATGGGGGTGCAGATTTGGGGCGTAGTGCTGTTCTCAGGCTTTCGCAAAGAGCACTGGTGAACCGGGGAGGAGACCTTCATTAGGTAATCCTATTTTTCTGTGCCCTTAATTCCCAGGTCCTTCTTTGATCATTCCATGCACAGTGCTCTGCCCCTGGGTATCTACCTGGCCACCAAGTTCTGGATGTACGTCACCTGGTTCTTCTGGTTTTGGAACGATATCCTTTTTATTCTGGGCCAACTTGTGATCTTCTGCTGTTTGTGCCGCCTTATTCCTGCCAGACTTGCTATATTCAAGGACCGGGAATGTTAAAATTAGTTGTAATTTTACATAAACCCAGATCATGGATGTATAGTTATAAGTTAAATATACGCTTATGAATATAAGTTAAAGCTACGGCTTATGAATGGAGAACTTGGACCGTTTCTGGCATTGATAGAAGGTAGGTCGTTATGGGGAAGGGCAAGGATAGATGGAAAGAAGTTTGATGCAGGTCCATTTGCTGTCCAGAGACCACTAGGATGTCATTGCAGGAATTTGTGAGTGCTGCCCCCTAAAAGCAGACCCTATAGAGCAGACAGAAGGCCTCTTCACCATCTGCTCTCATCTAATTAGCTGGTGTGCGTTGCAGCATTTGCAGAATTAATCGGCGACCGCCCCCCACCCCTGCCAGCAGCTGCACTGCCCCGTTTCCCTCGGTGACCCATGGTGATATGTACATCTGCTTTCCAGTCATGTTAAATTTGAACTTGAGGTTTGTACTGTGGACTATTTAATAGCTGAATGTGCCACAAAAACTGATGTAAGCTAATTTTATACATACACACACACACACACACACACACACACACACACACCTCTTTTACGTGACGGTTCCAAGTTCTGAAGGCTTAGAGATTAATAGAAGCTGCCAGAATATTACTGATAATTACTGCAATTATCTGGCATGAATATTTACAATTCACGAAACATTATCTGAAAAGAGTGTATGTTGTGTGAAAAGCTTCTCTTAATGTAATGACATCTTCAGTCTATTTAACCTTGATCCCTTAATCCTTTTAATGGTCTGAACTACAACATTACCACACAAGCACTATCAGGATTATTGTGCGATTTGATTAGTTCTGTCTGAGGCGCGCCTGTCCCCAAATTATCAGCGGCATATCACGTTTCCTGAGTCTCCAAAAAGGCACAAGGGCCGAGCGACACGAGGGATTTGTTATCCAAACAGGACCAGGGCGTGACAACCAGAAGGAAGCTTACGGCTTGGATCAAAGTGCAGGAACAGTGAACATGTGAGGGACACTGAGCCCCTTGGGGAGGCTGGTTGGGCACGGTCGGGCCTCAGGTTGGGGGGGGGGGGTGAAGAGAAACCATCATCAAGTCCTTAAACATACAGTCCATCTCTAGATGTCACGGTCCTGCTTGACACCACCTCGGTCAAGAATTCAATCAGGTTTTAAGTGTCTTCCTGTAAGAGCAGCGTAGCTTCATGCCTAATGAGATTGGCTGCCGGAACAGGCCAGTGTCTTCTGATATCACCAGAGAAAATTTTCTACTTATATTGACTTTTCTCTTAAAGGAAATCAATCATGCTAACAGCCTGTAGCCTGTGTGTGCAATATGGCGAAGTATGAGCAAACTCACCAGTCAGGTGGGACACAGCTGAGCTTCCCATTGGCCGCTTGTGTTTCTCTGGGCGGTGCCAGTTTCTGATCGACCAACTTGAATCTCCTCTCTGGTTATTACAGGTCCAGACGTGGGTGCCAGTCGCATTAGGTCTGTATGATGTGCTTTACCTGGACTCCTGCCATTAAGGTTAACTTCTCCTTGCTGCCCGTTCGGGAGGTATCTTGTGACTAATCCAGGGGGGTGCGGCACTGTCTCAGGTGCTTTTGGCTCTGCTCTGCTGACAAATTGGGTGGGGCGCTATAATACAAAAGATTGTTACTTTTAATAGAACACAGTAGAAAGGGCTGCCCTTTGATCTTCTTTTGATGGAAGAGCTCTCTGCCAGTAGCTCATCACAGAAGGATCTTAGCGGTTCAATTACTCCCACGTGTCATTATCTGGCATTAAACGGCTCCAACGGAACGACCTAATTACCTGATGTTTCAGCTTGCTGTGGTGGCCCTTGTTTGGCATATGTGTAGCTACATGCATGTGAACCCTGTCCCGCCCTTGGCGATTCTCTCCCCATGAGTCTCTAACGAGATCGGGCCGTCCGCTGATCCCCAGAAGGTCTCCCATGGAGTTCTCGTCCTTGGTGACCTGGTCATGAATGCTGGTGGTTTTCTGGAGGATTACTCCGCAGTGGCTTGTTGTGGGCCTCCAGTCGCTCTGGCCCCGAAAGGGAAGGTCTCCGCAGTGGAGCCGTGACCTGAGCCAGGTTTAAAAATGGCCTAGCTGGCTGGGGGACAGCCATTGTTGTCTGGAGTTTGTGTCTGCGGTCACTCTCCAGCGTGGACGGGGGGAGCTCTCAGCACCGCCCCCCCCGGCCTACTGCTTACCTTTCTGGAAGCCTAGTGGCCTTTGGTTCAGTCCCATTGAGATCTTTGTTTCCTGTATGTTTCATACCAGTATTCGTTTATAACAGTGGTTCTCAAACTTTTTTGGGCTGGGGACCCCTAATGGAGCAGAATTTTTTCCAAGGACCCCCTCATAATTGCACTACAAATTACAATTACCACAACTGTTTCAAATAACTAATTGTAATGCAAAATCATTTTAAATAGCAATTTTAATGCAAAAGTTGTCAAATTTGGGCTTACTGTGTAACAATGTTTCCC
>JAODJW010000001.1:12834338-12846094 GCA_026777045.1 Hyperopisus bebe | reverse complement strand
TCGGCTATTACTAATTACATGTAAACAATAAATGAATACCAGTCCTTAATTCAGCAGAATAAATTGATAAATTGTAATTTTTTTTATCACGGACCCCCTGGCAACACCCCACGGACCTCTAGGGGTCCGCGGACCCCACTTTGAGAACCACTGGTTTATAAATATGAGCTTGACTATACTTTTCAGTCATGTTTTTGCACCTCTTTACAGTACCAGTAAAAAGTCTGGACACACCTGCTTTTAATGCATTTGTCTGTTATTCACTGTACACTAAAAGGCCTCGGGGCATTGAAGGGGCAGCTTAGGGTCATTATCTTGTTGAAAAACAAATGATTTTCAGTAGGTGTGTCCAGTCTTTTGACTGGTACTGTGTATCTCATTTTGTTTATTGAGGTAATCAGCGTAACATTATGGTGAGAGAGTCCTTATTACAAAAGCATTTTTGGAGTGGTGGTGAGACAGAAAATACTTACACGAGGAACGTTCCAGAACAGGCTTTACAGCACTCGCCTTCTCTTCTAATGGATTTGTCCTCCTGTTTTGACATTAAGTTACGACATGTAGCTGGCGATGACACAATCACCATAAACGGCTGTGACTTTCCCCTGCAGCTCTGAGGTTTTTGGCTATCAGTAGCAACAGCCAGAGCACCAAATGTACTTTGCCCCAGTTTAAGGAAATTAAACGACTGTCCAGTAGGTATGTGGCTGTTGTGTCCTTATGTAAAAGGTCCCTCCCCATCAGAGTTGGGCCACGTCAAAAGCAAACATCAAGCAGCAGTGTTGTTTTTCATTTCTCTTTAAGGTTTGTTCCCAATTGTTCAAGAAACAGCTGTTTTACTTAAGAGGTAAAAAGACACTTAGTATAAAAAAAGACTTGCGTTGACTTCCGTGGTCTTTGGCACAGCTCTGCACAAGGAAAGGCAAAATCTGAGATTTGTTCAGCTTGAACAACAGAGCGTGTTTGGTCATGTTGGCAAGATCAAATCTTTATTACCTGGAAATGTAACATGTGGTCCACTTCCACATTGTCTGTGCCCTGTTTTGCAGTTTAAGCTTTTCTTTTCTAGACATAGGGTGCATTTTATAAGCCACCACTACCATTCAGCAGTCAGTAAATTCGGCGAATAACAATGGGACTGTAGTCACATCACATGCAGCCAGGATTCAGACCCACAACACTCACGCGATGCATTCAGTACTTATTTTGTGAGGGTTCCTTAGTCTGCATTAACTGCCCAGGACTGAGCAAAGTACAGTTCAGCACGAACTGTTCTGTGATACATTAGTCTGTCTGGGATGGGTGGGGATTGGGATCCCTCTAATTACAGTTGTGATGAAGGGGTTTCTGTACCACAAAGCTAATACATGTCTTCTGGTACTGCTAACCGCTAAATGCTTCTCTTAACACGTTTTAATGGAATCCTGTATTTCCCTATAGGAGAAGGCGTAACGTCAAGACTGCTGTTGAGCATATATATCGGGTTTGAGTTTCTGTTAAGCCACTGTTTTGTGTCTCTAGTTTCTTTTCTGCTTAGGTTGCATCCCCATTAATTCCTTTAATCAGATAGAATAGTGCCTTCCAGATCTCTACAGTGATGTACATCAAGTTATATAAGGGTTTCCTGTTTTTGGCATACTTCCTGAAATATTTGGTAATTACTCTAATTGTTAGTGCAGTACTGGGATTTTGTGACTTCGCTTTAGGTTTGAATCACATAAGGTCGTCTTCGGTGTCCAACTGGGTGATATCACAGTCTCTAAAAAGTCTGCATTCTGTGGAGAAAGTTCCAGTGTGTGTTGGATGTGCTATTCGAAAAGAAATGTAAACACAGCGCTCGTTTTACAGTGCTGCTTTATAATTACCCCGAATGGTATGTGTGGGACCTCTTTGGGTGATGTCATCTTCACTCATGCGGGCCAGCGTCACTCGAGCTGTCTAACCCCTTCAGAGCTGGGCCTTGTCTCCTGGCTCTCCACTCTGGTTTACCTTGGTGGCTTAACCTAACAGCAGAGGAGTAATGCAGTAAATTTGCAAACTTGCCCCTTGGCTGCTTGTATCTAGCCTCCATATAACCCCTTCTGTTACTTAGGCTGATACTGATGGTTTACGGTTGGAGTCACGGGGCAGAAGTGAACTGAAGTGTGAGCTGCAGTGGGACGTGCGGAGATGCACACGTGTCGCAGCTGTTATGGTGATCACTAGTGTCTAGTGCAGGGGTTCTCAAAGTCTGGATGCAGGCCGAATTGCAAGTTAATCTGGACCCAGCTGATGATGCCTCTTATGAATCGAAATGGTTAACAAATGGTTGAACAAAAACCTGATGTAGGCCTTTGTTCAAAATGTTTTCAGAATCTCTGGTATAGTGTGTTCTCCAGGTTCTTTGCTGTATGGAGCTTACATATGCAGGTGTTGGGCCTTTGTGTCATCTCCCTCACCTTCTAGCAAAGCAAAGTTCATTAGAAACATGGGTCCTTAACGAATGGCACATCTGCCTCTGGTGACGATCCACATCCCCTTCCTCCTGACCAGCGCCGCTCTGTTCTACAACTTTGGCAAGTCTTGGAAATCCGATCCTGGAATCATCAGAGCTTCAGAGGAGCAGAAGAAGAAGGTACGGCCCACATTGCCCTTCTCCAGCTAAATGCAGTATATAATTTTCAGCCTGATGAAACAGAATTGGTTTGAGAAGCTAACTATCTTCTCAAGTACATCCAGATTGGTGTCATTTTTACTTATTAGCGCAAGTCTTTTTATCAACACATGGCTTTATGTTTGAAGTTAGCAGTAAAAATGGAAACCTGTCATTTAATTCGCTATATTGATGTTATAGTTCTTGCATACATCCCAGTGGTTTGCACTAATGACAGACTATAAATAGCTTTATCCTCATAAATCCTGATGCCTTGGGTGTGGTCAAACATGTTTTGGCACACCCCTGTGCATGACCAGATTCTATCAGTGTCCCCCTCTGGTCAGAACTGCTACTCCAGTAACCACACTTACCCTGAAAGCGCTGTGGTTTCCATGGTGATAGTTAGTGGCGCAGCGGATAACCCAGGCCAAGACTATGGATTTCAAAGGGCACCACTTCAGTGACGTGCAGCCAGCACCACTGCATGAGAAGCCATGACAGACAGCTTTGTGAAGTTGTCAAGCAGCTTAATTTAATTACGCCCAGAGTTTAAATTTTAACTGTGGTTCTGTGCCTTAGTGGTGTGGATGTTTTCGAATTGCGCTGTTGGACAGGGACAACGTGGCAGAGCTATGTTGGGGTCTGCCTAACTCTCTTCCTTCCTTTTTGCAGACCATTGTTGAATTAGCAGAAACAGGAAATCTAGACCTGAGCATATTCTGCAGCACCTGCCTGGTAACAATCATCATTTTTACGAAATTATAAAAACATCTCATTCATTATTTAATCTATAAATATTCCAAATTGCTGAGTTTTTGTGGGTAGTAGTTGGCACAGTTATTCAGATTTCTGGTTTTATTTTGGAAATAACGAGGTATGTATTTAGAAGTGTCACAATAAACTGAATTTGTTGCTTCTATTAAATGCTGTTAGTCGCATTACCTCATACTGGGAGCTAATTTGCAGCAGCGGCCCCATGAATGTGAGGGAAACTGATTTCCCCTCATAAAATGCGTCCCGCAGATACGGAAGCCGGTGAGGTCCAAACACTGTGCCGTGTGTAATCGCTGCATCGCCAAGTTCGACCACCACTGTCCCTGGGTGGGCAACTGTGTGGGTATGTATCCCGAATGTGGCTTTTAACCCCTGCTGCATCAACTGCAGATCTCCCCCCCCCCCTTACCCCAGAGAAATAAACAGCTTTATTATTGGGGGTGAATTCCAGTTTAAGCAGTAGCACATGGCTGGAGGCAGAGAATAACTCCCTTCAGGGCGGATTAGCGCACCGGAAAATTCCGTTGGATAGAGTCTGAAATTTAATTTAACGGCAGGGGAATGAGCAGGAGCCTGTCTGCCATGTCTATGCTTCCAGCACCCAGAAAACAGCCGGAGCCTGGGGTAAGGGGCTGGCCTGCCTGATGGTAGCTCGCTGCCCGAGGCCCGTGTGGATCTTGTCCTGTTTTTTTCCCTAGAGTCACATGACAGACACGGCAGTGGCACGGGGCAGTTGTGGGTCCCCCCCGGGGGGTTGTTTTCTTGTTTGGACAGGTGTCCATGGGAAATGGGGAGGGGAGGGAGACAGGAAAGGTGAGTCAGCACTAGGAGACTTAATATAGTTGCTTTTGAAGGGTTGTAGTCTATTGTCTGTTCTGAAGACATTCTTATAGGTCTGATGGGCTGCTGATAACTTTTGTGTTGTCAAGAAACTTGATTTTGTTTTGATGTGATATCAATAGGGGACTTTAGAATACTCAGACCCACCATAGTGCAATATCTAAGTATATAAGGTTTGTCCGAATTGAGAAGTGATACATTTAGGTGTTCAAATGGGGAAGGGTGTGTTAGACATACAGAACATACAGGGGGGGCAGGTTCGACATGTGATTCAGCCCTGTTTCTTGTGCTGCTCCCAGGAAGTGGAAATCACCGCTACTTCATGGGATACTTGTTCTTTCTGCTCTGCATGATCTGCTGGATGATCTACGGCTGCATCTGCTGTAAGCTTGAGCATTTTCTCAATTTGGCAAATCGTGGTTCCACGCAAGTGTCGTTCACTAGTCCGTAATTATCACTCAGGCTTGTGGATCTGAACTTAAATCGGTCCTGGTCCTTGCCTTGAAGCTGGTAAACTCTAATTTGTGGGCAAGTTATATAAGTGCAACAATCAAAAGAAGTTGGATGAAAGCCAGTAATTTGCAGTTGCTCTGTAGACGGCATGACGTGTGTATGAATGCTGGATTGAGCCTGGCTGGTCTCCTGAGTGTGTCATGGTTCTGGGAGACCCACATTGATGTGCTCTTTATTTTTGGTGCCGCCTCGCTCTTAGACTGGAGGATCCACTGTGCCACTAGCTACTCCAAGGATGGCCTCTGGACCTACATCACGCAGATTGCCACCTGTTCGCCATGGATGTTCTGGATGTTCCTCAACAGCATCTTCCACTTGATGTGGGTGGCCGTCCTCATCATGTGCCAGATGTACCAGGTAAGTGTCTCGCCAGGCCAGCAGAGGACCCTAGCTAGAGCTTCCTGTGTCGCCAAACATGGTATTGGCTGTTCTGAGCTCTCTACACAGAAGGAAGGGGGAAGAAATGCACCAGCTGATTTATCAGCAAAATGTAGCTAAAGTTTCAGTTGCACTAAGGCCAGACTTTGGGTCTTTGTAAAATACTCTGAGTAGAGATGCACAGTATATTCGTTAACACATTGGCCGATGCTCTTTAAAAATCATGACCTCTGCATGGGCCCAATGTGTCAGTTTCGGTCGATATTGCCGGCTGATATTTAGACTAAGTTAGCACTGGAGCTAAAAACTTTAGCTATTAAAATAAAGGAGGAGATTGCATTGGACAATTCCCCATTTCATATAGCAAAGAAATGAGGGATTTTATTGGCTTATTCATCACACAGAAGTCTCCCAAGTTGGTGCTAATTCACTGATGTCTAACTGCATGCATCATTTTATATATTTGCTACACACATTCACGGTGGGATCTATTGATATGGTTGCCAGACACCCCATTAAATTTATTTCTGCTTACGGGCCTGGTTATTGGTATCTGTTTATCAGTAATACTAGACAAATATATCAGTTATTCTTATATATTTCCACATCTAAGCACTACTAACGTTGAGGTATGCAGTTACTGGTTCAGCTCACAAAAAAATAAACCCTTCTCTTATGTTCTTGTCCATTGTCTGTAAACTCTTTATGATATTCTGTTTGAGTTGAGGTTGTAAGTTGCCAGCGCTTAAGCTGGGTGAAGGTATTTAAGATTGCACTCAGCCTTGCAAGCCTTCGATCACTCAGTCAACCTCCTGGAACATGTGTTGCATTGCTCTTGCTTTCCTGTTTTAGATTGCTTGTCTTGGTGTGACCACAAATGAGCGCATGAACGCCAGGAGATACAAGCACTTTAAAGTCACGACCACGTCCATTGAGAGCCCTTTCAAGTGAGTACAAGCCAACTAGGGGCAAGAGTAACGGGCTTCGATATCCTCAGGTCTTAATGTATCAAACGTGAGCAAAGTAACAGGATTAACTTTCACAGTCAAAGCAAATTATGGTGTAAAGAGGCTCCATGACCTGAGCTAAAAAATAATGTTCCAAAAATGAGTATATTGATACATGAAGATCCCAGGCTATAATGGACACGTGGGTGTAGAGGAGCTGTTCTCCCAGTATGTTACATGTCATCCATTGTCATTGGCACACAGGTCTGAGTGTCTCTGAATGTGTCACTAATCTTTACCGTTCTGTCCTGTTCCTCTTCAGCCATGGTTGTGTGCGGAACCTCATCGACTTCTTTGAGTATCGTTGCTGTGGCCTGATGCGGCCGGTGATTGTGGACTGGACCGCGCAGTACACAATCGAGTACGACCAGACGTCCGGCTCGGGATACCAGTTGGTGTAGCGTCCGCACAGGTCCTGGAGAGGTCCCACAGAAGTGCAGGGTGGTTTGGGGGGAGGGGTTCATTCTTGGGAATGCCCCTTTGGGATCATCTCTTTTCGCTATGACTGAAATCTGCCGGGGAACACTCGCATACCGCACAGGACACATGGCCACTGTCACAGAGTCCCTAACCCCATGGTCCCTGACATGGACAGTGTATGACTGCCACCTATGTTGGGGAAGCATAAGAAGAGAAGGCTTGCGTAAAGGGATTCATCTGTCCTCCATACGGGAATCTCACATTTCAAGACATGCAATACGTTGTTTCCTTTTTGTTCCCTTCGTCATTGTCACTTTATGGGTTCTGTTTATGTAGCTTTAAATTATTTTCTGTTTTGTTAAGAGTATTACGTTTTTGTTTCATACTTGAAGCTTAGCTGTTCCATAAAACCCTCAAAATCCTAGAAAGACGGATTCCAGAGGAAATGTGGAAAACGAAACACTCCGGAGTGTGAAGGGGAGAGCGGGTCTGGAATCGGGAAATTCGGATGGGGCACCTCTGCGTGGGTGACCCCTATGGACAAGCGAGAGTGAAAGTCGGTTTGTGATTATGGAGGCAAGAACCCATACCACCACCGAGTAAAAGCTACATGAGTATTTATTTTTAAGGTATTTATAGATGAGTTGATCATGTTACCAGTAGTACGTGTAAAGTTTTATTGTAATTAATTATATAGAGGATGTGGTCCAGTACAGAACTATAGTTTGAAAGCAAATAACAGAACATATATTTGTATAAATGCATATATATGTATTTAATAACATTAATATTTATTATTGCCATTGTGTAGTTTAGAGAATACATGATCATGTCTTTCAAGGACTTGGAAGCCGCTGAAATAGTGAAAAGGGGGAATTTATGGAATGGTTAAAGTGGTTATTGGTTATAATGGTTATTTTTTTTACAGGAAGGAGTCTTCCCTTTTTTTATTACTATTATTATTTCTTCCCTGTTTAATTTGTCAATATGATGCACTGATTGCTTTTTGTCCTGCCGCTAAAATAGCAGGTCAAACTGGCCTTCCAAATAACGATTCTGCGTTTACAGAGGACAGGCCATGTTACCTGGGGGCGACAGGGCAGCAGCGGCCGCTAACCTTCTGTTTTCATACAAGCCGACTCTACACAGTAGCAACAGGTTTAAACGAGTGTAAAGATTGTCTATCTGTACATAAATGAGCTAGCTAGTTCTTTTCGTCCGTGAAATTTTTTTGTCGCCATTGAGTTTTAAGCTGCTCTCTGAATTTCATCCGGTCTCCCTTAGGCCGTGACGTAGTTGTGACATTAGTGCTTGGCGATGTTCCTCGCCGTTGTCTTGAGGCATCTTACCTTGTGAGAACACTGCATGCGTGATGCTTTGAAACCAGCCCATTTCCATACCGTGTTCCCATCCCGCGGAGCTGCTCACCAGCAGCCTGGCCATTTGTCCCGTGTATCCTAGCCAAAGGGGAGCCATGTCTCTGTAAATAGTGGATGTGTGAGTACTTTTGCGATACCTTTTTTCCTCCAGTCCCCAAGTTTCATGTATCTTCAGGGGCAGCATCGGTCTCTGCAAGTGCCAGGAAACCGTCTTTCGTGGGTGTAAATTATCTGACTGTTCCGTATCAGGGGATAACAGAATTGTTTTCTTTTTTTTTTTTTAATAGATTTTATATGTTGTATCTCTGGAGTTTGTCGTGTGGCTGGATGCATAAACTGCGAGGAAAGATAATGTGAAATTACGAGAGCAGACTGCAGCGTTTTTTTCCTTTTCGCGTCTCCAACGTCCAGCTGCCGCACGCGGGTTTCAAATCGATCGCTGTGAAGCGATGCTGTCCAGCCTTTGGACCCTGACAGCACAAAAGCTCCTGTCATCTGTAATGGGCGGAGTCTTTTTACTTAGCCTCTGACCTTGGCTCTTTGGTTCTCATTGTGTTGAGGTCAAATGACAATTTTGAATTCAGTGTGTTTTTCTTTTTCTTTCTAAAAGATAGGCATGTGATAGCTCTTAGGAAGAATCCGCATGCCCCTTCACGCGAGAACACCACATGAAAATACATGAATGATTCATGTTTTTACAGTGCCTCTTAGCCCTTGACTATTACCTTAATTCCATATTGGGCATGATACCATTTTAATGGCTTTAATAATGAAACACTTCATTTAAATGTATAAAATATACAAAAAGTCCACTTTTTTCCTTTTAGTGAAAGAGGGTTTGACAGTGTTTCCTTTTTGCTATGAAGGACCTAAGGGCAAAGCTTTGGGATTGTAACATGGCTATTCACTGTTGCGTTCTTAAAAAGGAGGTTTGCCTAGGAATGTTATTTTTCGACCGTCCGCATAGGAATCTTTTTGGATATAAGCAGGCTGTATTCATAAAAGCTGTCCTCAAATGCAAAGGTTGTGTGGACTCTTACTGACGTATAACTGTAAACCGTCTCCTGTGACCACATCTCTAAGAGGCTTTAATCTACAGAAGTACGGTCTCACAGCCCTGGTTCTACAGAGCTCCGCTCACGGTTGGAGTTGAGCCACCCAACCTGATTATGGTTTCTGCAGGATTAGATACCCATCGATGTAACAGTCTCCTGTTGCTTAGAACAAACGCTGCCCTTTCGGAGGTACCGTCCTGTGATCAAAAATACTGTGATTTTAATCAAACGTGTTTCTGTTTCAATTACATGAAGTCACTGACTGCTTATGGACACAATCTAATCTTGCAGAGATAGATAATTAGGTTGCCATTTAAAGCGAGCTGGACAGATGCTCTAAAGGACTAGAGTTGGAGACTAAAAAGCAGGTCTGTCAAAGATGATGATCTGTGGACCTTGTATATTCTGATTTTAACTGCCAGAATCCTCCCTTAATTATAAATCTTTTAAAAACACATTAAAATGGTATTTGAACATTTTCATTCAGTACAAACGAATAAGCTACAGTAGTATGTTTGGATCTGTTAATGATGAGGCAGCGGGCTGGAATGGAAAGCTTGGAAATGCACGGCCCACCAGACACCCGTTTGACACGCCTGGCCATGAGGCTGTGGGGTGGGGTGGGACACACTGAACCAAGGCTTATGCCTTTTTTTGTTTTTTTAATAAACTCCACACCTGTTACCTGGAACATCTACTGTGTGAATATCTTTGTTCTCCAATTCATAACTACCATTACTTACCCCACTGGGGGGGGGGGGGTATATTTATATTCATATTCACCCTTTTTAAAGCTACGCAACCACAACCACTTTTTGCTCTTGGAAACAATTTGCGTCGGTTCTGCCTATATAGCAATGAATGTGTCACGTGAGCACATTAAGTGACCATAGCCTTAAATCACTTGTCGGCCAGCTGCTTCTTGTAGCATTTTTCACCTGTTTGCTCCAAAAAATATAGATGTGATTTATTCCTGTGTGAAAGTACCTCATGGGAACATGGATGTAAAATTGTATACATACGCTTTATTGTATTTGCAATATGAAAATAGGCAGCCTAGTTTTTACACAGCAATCCTCAAAGCATGTCATCAGAAAGTACTATGCCACTGGCAAACGCTGCTTTGGACAGTAATAAAATATACATAGCTGAGACTGAGGGCCGTGCATGTGGTACGCGGTGCTCAGGGGCAGATTCACTGCGCGTGAACGAGGGCCCCTGCCCCCTGGCCATAGCCGAAACCTTTCGGTCCAAAGTTCTTCGCGTAGCATGCTGCAATAGAAAAACTGGTGGTTAAGTATCAGTATTAAGACAAGTGTTAAGTCCTTTTTTTTTTTGTGAACCTCTTAAGTCTAGCGCTTGTGTCACTAAAAATTTTGATCATCATCTGCACGGTATCACTTGATCTGGCTAGTGTCTCATTTCCTCATTTCAGAAAATGTCAATTGTTTGGTTTAATGGCATTTTCTTGCAAAAGTCCATTCATGCTTGTTTTTGGAGCAGTGTCGCCCTTTTCGCTGCTGCTAGGTCACCGAAGCAGCCTGTAATCAGACTCAGTGGGCAGCACTGTGACTTCACACCTGTAGGGCTGTGTGCGCGATTCCTGCCGCTGACTCCCTTTGTTGAGTTTGTATTTGTGTGCGTTTTCCTCCAGGTTCGACAACATACAAATGAGGCAAATAGCACATTACAAACACATGTTGTCAAGGAGTCGGCTGCATCAGTGCAGTCTGTTTCCATGAACAGGCTCCAGACTCGGTTGCCATGTACTGGATAAGTGGTTACCCCAAATGGATAGACTATCTACTAGATTGTCCTGAAAGTCTACCAATGAACCACTTTATTTCTATAGTAACATTACCCATCCAAGTGCACTGTACTTGTTTAAATGAGCAAGAAATACTTTCTAACAATCATACAACAAATCTGATTTCGGTACACAAAGGTCTTCTGTAGTCTGTATCAATGTGCAAGTATTCTGGCCAGCAAGAAATCCTCAAGTGGTGTTTGATGTTTAGACCACACCAACAAGGGTGTGGTTTAATGGCGAGTTGCAACAGCCAAACATATTTTCTGCAGGATGGTGAGACGCTGCTTCTCTGTGTTTAGACAAGCACTGAAAAAGAAATCCTGCTCCAAATGTGGGTCTAATTCTTTTGTCAGTAAACCATAAATGCATATGTAGCATAGTACATGCACACTAATTAAGTAAAGGCTCTCTTGAAACTCAAGAGCTAAATCAGTCATTACTGAGCCCATGGCTTAAAGCCCTGAATGGTTCTTAATATTTGTACTATCAACAGGCAACATTTCATGTGCTTATACTTGTGTCTTTGGGAGGTGAATGGAAATTAGCCGCAAGATCCATGCGTGGAAATCTCACCTTTACAGAAGATCTCTCCATCCTTCTCTGTTTGGGTGGTGGATTCCAGGCTCTTTCCACACTTGGCACACCGGAAGCAGTTCCTATGCCAGGGCTTCATATGGAAGAGCGAGAGCTGAGTCACACCAATAAATCATCTTAAACAGATGATCCTTTTAAAATTTACATTTCCTGCTGGGCCAGCGTCACTGGAAGTATTGATTTGGGGTGGAGATTAAACAGCCTACAATAACTGAGGTGTCTGCAACATCACTTTTAAACCTAGTTGGAAGGAAAAGTAGAAAATCATACTCCTTGTAAAAAAAAACACATAAAAGGTTACACATAAAATCATATCCAAAATAATGATCTCAGTAACAGTACTACAGAGGT
>JAODJW010000001.1:12812370-12826442 GCA_026777045.1 Hyperopisus bebe | reverse complement strand
CATCCCTGACCCTTTTATGGTAAAGTCTTCAGACCGTGGGTTACAGCATCTATAGGTTGAAATGAATTATTTTCCTCAGACTTTGTGGTCGTCTTTTGCATGCACTTGGCCAAGCCACCGGGCGCCTCCGCCTCTCTCTGAAACATTCTGAATATTTTTTTCACATGGAAGGCATCATCCAGTCAGGAAACCTGTGTATGTGTCTGGAATGCAGTGCCGAGTTGCAGTGTAGGTGCAGTGTATACATGATCATTACAGGCTTCGTCTTCTTAATGCTTTTAAGCTTAAGACTAAACACCGGATACTATAGTCTCATTTAATGGCACTTTTCCAGTTCCAGTACTGTTATTACAGTGATGTTCTGCAGCTGGTTCCTGATGGCACATTCGCCGATCAATCACTTATGTGTACCATCAGTGTCTGACATTTAGACACATTTTTGAAAATTGGCATATTTTCTGGTAGACCTCCACAGCTGCATCCTGCAGAAACACCTTTCAGGCAAGGCACTTCATCAGAAAAATTGCTATTTTGTTTCGTACATCCCACACATTAGGCTGTGTATGTATTGTCTTTCTATTGTATTCCTGTTGCATCTCAGGAATATTTCTGTATGGCTGTGACTGGCACATAGTATGAAAAGATAAACCAATATTCTACGATTCTTAATGTCTTTTTTTTTAAAAAATGGCTGAATGTATTGCTCTTGACTGATTTCTGTGTTTCTGATGATGCTCCGTCGATAATATACCGTTACATGTCAGATGAGTAAGTGTTCTGCATATCCAGAGCCTGCAGTACAATCCCTGATACATTATAAAACATCAAGGTTAAATCACATTGCTACAAATGGCATCTCTCAGCTTCTTTGTCCATTTCACTGAAAAGGGTTTATGTGGAAAAAGCATTCAGAAAATGAAGTGTCATGTGACATTTACCCACAATCCCTAGGAAATAATAATGTACCACATGACCATTTTGACATTTTCACTTTTGTGATAAAAGCCACATTTCAGTAATAGCATCCAATACGCCGCGGGGATGTGGCTTTTGTGGATGCCGCATTGTCCTTCTCAATACATACACCAACTAAAGTGCATCCAGCATCTCGATAACGGTTTGAATCATTCCCGATGACATCCAGGATGAGGTTGTCCACCAAGAACTTAAACACAAACTTAACAAATGTAGGGGTTTCACTTGTGACCTGTGCTCCTTCAGAACTGAATGCTATTTGGAAAATATTTTAAATTGCCTCATTCTAGACATGCAAATCTGACCACAAAGACCTTGTCAGCTTTCAAAAAGGAAAATAGAGGCTGCCTCTATTAAGAATGACTTGTAAAGTATAATCACATTGTCTTCATACTGAGCCAGGTGTAAACGCTTGAACAATTGGGAGAAAAAAAAAAATTGTCAAATTGGGATGGATTAAAAAGCTTAAGATGTCTCTGCCGTGATGTAAAGTCACGTCTCAGAAGAGACCGTGTTAGCCTTGCGGTAAAGCGTTCACGGGTGCCGACAAATAGGTAGGCAGTATTTCACTGGTGGGTTTACCCAAGAGGCAATAAGAAGTTAGACAGATTTCAGTGGAGTATTATGTAATGCATTCATGAATCATCTCCTGCAGATCATGGCAGTGACCTTGCTGAAATTCGATTATGACCGGTCACATATGGGGCATGGAATTATTTCTGAAACATCTACTGCCATCTACTGGGCAGAATAATGACTTTTCCCAGCTGGGCCAGTTCATTATCTAAGTGTTGAGTACATTGCTCGCAGTATTGAATATGTTATTTTCCGACTGTATATCCTGTTTATAAAAGCTCTTTTGCGTATAATGTTCTGGATAAATACAAAACCCCAAAAATTTAAAATTGTATACAAATGACCAAACTTTATCTTAATACATAAAACTGCATTTGCTGCCAAGCCAGAAAGTTACAACTGACAATTAAAAGAAAGGTCAAAATTTCGTTTTAAGTGCACACAGTCCTTGCCCCCCTCCACCCAAACACACACACAGTTAGAGTAATAGGCACGTCAACACACAAACATACAACAAAAACATCGCTAAGGCATGTACAGCTAAAAGCAGGACACTACAGAATGACTGAATCTGTGCAAAAGAAAAAATATCTAGTGAGTATAAATCAATAATACTACTCAAATTACACAGGAAAATGAGCATGCAACATTAAATTAACCAGTCGGTATTAAAACACTACCAAATAATGAAATGCTTCAGTACAATTCACAACATAATTACATAGAAAAACCAGCAAGATATACAAACTATAAAAGCTGATAAATGGCACTTTGTTGTTAAAAATGATCAGATGCATAAATTTCAATGACGGAATTTTAAGTGAGTAATATAAGTATAGCACAGATTTAACATTTTACTATATAGCCACTGGATATATTTCATTGGTTGTGATTCAAGTATGATCCTTGCTTTTTACTTATAGGCTGGTATTTCACAGTGCAACTCAAATACTAGGTAGATGACAGCCTTGTCCTTGGGTTTAATGTTGGCCACACCTCCTCCCTGCACCCCATCATTCAGTCATTCTGCCCTTTGGTATCCCAGCAATGGGCCGACATGGTTATGTCTTGAGAAAACGCCTGACTGTGTCTCACCACAGCCTCCAGAAGTGTTACATGCCGAACAACAAAAGGATGTTAAAGAAATGACATGAAAAACATCCACCAGTTGAATTTCCAAGCATCCACTTTGGGGAAAAATTGTGTTTCGTATTGCATAATTTTAATTTTAAATATTTATTGAACTGTCACTTATTCTTCTGATATCTTTTACCTATTTTTTTTACCTATTAAGTATTTTATACAGTATATTTGGTAATGCTTTACAGTAACTGCACCTTCATAATGCCTTTGTAATGCAGTCGTAAAATATTAATCACACCTTCATAATGCATTTATAGAACATTCATAAGCAGCATGTAACTGTACCTTAACATCCTAACATACCTTAACAGCTTTAATATACATTAATTGCAAACATTATTTGACAATAACAAACAACATACAGTAATCTTATCGTATGTTTGTTATTGGTGCATATTAAAGCTGTTAAAGTATGTTTGGATGTTATACTACAAATGCATTATAAAGGCATTATGAAGGTGCAGTTAACGCAAAGCATCATCGTATATTTATATACATTTATCTTCAATATCTACTCATCTAGCACATGGTCATGCCATACTTACATACACAGTATATATTATATACTTGTTTCTGATACTATAACAACTTCTATTATCAAAATGTTTCAAAAAAACACTTTTTAAAAGACCTTAACAGTTGTAGCCAATGGATTTCTAACCTATAACGTCCAGTTTATTTTTTTAATGTGATATTCACTGCAGTGACATAATGCTCAGATTTAACCATCCCAACCTCCACCTAGCTGAATATACTTCATTGAGCTGACACCTTTATTCAGATTTCTTCCAAGGAAACAATTCCGATATTCAGATGCTCAACCATATTACTGCAGAGTGGCTGCTGGGGCCTGATGCAACAGCCCTTGAATTAAAGTTTACACCCTTAGCCTCTATGATGTCTACTGTCCAAAATGCTTTCGGCTGACTTTCATATAGTGCAGTAGAAGTGGCTCATTTTTCTTTGGGCACACCCTCAGTTAAGGAATGTTCTATAGTTTTGACCAAAATGTGGTATTTCTTAGAATGCGGCAACAAGGTAAAAATCACCCTTTACAATTACTAAATCTGATGACATTTAAGTGGCCGATAGCTTGCGAAATTTACCAATATTCACAGATTATCTGACATATAAATAATGTTGGAATGATGGAAATAAAGAATTTGCATTAACTCCATGATTTAACTAATAAGCAGCTTTTTGATCCTCCTACCACTAGAGGTCAATATAACCGACTATGCTCCTTTTTATGCAGACACCATTCCGACATAATCTGAACCGTGAAAACTAAGGCATAAAGAACATATAAACCATCAAAAACCATTTCAATTAAAACAATACATTTAAATTAATTTACACTAGTGCTCCCAAATCCCCCCAATGCAATTTCTTTTACAACTAATTATCAAGCAAATATATTTCCCTAACCTTCTATATACTTCAAACCCTCTAGTTTTACGGAGATATAATGATTGTTTGCTTAGGCCCATTATAGTAAGATAATAATCGGATGAATAATAGGGTCCCACCAAAGCCTGCTGTCATACATATGTTACCATAGCAGAAGGAACAGCAGTCAGTATGCCTGAGTGCCAGCTCAGCTGCTATGTTTTGCTGACTGTACGCTGCTCTCGGCACTGACATACGGAGAGCTTATGTCCCCCCATAACAGTAAAAAAAAAAGTAGCAGTGTCACAAATAGCTATATAGTATATATATAGTATAATAGTACGACCCTATAAGTTAAACCTACTATTCTTTGCTACGTTTTACAGATAAGTTTTTCCTCTTCATTTTGTACCTCAAAGTAAGAAATATTTGCACCAAATATAAGTGCATTTCCAGCGCTCTAAAGTGTACCGTCGAGACACGAGGTGGGGAGGAGCTGCCTTTTGATTCGCAATAAGCGAAGGACGACCTCAAGTGGAGCTCGCTGGTACGTCGTCAGCATCCATGTAGAGGGAAGCTGCTTCCCCAGAGCACGCTTGGCTTCGGCTAATTGGCTGCTCGGTGCTCGATATCCAGTCTCCTCTGAGCCGAGCCGAGCCTGCGGGCAGCTGGGGGGCTGCCAGTTCGCAGGGTTCCCGGCGTCTGGAAGAAAGCCTGCCTGTCGCCTGGGCTGGCCCCCTTCAGAGTCGGCAGTGCCTATGGTCAGGAAGAGGACGGGGAACATGAGGGTCTGCAACTGCAGGAGGAATAGCTCTCCTTTCTTTACCAAAGCAAAATAACCAGCTGCCATAGCAACGCTGTTCCTCAGTCCAGAGTGAACATGCACATGGAACGGAATCCAAGTAAAATGCAAGTTTTAACATAGCAATTTCTGCAGAATTCAGACACGCTTAGCCAGAAAAAACTCACACCTATAAACAGTAATTAAAAAACCGCAAACACCTTTAACATAGCTAGATTAAATGTATAACATAAGAAAGTACTGTTAATGGATCCTAACCTATGTTTTGCGTTCTCTTAGAGTCAATCGCCTGTTTTTAAAGAACCGCACTTAAAATGTTCATTATGAAAAGTCAGAAACACAGTTACAAATCTATAAAAGGAGATTGGTACTTTTCTACAAATAGATACACTTCTTAGGAACAGAGGCAAAGAACGAAAGCATGTTGTTATATTCATGTTAATATTTTTTCTTTTTGTAGTTTTTTCTCAGGAACTTTATATCCATCTATAAAGGCTTATAATTTTAGACCATTTTATAGTGCTTTTTTGGAGCAGAATAAAGCATCAGCTATCAGGGTTAGCAGAGTCTGCTAAATGTCCCAGAGCTAAATCAGCTTCTTAACATTTTGCTGTCTGCTCGTTGGGTTGTTACAGCATGTACGGATATAGCGCTGTCAGACCTTTGAATGGAAATTTTCATGTAAGAAAAAGAATTCCCCCAAGCCCATCACAAATGCCAGAATACAGGTCTTGCAGTCGGAAGAATCCCTTTGGACTTGTGCCCTAATTCTTTCATAAAAACAGACTATAGTTATGTTTTAAAAAGACTGTACACAGGTTAGGCGCAAACGACGTACTTCGACATCCATCGTGAGCGCGGGAGGCGGCACCTGCAGCCCCGCTGGGGAACGCGGAGGGGTGGAGACCTGCATCAGGGGCTGCTCTGGACCGGAGATGGAGGCGGGGGGTCCCGAAACTGCGAAGGGTCGCGACCCCACAAAGCCACAAGGGGCCAGCCCTGCCGGCGCGTCGCAGCTGCAGCCGCCAGCGGGAAGGTGGGACGCCAAGGCGCAGGAGGGCAGCAGGACGCAGGGCAAAGCCAGTGCGGTCACTCCGCCATCCGCCACGGGAACGTGTCCAGAAGAGAGCAGGAAACTCAGGCTGTGCGTCCCTGGGAGACAAGAGAGCACATAATCAGCGGAATAAGATTAAACTCGAAATTAATGTGTAAACGACTGTTAAATTATGGTCAACATTTAGCAGCTGTGTAGCAAACCTAGCAAAAAATGACGCACAATATCTACTAAATAAATATGATAAAGATGAAGCTGCGTAGTGAATGAGGAGGCGGTGCTGTGGGCGGAGCCTCCAGCCTGGGATCGTGCCGCATGGGGGCTGTCAGGAAGCAGAGTGCTGCCCCCTAACCTCCCCCCCCCCAGGCGCATCACTCCCCCGACCGTGCAGGCAGTACCCAGCTAACAAGCGCACAGCGAGTGAACTGTTTGTTCCCTTCACGACTGCCTAAAAGTGCCTTTTGCAGCAGAGACGGGGAGAGGAAGCAGGCGATGTGAGAGCGCCACCGTGACGGTGTGGCCCCTTGGCTGCAGCCACGCAGGATTAATTAGGATTTGTGTTTCACAATATGGGACCATATTGCTGAGGGATTGCAGTCAGCATGATGCGGCAGGAGGGGCATTTCCTAGGCCAACTCCGCTAACGATACTCATGGCTCTTTTTCATCACCTATCTTGGTTGTGATCAGTCACGGTAGCTCGTCGATTTTAATTGACCTGCACTAGAAGCCAGTGCAAGTCATGCGACAGCTGAAGCATACCTGGCAAGACGGGGACATACAGGTACTGCGAGGATGGGTAGGGTGCAGGAACACTGTGTGTGTTGGCCTCGTCGCCTTTAGGGGGCAGCAGTGAGTGCGCTTCAGGGACCTGGTAGCCTTGCCTCTGGGACACCCGCGGATGGCACCTGTCCATGTTGCTCCACATTTCCACCTGCTCAGAGAAGCCCTAGAATTTAACCAATGAATTGTGTTTATTTCCATCAAAGCAAAGGTAAGAAGCTAATTTGACTTTGGCCAATCAAGACAGGAGCCCTGACCAACACGGTAATGAAACAAGTAGCTGCAGAGGAGAAAAATAACAGATTTCTGCTCCCCTCTTAAGTGCTTATGGAAGTTCTGCTGCTGATGGCTACATTTCAGGCCCAAAACCAAATAAGCTTCACGCTTCGTTAAATAAAGTCAACATATTGCAGGGCGTCGGTGGTCATTCTCTATCCGCACGATAGGTGGCAGCAGAGTCGGTTTTGAGTTGGGTGTGTTGAGAGCACCTCACTTCATTCCGTCATCAGAACGTCTCTGTGCAACATGAACTGCGCAGCAAAACACTCAGACCATGCTCTGGGCTGTGTTTAAATGCACATTTTCAAAATGATAATAGTTTTTAATTACAAACAGAAGTACTGTAATCAGTGAAAATGAATTGGTTTATTTTTGAATTGAATTAAATGCAGAAAAGAAATTCTCTTGTTTTATTTCATACAAAAATAAGCGAAAGCAACTGAAAACCAAGAAATGATCGACTTCCATGCCTTTGAATATAAGGCTGCTTCACTTCATAGTGCTAAATGGTTAACCCTTCTAATACATCACCTATCACAGGAGGGCTAACGCAGACATTAACAGCCATGTCAAACACACTTTTGTCTGTACTCAAGATGTATGCGGAGGCATGAATTTCAGAGGGCTACTTAACATCCACTATATAAGCCGTATTAATGTCTACCGCATATAAACCAACATCTACTAAGAAATATTGGTCAGGATAATGTAACTAGCTACCCCATACTCAGACAGAAGCCACCTGCTGATACGCTGAGACGTTACTACGGATCAACTGTCTATTGCCATATTTAGCCAGTGTTAAAAGGTCAAAGGAAGTTGTAAAAAACATAATCCAATCCTCATTTCTGATGTCTCTTCACAGTTCACAATTGGCTTTTTCTAATTGGCCGAGGAAACCCTAGTAACACTCACCTTCGGAGAAGGCTCTTCCTCATGATTGGCCAGCTGGACCCTCTTGGCTACTGGCCCCTCCTCCTCTACAGTCCTCCTCTTTCTCAGGATTCTCTCCCTGGGCTCACACAGAGAAGGCCTCTCTTCACTCTCCCTCCAGTGTGCCGCTTTACCCCCATAGAGTAGGAAAACAGAAGCTTGGGGCAGGTAAGGAAGGTGAGACAGTGGGTGCTTCTTGATGCTTGGGAGGGTGGGACACGTGGACATGATCTGGGGGCAGGCCTGGCCAACTGATGGGTAAAAGCTGGTCAGGGGGAGTGGCCTGCAGGGACCCTCAAGCACACCAATTGGACTGGGAATGGGGGCGTGGCACTCTGGTCTGTCCTTCACAGTATCGACCCTTGGTTCATCACAGTTCTGGATTCTAAAGATGAATGACAAAGCAGACCATGCATTTGGTAATCCCCATCATAACCATAAATACTGAGATTTACATATCTCAATAAGTGAATTACATGTAATTTAATATACATATATTTTGTTGGTGCCTAATGAAAAACATGCATCTCCAAAAATCCATTATTTGAGGACTGTGGAAACGTAAACAAACAAACATTGTAATGAGATGCCCTTGGGACCACAAACAGAACCCTCTTTATACACAGCCATCAATGAAAAATTTAATGCCTGACTTATGTGGATTGTTGTCAGCGAGGCAAATATGTTGGTACTAACAAAATACAAACATATCTCACTTTATATTCGCAATTAGCAATAGTGTTAGTTAGCTAGCCATTAACATTGTTAAAATTAGCAATACAAAGTAATCCTTAATAATCCATACAAACAAGCATCATGAATACAAATGTTAACTAGCACAAATGTAAATACTAGTTAATAAATTACTTCATAAAGCATCTTTTCATTGGTTAATCGTATTTTAGGGGTGCAATGGATCAGAAAAGTAACAGTTTGGATTGTATCACTTTTTGAGTCATGGATCATGTTTTGGATCAGCAACAAATTAAAGAAATACAAAGGGAGACAAATTTACAATTATTGCTTGACTTAAAGAATATAGAACTTATAACGCAACCGCTTTGTCCCTTTCACTGTAGCTCTGCATCATACAGAAGTCCACAGACAGCATCATCATCTTCTCATGTTGAGATCACAACTTATTTTTTTCCTGTAATCTCAAATAGCAAAAATTGTTTTCTCAAGATCACAAATTATTTTCTCGAGATCACAAAATAACAAAAGTTATCTCCGAAAAACAAAAGCTGTAATCAGACACGCAAACAGCCTTTGCCAAGAGAAAGCAGATTCCAGTAAAAACACTCGGGCTAATGCTGTTGAGTCCATACAGTTGTTTTTATTTCTCTTCCACTGAAAATCTAAAATTCCCTCCATGTGCTACACATAAGGGAATAGGTCTCCCCTGTTATCAGAAATGAATTTCAAGCCCTGAATGCATGTCCTTTATGGACTTTCGTAACATCAAGATTTAGGGAATTCTTACTTTAAAAAATAACAACAGCAGTAAATCTGTTTTTCATGTATAGACACTCCCTGGGTTACGATGGGGTTACGTTCCGATAAGGCAAAAATATTTTAAGCCGAAAATGCATTTTCATACAGTACACCAAACCTAACAAACATCATAGCCTAGCCTAGCCTACCTTAAACATATTTAGAGCATTCACATTAGCCTACTGTTGGGTAAAATCATTAACACAAAGCCTATTAATAATAAAGTGTTGAATATCTCAGTTGTTTAATTGTATTGAACAATGTACTAAAAATGAGAAACAGAATGGAACTGGAATACCCATCGTAAAGTCGTAATATCGTAACACGGATCATCGTAACCCAGGGAGCGTCTGCATTTCATTGTGATTAAACTTTGCAATTAATCCATGGTTCACGGGGGCCGAACCACGGGGGACGATCCATAAGGATCAAGGATTAACCACTGTCCCTCACACAACAAAAAAAAATTATTTATTTACAATTATGGATATATTTTTCTCAGTGAATTTCCATATATACACATATTTTAGGCATATTTCTTTGCCCTATGTTTGTATAGTATAGTTATTTTATGCTATTCATGCCATTTCAGAGGCAGCTACCAAACTTAGTATTTCTGCTACCAACTTGCACAAAAGTCCCCGATCCTTATATTCACCCCTCCATTACATTTTCAGATTCCAACAATAAGACATAAAAAGTGGTTTCAAAGCTTGACCAGCAGCAAACGTCTCGCTCTCCAGCCTGTGGGTTGGTAGCGGGATCCCCTTTCCCAGTAAGCTGCATGCAATACAGCTGGGAAGGAACACGTGCGGAAACACCAGCCGATCCCACAGCTGTCCACAACAGTGACGCCGCAAAACGTAGTCAGAGAAGCTCGGGGACCGGGCGACATGGGAAACAATGCAGTGTACAGCGGCAAGCCGTGACTAATCCAGCCACGCCGCGTGTTTGCACGGCACCTTCAGAAGACTCGCATGCGCCGCATTAAAACCCCCGCGCAGGCGGGGAGCCAAAGTGCTACAGGTCCACCCAGACTATTAACAAAACAGGTCAGGCCAGCTCGAATATAGCATCTCTGTAGCTCAGCCATCGCGATTTGGGGTAGCCTTTTAACGCTTCATATTCACGCAACTGTGAAGAAATGTACTTGTAAGAAACGTAATATAACATGAACTTCTCTGGCATCCACTGGAAGTATTTATTTTATTTCTGTTTGGGGTTCAAACAATTACAATAAATTACAAATTTGTTGTGATCAATTACTTTGGCAGTAAAGTAATGTGACTACAAATAAATTAAATAAAAATTTAAGGTCAGTGGTTGATAGCTTTAATTGCACATACATGCTTTTACAGTTCGCTTGTTAGCTAGACTGATAGAGTGGTCTTGACTCTGATCCTAGTTTCATGCCTATAGACTGCAGGTTCTATATGGATTGTCCTAAGCATGCACACATGTGTACATGCGTGACACGCAGAATGGACTGGCGTGCAAACAGAAGGGCGTCAAATGCAGGTGCGTGTGAGATCTGAAAGAGGCTTGTTTTTGCTTGTCACACCTCAGACCTGTTGGTCTGTTCTATTGTATGGGCTTTTAAACTGAACCAGAAGATTATTTTAAACTTCTTTTTCACTGGGGGCTGAGGACTAGCCCCCTTCACACTGATAGCTGCCTGGTTAAGCTCAACCTCCAACAACACAGACCTAGAAGACGTTCTCTTAATACAATTCGCAGATTTCCATGAATTCATGTATCTGTAAAATATTAATAATTTTAATATTAATTAATTTTTTCAGCATCGTCCATTTTTACATATTCTAATTACCCCGCAACCTGTACCAGGATATGCACATTAGAAGATGGATGGCTGGATCTATGGGTGGGAATTACCCAATTCACTGTAATTTGGTGAATAGTGCTTTTCAAATTAGAAGCGGCAACACAATTCATTGTTTCCCATAAAAATGTGGCAATAAAGTTGCTGGGGTCCTTGTCAGGACTCACCGCTGGCTGTCCTCAAGCTGGTGTCGGCTTGCGGCCTTTCTAGAATAATCCAATGGCTGGGGAACGGGACCTGGCCAGATCAGAGAAGCACAAAAAGTTATATTATGAGACGGCCCAGCTTCTGAAATCCATACTTATAAATAAGTTATAAACATTCTGAAGAGAATTCTGCAGTCAAAGCTGACCATTACAGAAACTAATCCAGCCTTCTGTGGGCTTCTGGAGGCTTTAACTTTTGTTTTTTTTTTTCTTTTTTTGAGATATGGCATCTAGTGAGCTCATTTGGAGACACTGTGGCCCAGCTGAGTCTACCCCATGGAGAAGTCCAGAGGAAATGAAGATGCCCTTACTGGTCCGACCACAGGGAGAGCTGCAGGGGGCGGAGCTGGCCCGTCGCTCAGTGGCAAAGGGGGCGGGTCTCTCATTGAAGGGGGGGTATCCCACAGTGTGCTTCCTTCCCCCTGATACGCCAAGGTGACTGTCGACGTGGCAAGCTGAGTAGATGGCTGCAGCTGGCAGGTCACCTAAAACACATTAAGAAGAATCTGGAAGCTTTACACTAAACCTGGGGAGTCTTATCAAGAAACAGAAGATTAGCACGATGCAAATTCAGCTGTCCTGTGACACGGTGAATATGGAGGTGGACTGACAAGAACCTGTCAGTCCACCTCCATATTGTGGCCTCCATGACCTTGGTAAGTGTGCATCCCTAAAAAGCACCAAGATCCAGTCTATGCACTGTCGCTGTCCGTAGACTGAAAGGACCAATGAAATTGCTCTTTTCAGTGCCCTTAGAATCCTGGTGCTATGTGGGGGTTGAGGTTCACTGTTGGAAACAGCCAAACCAAATATAACTGAAGATCCAGGTTGGAGCACTTTAGCCTTCTCTCATTGACGTGGAGCCGACCCCACTTACCATCACAGGTCACCTCGACTGGGCCCGTCCATCTGAACGCTGGCTTCTTTCCCCGCTCCTCCTTCACCTGAACTTTCTCGATGAGGCCCAGGCTCGTCAGGACGTTGGCAATGTCGTAGAGACGCCTCACCTTCGCTGGAGACGTCGGCAAGGGAGATCACAAGTCAGATCTGCACTTTACAGACAGCGAGTCAGAAAACAGAACTGATGTCTTACAGGGAATGGACATCGTGAAAAGGTGTTGAGGTCATACTCAAGAGACAAGAGGTTTTTTTCCGGTGTGGGGAAGTGAGATGTTTTTAAATTTAGCCTAAGTTTATTTTTCGGACCCAGCAGTGCCTTCTTTCTTTAAAATAAAAAAGAAGAATGATACTGAAGGTTCTTCTGTAACACTTTCTGTAAATGCTATGTCTATAAGAATCAATAAACACATTCATAACACATTATACTGCCTTCATAAAGCATTATAAACATGGCTATAAATATTTATAGAAAGGCATAACACATTACAGCAATGTTTATTTTCATTATAAACGCTTTATGAATCTCTCATATATAATGCATATTAGATACCTTTATAACGCAGCATCCTAAATGCTTATACCGACCATTACAACGCATAATAAAGGTATCTGTAGTGCATTGCAGATGACAAGTATTGTGTTTCCCCTACCATTATATTAGGGGGGCATCCCGCCCCCCCAACAGCACCTCCCGCCCCTCCTTGAAGGTCAAGTTAATTTTAATTTTATTTTCTATATAGCGCCAGATCACAAGAGAAGTCATTCAAGGTTACCTTTCCTATACATGGTCCTTTTATTAAACAAACTAAATAGCCTTATGGTATTTATCTTATTTACACAACAGCTTGTCATTTTTGTCTCTACACGGTCATGCATTTACAATTCTCCTCTGCTCTCTGTACCGCGCGTGGTGGAGTTCCGCCTTGATGCGCGAGCCCAGACAGGTGCGCGCACACACAGGTGAGCACACTCCCACCAGCGGACAGAGCGCGCGCGTCGGGAAATGTGTCGCGTCAACCAGCTGAAAAGCAGACAAAAATATCCCCCCTCCCCCCCACAAGCTGTAAACCTAGGGGAAACACTCTACTGGTTCTTTTTTCTGCTGCAATGAACTTGATTTCATATGAAGGGGGGGGTGGGGGTGGTCGGCTTCCTGTGTATCAGTCCAGCTATCTGCTTTTGCCAACGACCCTAACAGACAGATCTTTGGTGTGATCTGATTAAAGTTACACAGCCAACGACCTCCTGCCACTTCCTGATGACATCACAGCTACGTTACAGCTTTGGTCAGATCGCTCAACAGCCCTGCAAGAGCAAGACACTCTCCTCAAAATAAAAGTCACGGGTCAATTAAGGTCACCGACACACATTTATAAAGCTGGTTGGATACAATGCAATTCAGGTCCATACCTTGTTCAAAGCAACATCAGCAGGATGTTTTTTGGGATCTAAACTACTAACCCTTAAGATAGTAACCTGCATCCTTTAAACCTGATGCCCGTAACAAGTGCCAGATCAAATTTATATTTTATTTATTTGGCAAATGCTTTTATCCAAAGTAACGCACATTTTGTTGAGAAGGCAGAGTGAGACAATCCCTGGAACAACTGGGGGTTAAGGGCCTTACCCAGAGGCCCAACAGTGCAATCACACCGCTGACTCTGGGATTTAAACCACCGACCTTCCGATAACACAGCGT
>JAODJW010000001.1:12787339-12812270 GCA_026777045.1 Hyperopisus bebe | reverse complement strand
CTTACCCAGAGGCCCAACAGTGCAATCACACCGCTGACTCTGGGATTTAAACCACCGACCTTCCGATAACACAGCGTGCTAACCTGCTGGGCCACACCACCATCTCCAGATGACGCATTCAGGAAAACAAAAAGAGCCTCACTTTTATACTTGCTGCGACTGTCGGTGTCTTGGCTCTCATCAATGAGGACTCGGGCTGCCAGATCCAGCGTCACCGTCCGCATTTCGGACACCAGGAAGAGCGTCACGAACTTCTGGCTCAGGAAGCGCAGGGACTTGTCCTTGCGTCCACCAGCCGCCCCTATGGAGGAACGGTGTGAGCTACCAAAGCTGCCAAGATTAGGCCATCAGAGCCCTTTGGACCAGTCCCACGGACACCTTCAACCAGAGCTGGCACATGTGAGCGGAACTGACTCTCCATACTGCACCATAACGGTGATGGAAACGTAGGATGAAATGCTGAACTGAAAGTCAGTCAATAAATGAATCTTGCGTTGTGTGTAGCGTAAGCCTACAGGAGATTTTTTTACAGGAGATGTGCAATGCTGAGTCATATCAGTCATGAGTCATAATGTCATCATATCACCCAGAAGTACTGAAACACAGTTTAATTCTGTAAAGAAACATTGCGGCTGTGTAGGGTGATTTCATTCTAGCATGTTCAGACAGACATAAGTGGGATCAGAAACAGAACATCGACACTCAATCCCACCAGGGAATAGTAACCCTGCTGGCGCTGAGCTTAAACTTCCTGGGTGCCTAACCAGGCGTCATGGCCGCCACCATCCTGCGGGACCCGGTGTGCGCTCACCTGCGGGACCTGACTGAAGATGGCTTCGAGGCCACAGACCTCAGAGCAGCAGCAAAAGGATTTGAGAGCTTTTGTGTTTTTTCTCACATTGTTGGATTGGCCATTCAGTAGTTTATCAGATGTGTACAGAAAGGGGATCCCGTGTCATGCTTCGGTGTGGTCAATGTGCATTTCTTTCAAATGTCATAAAACCCTTGACAGGTAATTAAGAGCAGATCTTAATCAATCTTATTTGATATGCTGCTTCTGGTAAAGACAGATATATGTTTATTATACAAACACCCACACCCCCCTCCATCAGGTTTTGTAAACAGAAGTACATTGGATACACACACACACACACACGCGCACCATCAAAATAACAGGTTCTATCATATTGTGGAATGTCCCCACAATGTAATGTAATGAATACCTGGACCACATGTGAGCACACACACACACACACACACACGCCCCCCCCCAAGCCCAAACACCGGCCACTTCCTCTTACCAAAGCCAGCCTCCGCATAGCCTTCCTGCACAGCTGCCTCCCCCGTCTGCATGCGCTGGCAGTCCTCCTCCTGCAGGGGGCAGCACTGCCTCCATCCCGAGCCGCGCAGCTCGTTCAGGGTCTCCCGCAGCCTCTGGCGCCCATGCCAGAGGTACTGGTTCTTTGCCACACGGCTAACCAGCTTCAGAGACTCCAGTACGTTCACGATATCATAGAGCCTCCGGCGCTCTGCCCCTGATGTATGGGAACAGGGGGAGGGTGATCAGATTCGGGGGCGCAGAGGAGCAAAATAATAAACAAAGCAAAAGTACAAGGAGGCACACAGTGATATTCCCGCACAAACACACCACTGCCGTCTGTCACAACGAGTGAACAAAACCACCTTTCCTCTGAATTACAGAAAGCCTAAAAAAAGAAAAGGAGAATTTTAAAGAGGATTAAAAATGGGGTCCTTCATTTTCCTGGCTCTTACCGAGGCTCACAGCTACTTCGTCAAGTGGGATGCTTGTTGCCTCAGAGGATGCTGGGTAATCAGGGTACAGGGCCAGAAACTTCTGACACAGGAGGCCTAAGCTTTTTCGTTTCCTGCAGGGCCTTTTCTCAACGTCATGAGCACTCTCACCGGGCACCTCGAACTAAACCAGACACACAAAAACAGACGCGTGGGCTAATCAGTGAGGGGAACCAGGTATACGACTGTCCATCCGTCCATCCATCCATCCATCCATATACCCACTTGTCCTAATCAGGGTCATGGGGGTCTGAAGTTTACCCTGGAAGCTACAAGCACAAGGCAGGGAAAACACAATGATGGGGCAGCAACCCATCGCTGGGAACACAATTAGCTCAAGCACACTGCACTAAACCACTGACTGAAATCAAACGAACAAATATTTGTGGTCAGTGTGTGAACTGAGAGACAGACTTGCTATGGAAAATGGAACTATACTGCTATGCTTCAGATTAGTCCTGTGCTCATTAAGTTTTCCCTTACCAGGCATGAGTGGGTGTATGTGGGGGTAATCACATGACCTCACCTGGCTGGGGTCGTCCAGCGCCACCCCATCATTTTTGTTCTCAATGGGTCGGAACAAGACCTTTCTCATCTCGCGGTCGCGCATGTCTGGGCTGGCAGCCTGGATCAGCACCTTCAGGTTGGCGGTGGGTGACCAAGTCTCGGCGGCCACCTGGTCCGCCGGTTTGGTGGGAGTGGCGTGGAACTGCTCAGAGCACAGCGCCCTCCTCCCTATCGGCACGCTAGCCACGCTGTCGCTCTTCAGCGGGACCTTCCTGCGTTCCACTGGGGGATGGAAAACATTTTCCTGCCAAGGGTGTAAGTTAAAGGTCATTTGAAACCAGTAAAAGTGCACAACCATTTAAATATACATACACAATAATTATCTAAATCTAACATTTTAAGTTTATGTTAGCCAATGTAAAAATGAAATGTGCCAAAATTTTAAATCTCTTTGGAAAAACTTTAACAATATACCGTAAATACGCAATAAAAACAACCATCAACAACTACAACCTATTTCTTCTCATCATTATCATCATCATCATCATCATCATCATTATTATTATTATTAAAGGGACGCGCGTTTTTGACAGGAAACACTTGCCTTATGACCATTTTTGACCTCATCTCCATCCGTTGCGGATTTGTTCAGACCGGGACATGTTAGATCTTTCAAAGCTACACAGTCACTTTCCATCTGCAAATAAATAAAATAAAAAGTACATAACTGAAACGCTGCAACTTTGTAAATGTAAAAATACTTACCACGTACACCAATCAGCTTACTTTCTCTATACATCTGCAAACATTTTTAATAGAAGTTACAAAGGCATGCCACCAAATTGCCGCCTAGTCAACATTTTCCGTTCTATTAAGAGCACTTTCAAAGTTTTTAATAACTTGCTCGTTTTGGTTTGGCTGGTTCTGGCGCAAAGATATTAACTTCTAGACCTGGCATACCGAAAGTTGAAAAAAATCTGTTCCTGCGACTTTGATCGTGTTAAAAACCGCTAAGTAATTTCGACTGAATCGACGTTGAATCATTTTCAAAAATTCATAAATATTAGTTACTTTTAGCCTTCCTCTAGAATGGGTTTCCACCTAGTTAAATGGTTTACCAAGTTACATTAGTAATTCTACGACTTTAAAATTTTACAGTAGTCAACAATGCAGTTTAACTGTTCATATTAAGGACAGTTTCAAGCCTTTTCGCCGAGTTATAATTTAAACAGCATGACTTATTTTACATAAAATGGGAGAGCAGTGCAAACCCCCCCTTCTGATCTGCAACTGTTTCATTTTTTCATTTTTCAGTAGCCACTTACCTTAACTGATTTTCCAGCCATTAATCAGCTATCTACAGTGCACGTATACAATTAGATGTTTGAAAGTAGCATATATACTATTACAGATCTCCTTCTTCAGATGTGCATATTTTCCACAGTGAACTCGAGAGCCCGCCGCAGATTCGCGCTCGCCCGGTCTTTGCCCCGGTCCTGTCGCACACGTAGCCGGCGCGCACGGCACAGCCAGGCGAGACGCCCGCTAAACTCCGCGTTTCTGGCGCTCTGCAGAAGTGCGGCTTCGCCCAGCCAATCAAAGGGGCGGCCCGCCGATGTGCGCTCGCGCTGCATCCGACTCGCTGCGGCCGCTGGCGCGCGCTCTCCGGCTCTCAGGGCTACGCCCCTTCGTCCACTATCCGGCGCGTGCGGGGTTGCACGGGCTTCTCAAAACTTAATCTTGTCAATATCAAAGTATGAAATAACTCCGCAGGCCTGGTTAATAATGGTAATTTGTGGGACTTTAATGGGTTTGGGTATTAGCGGGGTTTCTTTTGAAGAGTCTCCGGTTTTTTGGCTTTGCCAAATTGCGCGGAAAAATGCCTCGTCTCCATTCCTGGGGTGTAGATCGCTTCTCGAGGCTATTGCATAATCAGCGGCAAAGCGCCACGTGATTGGCCCGGGGTGGCCGCTTCCTCGCGCTAAATACTATTATAGGGAGAACATAGGGAAAGTAAGTCATTTACATTTTTACGTGTTATTTATAGACAGAGAATTAAAAAAGCAGGGTTGCCAACTTTGGTCAGCTGGCTGGAGTGAGACTTTAAATTCGAGGAAAGTCTGCATACACATTCACATGCATTTCCATATATGTAACAGTTGTATTACCGTGTGAATGGACTGCAGGGTCTGTAAATTACTCCAACGTTTTTGATGTAGCTAAATTTAAAGTTACAATATATATTTGCCGTGAGAGTTCTTACGCGAGCCTGAGGATCTGAAAACATGAGTGTCACGCCAGATGCGGAGGAGTTGGCAGCCCTCCAAACTTCCATTGACGGCAGCTCTTTCGATATTATAGTTTTTCTCAGTCGCTTTGGCATATGACTCAGATCAGAAATGAAATTCTCATAACTATTTCTACAATCTCAAAAATGCAAAATCTCATTATTTTTTTTAATCATATTGTAAATGCTTTGAATTGATGGATTGCTCTCAGTTGGATCTTGACTTTAACCAATAGATGGGTGATCTACCAGTGATCAACTAGTTCACTAAAGTAGCTCAGAGGTGCATCTCATGAAACTTCAGTTGGCAGCCTATATTGACTGAGCACAACACAATGTTACAATTTGGCAATGGAAAAACAACAAATGAACAGGCTCAAAAGCCGGTAAGAATAAGTAAGGCTGCACGATGGAAGGGTAAGGAGGCAAAACAGAGGAAGAGGTAGAAGAGGCCAAGAACAGAGGCACGTTCCTGATGAAATAAGGGCCACACTTATGGACCATGTCCTCAATCATGGCCTTACAATGGCTGAGGCTGGTGCAGCCGAATGTTGGGCGATCAACTGTGTCCTCAATCATTCAAACGTTTCATAAAGACAACAGGTATGTAATCCAACAATGTGCACTGTATTGTAAGACTGTATACGTACTGAAGTGGGTCATGTTGCAGTATTCCACTTGCATTTTATAGTATACAGTAAATATTTTTAACTAATTATATAGTTACATACTAGGCATATACTGTAGCACACACATATGTATGCATATTTACAGTGTGCACATATGTATTCATTTGTGTGTGTTTGTGTGGTACAGTATATGTAATTTTGTACTGTAGAAATTGATATATGTCATACAGGAAAAGTATAACTTTGTGCATTTTCAGTCATTGTCACCAAAACCTTAGCCATAGTTTACATCAGAAAATACTTACAGAGTACGCTGTTTTGTTGAAAACATAGCTAAGCATTTTGACCATCATGTTTGTGAATGACGACACAAGGACTTGTCATTCTGGTAGCACTGACAAGTTCATTGACATAAATATTTGCTTTTGAGGGATAAACTAACAATTTTGAGAAAGTTGGAAACTATGCAGGTGATCCATCATGTGGTGCTGTTTGTACGAACTGTTCCGAGAAATGTCACTTAATGTTTTGCAAATATTAAGGATGATTCGAGAAATGCACCAAAGCGACTGAGAGAAACTGTAAAACCCAAATTTTCCGAGAAGCTGATAAGCTCACTGCCACCTTTAAAACTTTCTTGCATTTTATTTTTTTGGGAGAGTGGAGAGGCATATTTAAGGTAATTTAAAAAAAAAGGCTTTTTAATTTTAAAGCTGTTGCAGTGTCTAGGAAGCCATGTCTAAAAATGGGGAATATTGGACAGCACACGCAGAAGGCTGTGAATCCACTTGTTCCGTTTACTTGTAATTATCGTAAGATTTTCAGAATAATGAGAAAATAACACGGCATGTGTTATGCTGTAAGTAATATGTATCAAATAAATTGTATCAAATGGCATAAAATCACAGCATGGTAAATACAATCTGTTCAAGCGTGCAACTTTCTTTGAGATTTAGCCTTACAAGAAATACCAACTTTTCCAGTTGAATTAAATAAATAAGTTCAGTATGGTGACCATATATCTTACCACATAAGCGCTGTTTCTCTGAAATTTAAGTTATATTGCAGAGAAACAATCCTTATATACTTACATATGCTACACCTTTTGCCCAGATTTCATATTTCTGTCCTAAAATATCTCATGGATGCAAATTAGCTTTAACAGTGGGGCAAAAGCAAACTGAGTAATTTTAGGTAAGAAACAAGCATCGCACTGGTGATACGTCAGACTCTGGCATTTCCACATTTTCTTCTCTTTTGAGGAATTAGGAACTCCCAAATGAGCAAAATTGATGTCAAGTCTTTCAGTTTTAGTCTAATACTTGTTGCTGAATGCCTATGGCACAAACCAACCAATCACACGTTCAGGTGACGAATGCCCAGCCTTCATTACTAGCTATGACAGTGAGGGAGCCTAGTGCCTGGCAAGGCGGGTGACGGGAGGATCTCTCTGTTTATTTTAGCCGAACAGACCGTTTCCAGTCTTTCGGTGGCATTGTAGTCGCCCACGTTGCTATGGTGACACAGATGGTGATGCAGACAGGCATTTGTCTGGGCTCCATGAGCCGCAGCGGCTAGCCGCTAATGACAATATGTAGGAGGCAGGCCCGGCTTTTGCCCGGGCTGTAAACGAAAGCACTACCTACTGTTTCACTATAACCAGGCCGGAAGAAGTGCCAAGCCTCCTGCACATAGCTATCTAGCCACCCACACATTTATGTTAAAGGCAAAATCGATGAGATGTAGTAATTGGCTTTTAAGGTAGAAAATCGCTTTGGAGTAGATGAACGGGGGCATGGGTGTGTACCAGCAGACTTCATTAATATCCATTAAGTGTAGAAAGGGAATTGATTTGCTAGTATATGTTAATAGGATATATCCGTGACATCCAGTCCTACAACAGCCGTTTCATGTTCTTGATAGCCCTGAGAGCTTACCAGATTGATGACCAAGGCAGATTAATCCTTTGGCTTTTAATGGTGTGGGAGGGCAAGTGATAAAATGATGGATAAGTATCGTGTTAGAAACCCCATACTGTGTCCTCTATCATCTCTTGGGACTTACCTGCCACTGCTGTTGGTACTAAACACGGACTCTTTGGCTTTCCCGCTTGCAATCTGTGGGGTTGCAGCTGACCCCAATGCAGGGGTTGAGTGGAGACCTGAAGATCAGCTTGGCCTCTTGTAACAATGCCTAGTAATGTAGGGTTCTGCTGTATCTACAGGTAGATCGCATACAATTAATTTCTGTAGCATGCATTAAAGTTACCATCTAGCATGGACCACCTCCTGTAGGAGGAAACTGGCACCCCGGGAGAAGAACACATAAAATGCTGATACGTGCAGGATGACGACAAAGTCTGTGCTGCCCTCTGAGCTGCTGTGACTCTGAGCTTTCAGAATGGTGCCTGTTTAATTCTGGCCTTACACCAAATGACTTTCACAGCGATTTCACCGTCACAGACAAATTTCCAGTGAGTTCCACTGAGAGTTTTGCTACAGTTGTGACGCGTTCCTGTCATCCCAGTCATTTCCTGTAAGGTGGTCTGGATATCTGTCTTAAGTCAGTCTTTTGCTTGTCTTGACATTGTCAGCATCCAACAGGTGAGCTTTCTCCAGCACCAAACAGGAAGTAGCAAAGCGGGTCCAGGATCTCAGGTCAGCTAGAGGAGAAGACTTGGAGGAGACTCCAAAATAACATTAAGTGCAATACAGAGTACAGTATTTTCAGTACAGAGGTACAGTATTTTGAACACAGGTTCCCTTGCATTTCCACTGCACTGTAAAGATACTTTTCTGTTTTGCACTGCTTTGTCCTGTTGTGTAATGTTATTTTTCTATACAAAGAAACAGTGAATGCACGTTTTGCAGGAGTTATGCTCTTTATTGCCTTTATTCTATGTAAAACAAAAGCAAATGTACAGCACATGTACAGTGAAACATTCTTTGTAGTACTAAGGTACAGCAAAATCAAAAGGAATCTAGTTGCAGTCTTCCAAATATTGACCCTGCAAGATCCCCAGTTTTTGCAAAATTATGGTCTGTGACAAAAAAATTCTGTGACTAATGGCACATTGTATTTACATGTTAGAATGCGTCAGACTTTAGTCTTTAAAAAGTTTTTTTCAGAGTCATTTCAAAGTCATGTAGCATGTGATTAGCATAACTCTGCTTTTTTCCGGAAAGCTGTGTTTGTTGAGTCATAGTCCCCTATCATTTCCACTGGGATATTTCTTTCACAATGGGAGCCTAGAGGGAATAATGCCAATCCGTTACAGCTGTTGTGCTATTGGAGGCTGTTCCCTTAAGTGATTAGTACCCTGCTAATAGTTGCAGTCTCCTGGGACTTGAACCTGTAACCATCAATCGCAAATTTGATATTAATAGTCTGCTCTGGAATTGCATTTTCGTCTGTCGTAGTGGGCCACTGCATGCACAGAAGTAACTGCAATAAACTATTAAATCCTGGTGTTATGTCACATGACAGCCTACAAGACAATACCTCTGTTTACTTTGATTGCTTACATTAAGGTTCCCCATTTTTGGTCTTGAAGGGCCAGAATCACAGTTTGCAGATTTTTCTGCTCAAAGACATCTCAAGCGGGCACTTACCAGGTTTAGCAGGTGCGTTTGAACAGAAAAGTCTGCAAGCTGTGGTCGATTCTGGTCCTCCAGACCGGATTTTGGGAACACTGGCTTACACTGTGCACTCGTCTGTTGGCTACATGCACACGCTCACCTGCACATGACGTGACATGCAGTGCCAGCTGTTTCTCATCAGTATCTCATAGAATGCAGTGCGATCAGATCTTACATGTGCAGTGTTTAATGTTCTTTTTTTCACGGACCCAGTGCTTCCTTCTATTCTTCCCTTTGGCAGGTGTTTTCCAAGCCTGCGGTCTCATACCCATAACCCTACATAACTTTGAATAAATATGCAAAGCAGGAGTACCATTACCTGGGGGGAGGGAGGGCCAATCAATCGCCAGGCCATGGTGTGCTGCAGGTTCATTTGTTCAATAATTAGGTAGAGTCTTTGAGTACATAAGAACAGTAAAGACTTGTATGCACTGCTTCCAACCCTTTAGTGCTGGAAACCTTGCTTTAAGCAGATCCTTTGCTATATTATTCTGTCTTGCTAAGGTCACTGATAGAATGGCTCACTGGGAATTTAGACAATACTTCTTGTACATAATACACGACAAACAATACAGTCAGCAGGGTCTAAATATTTGAGAGTGTTTTTCAAAGCCTGTCATGAACAATTTTAAAGCAATGCCTTTTCATATCTGGGGTGCTGTAAACTGTAACAGCTAAGGATGCTGGGAAGGGCTCCATCATTGTGATGATCGCTCAGGGTTGGCGAGAACATACGACTTTGGGCTGAGAAACACTGCAAACCAGACTGTGGGCTACTGGTACCGCTGGGAAATCTGCTGGCTTTCTGCTGTCTCACACCACTGGCTTGATTTGCAACCAGTGGTTCTTCTCGTGTGAGAGCCAAACCCTGTTGTTGTCATTCTCCTTGACCTAAAGCTCACCATGTCAGCGCTGAAGGGAGGGAATTTTATTTATGATGTGTGTTCAGGAATTGACATGTTTGTGGGGTGTGGGGACGGGGCCGCGGGGGGGCAGGTCGAGCATGGGTGTGGAGCCTATCAGCCTATGAGTCGCTGCAACGCATAGCCATGGCACAGTCGCGGAGTCTTGTTGTCCACCATACCAAGCACGGAGATTGGGCAGGTGACCTGTGGCATGCTGAAACTCGACGCTATTGGCAGGCTTGCTCTCCTTTCCTGCCTGCCCACTCGTTCACATAGGTTACTCACATCTGGTGTGTCATTCGCTTCGCCAGCATTTGTCTGTAGAAGGATAATTACCACATTAACCCCAGAAACACTTCGCCTTCGACTCTGCACGGTAGTGCACTCCTTTTTTCAGAAGCGTGTTCGCTAAATAATCAGAAATCTGAAGATTGGGGCCCCATTGCTAGTGTAATGCATACAGTCCTGCACTTCATCTCTCTCCTAATGCTAATAGAAAACCGGGGTCGGCCGAAAAGAGAGGCACCCGTCTGAGGATCCGGGGAGCTGTCAGGGATTGTGAGGAGGGCCGGGCTCGCGGAGCGAGGCCCGTCCTAACAACTCGGGAAATTGCCGAGGCACCGCGTCAGCCCGGCCGGCCCTTTTTGTTTAGGAAAATGAGGCGGCATAAATGGGACGCCGGCTCACCAGCCATGGGGTGCGGTCCGGGGGTGTGTGGAAGACAGGTACGGTCTGGATGTCTTTACCCCGCCGCTCCTCGCCCTGCTGTGTGCCCCCAGTCAGGTGACCATGGGTCTGCATGCCCCTCTCTCTTTCATGCCATTTATCCTCTTGTCATCAGACCTGTCCCTAGAATCGGTCAGCTACTGTGGCAGCTTGAGGCTTTTCTGATTAACAGTAATGTTCTCTGTCCTCTCCTCACCGGACAAGGATCAATATCTATTAACAGCCAATGAGGGTATTTTGCTGTCCTGAATTAAACTGGTGTCCCTGGTTTAAAAAAGCCTCTGTTGCTAATAATAATATGACCCCCCCACACACATTGTGTTAATAAGCTACCATACCTTTTATTGCAATATGCTGTATGCTGTGCTACAAAAATTAAAAAATTCCACATTGTGAGTAGTGGAAGCTTTTTTGTTCATGATATCTAAAAGTTTTGCCAAGCAAACGGCAAATTAAATGTGTTTTTCACCCTTTTCCCCTTCTAACATGACTAACGGTTGACTAATCACTTGATGTTATTAGGTTAGCATACAGAGTATTTACCAGAACACTACAGTATTGAGACATTTTTACATTAAGTTGTTTGTTAGCATCTCTGCAGTGGCTTGTTCAGATCAGTTGGTCAGTGTAGGAAGAGCTATTGATTCCATAGAACTAATTACTGTTTTGAAATGGGGGTTTGGGGGGATGAGGAGACGAGCTGATCGTTGCCATGGGCAGTGAGCTCTGTGTCATTCCCAGTACTGAATTATCTACAAATAAATGCTTTGAAGGTTCAAACCAACACCATGCAAAATCCAGATGGCAAGATGACTTCACGACTTCTCTGTCCTAAAAATGACAGGTGTGAGCATGGAGCATTAAAAACATTAAGGATTTTAATTAAACACATCTAGGATCTAGTAAATACAGTAGCTAGCTGATGTTGAACAACTACAGGTTACTCACGATAAAATGTCGTAGAGTGTCTAAGCCCTGCTTTCCCTAAATGTATGGAGAAGAATTAATTAAAAAATGTCAAAGCAGTGGATATGAAATTGCTATATGCAATGAAATAAATATTGCATAATAAATATGAACATATTAACAGATTATTGTTCAAATTCTCTAAAATGACTCCCTTGGGATGTGCTGGTTTTTTCCCCCTTTGTTGTATAATGTTCTTGATCGCATCGAACAATACAGAATAAAATATAGGTAAACACTGATCAGACTTCACAGGCGTACATGGAAAACAGTCAGACTGCCCCTTGCTTTGTTTTTAAGAATAAAGAAAAGACACTGGCTTGGACAAACAGAACTGTTATTTTGCTTGAAAACAGCAATTTCCTCAGTACAGAAAAAGCTGTTATTACTCACCAAGCAAGTCGCGTGTGATTTTATTTTAAGGAAGCCAAGCACTACTCCCCCTCCTAGAAATCATGGCGTCAGGCGGTGACTCCTTACCGCCCCCCTCTCTCCCACTGTCCTATATATTTCCTCACTAGCAGAATGAACTCTCTTCCCACGATGCCCTTTTTGCATCTTATATCACTTGACCACATCACCCATACTCTGTAATGCACAAAGCTGCGGCAGACTGTTCTCAATGCTGTCATAAAGGTCTGGGAGGCTCCCCGCACTTCCGTTTCAGCTTCTGAGGCCCAGTGTCACCAGCCTTGCCCCTGCTGACTCCCACCTCCACCATCTGTACTGTGGCAACACCCTCGTCACTTTTTACTGATTTTTTTTCTTTTAACTACGTAGTGTGGAAGCTCAGTTGGCTTACACCTTCCAAGAGTGATTCCTGCTGCGTGTGTGTGTGTGTGTGTGTGTGTGTGTGTGTGTGTGTGCGTGTGTGTGTGTGCGTGCGTGTGTGTGTGTGGAGGTGTGGGGAGGAGGGAGGTTACATGTGTTGCTCTTATGTCTACCTACAGTCTAAAGACATGCAGTGTAAGGTGACTAAGAGAGAGTCCAGAGGGAGTTCAGGTCCAGAAAGTAAAAATCCAGACCAAGGTTTTGCTTTACCCAACCAGTTGAGTACTCTGGGACCGTGACTCTTTATACTCAACTGGTTGGTTGAAACAAAGTCTGGATTTTTACTTTCTGGACCTGAACTATCCGCCATTGAGTCGAACTGGAATAAGGTGAAGTTACCCATAGCGTGTGATTGTGTATACGCCCTGCAGTGGATGGGCATCGTGTCCTGCTTTGTGCCCTGTGACTCCTGTGCTATGCTCTGTAAAATGGGTAGATAGTCACAGGAGCTGCTCATCAGGACTCTGTTGCTCCAGGCACTGTCCGTCCAGCTAACGCCCAGGATCAATCAGACATGTCTGTGCAGGGCAGGAAAAACACAGAGCATGTTTGTCTTCAGGAAGACATCTTGAACCTGTCTGGAATGCAGCTACCTGTTACTCAGTGTTTTTGAGTCCCTGCACTGCCCATTACTCCGTGATGAAATGGGTCAAAATGCTTTGAAATGAATAATCACTAATGAACTGTGCACCACGCCTGGCGCCTCCTCTAAATTTAAAGCACAACATGGCCTTATACGCAAGCCTCATGCACCGGGCGTCTGCCAAATGTAAACCTTGGCTGAATAAAACATATTCATTCTGGGGTGGGGGGTGTTTTTGGAGACTGTACTCCCCAGTCACTAACATGTATCGGTGAGTGAAAGCTGTTACTTTGGTCTGATGATAGAAAACCTTACCTCAGTATTCAGTCCCATGGCATTAATGAGACTGGATTTAAAGATACCATGCATAAGAGATGTGTTACACTGCTACATAGAAGTGTGCTCTGTGTAATGCATGTGAATTACACACGTAGGTTTGACACACTGCATTTCAGATGGGGGCAGAGGGATTATGTGGGTTTCCTTCAGGTTCTCCAGTTTCCTGCCACAAAAAAACATCTGGTTAGTGAACTAGTGTCTCCAAATTGCCCATAGCGAGTGAACATGTGTCCTGTGAGGGACTGTCATCCCATCTGGCCTGTCCCCTGCCTTGTACCCTATGCTTCTCACAGTAGACTTCAGACTCACTGTGATCCTGTACTGTATGTGGTTATGGGCAGGGTTCCAGTTACACAGTGGATTTTGGGGGAGCCCTGTTTTCCAGGGTGCACCACGACTCCCCAAGTCACGTGCACGCGCATACATATTAGTGCGCGGCAGTGCAGTCAATAAGAGGGTTACTGCGAAAACCATTCTACCATTACTACTGCAGGCAGTTAATACTGTCAGTATCATTTCATTTAGGCATGAAATGACAGCGTAAGAATCATGCATGAAGTTTAATAGCCTAATCAGAGTAAACAAAAAGCAAAATGAGAAAAGCAGAGGGACGCGGGTAACATCTTTCTGCTTCTTGCACACCCCCCAAATGTCTAGGGGAGGCTGTCACAGGAGCTCGTGTCCTTATCAGGGGGGCTGAACTCCCCGTAGCTCCCCCGTAATTCGAACCATGATTTTGGACATTGGATAGATTTCTTTGCATTGTAAAAAGCCAAAAGTGTAAGCGTTGGGTTACATCCCCAAACCAGCAGGCCGTGCAGTAGGCTGCAAACTCCCACGTCTGAGTCAGCAGAACACCAGAGATGCAGAGATGCTGCAGGCGACGCGCGACTGACGATCCTTCATATGCTAAAAATGAAGTTATCTACCCGCACTCTTATTTAATGGGAAAATGTGGAAATATGAGACGTGCTTTCAGTTCCGCCCTTGCTGAGACCTGGGCTATTTTTGGCGGAGTCCAGGGAAGGTTAATTAAAAATCGAGCCCTCGCTTCTGAACTGGTAACAAGTATAGAGAGTTTCTATTTCGGACCTAATCCAATAGAGACCTGGATGACTATGTAAATATTAGTGTTTGTCCAAGCAAGTTAGGATAAATAAGTCATTTTTCCTTGCAGGGGTATTGAATCAAAATACTTCTTAGAAACATTCCTTCTTAAGGTGACCCTTATAGACTGTGGCTGAGTACTTCATGCTGTGGTACAGTATCTCCAGGGTCGTGGGTTCAAATCCCATACTGTTGTGTAGTTGTTCTCTGCAAGGCTCTGGAGATCCTCAAGGCTTTCCATGGCCAGATAAGTGGTTACCTGGTTGTTTTGGAGTTTCATCACCGTTGAACTGCGCCGTATGGCTCTTGAACTGACTGCAGTGACGGACTGCTCGATGACTTAGTGTGGTCCGAGGAGCCGGTCCAGTAAAGGGAATCTGTGACACTTTTTAGAGCTAATTCAGTCAGGCCATTATTTAATAATAATATTTAATATTTTGTAGCGGCAAGCAATGGAGCACAAACCATTGCACGGAGGAATCCTCTGCCGACTGGCCTGCCCATCTCATGTAATTTTAGCTGAGTTACTACTATCCTCTGCCTTAAACGAGGATGTGTCACGGCCGCCATCGTACATGGTAATGCAGGCTTTGAGACTCGACCTTTGGAGAGCAGGTGGGGGCTTCAAATGGTGCTGGTGGCATTTGTCAGGAAAGTCATTACTCTCTCAGTAAGAGATTAATGGTTAGACACTCTTTGACCTTGCATCCAGTCTTCAGCGGTATATATTACTGTCATATAGGAGAAGCACATCTAATCTTTTATTATTGTTTAGCTCATAATTTTATATAGAGCAGCTTTGCAGTTTTACTTATACTGCAGGATATTTTAGAGGAGCACAAAATTAGGCACAGAATGGGATATAAACTAATCATTTTTGGTCACAAGCCAGCTGGGGGCGAGCTGTGCGATATGTGCTCTGTCAGTATGAAGTCATGCTTGTTATGCCCTGTGGCAGGACCGCAGGGGGTTTGCTGTCTCCCCAGCGAGCTCAGCTCAGGCAGACCGGCGCCCCGACGAGCCAGGGGTGCGAGCTCCTCGGTGACCCCTAGGGTTCAGACAGAGACCGCGAGGTCAGAACAGTTACTGCATGAGAGCTCGGGGGGTGAAGGTCAGTTAAAGGTCGTTAGTTCAAATCCTCGATGTCATATGGTTGACTGGAGTACATAAATCACATGTAAACTGCTTTTGTGGGGGGGGGGGGCAATAACATATAATTGTATAAATAATTTATTTATGAGCTGAATACAGAATTGACTGAGCAGCTGCTTAATGTTACGCCCATGTAATGCAATATTAGCATCCACCAAAACAAAATGGCTGCCAGAAGACTGTCAACATGTGTCGCATGTCAGATTTAATTAGTGATGCAGGTGAAATCCGCTGGGCTGGCTGGCTGCCGTATCACACCGCGCTACCTGGGCCTATTTATCCCTGCTTATATCACATGGCTCGTTCACAGGTCAGGGATTTGACAAAGTTTCCGGAGAGCCACAGTGTATCCATTTGTGCTCCATGGTAGTCTGCCCTCCCCTGTGCTTACATTAAAGCTTATAAGTACTTAAGCCTACACCAGTCTGTAATATTGTATTTCTAAACTCACAAAGGCCCATGGTACGAGCGTAATCACACTGTCATTCGTATGGTAATGCTGCATGGAAAACAAGACAGTTTTTTGCCTGTGTGAGCATATTCTGCTCTGTGTTTGATGTCACGTGTGGCCTTTCATATTCAAACTGCCGTAAAAGTAAAATCCAGTTTTTGCTGAAGTACTGAAATGAATATTTCTGCTTTTAATCCCCCCCCCCCCTTGCTGGTGGGGAAATGCTGATTCACAGACAGAGGCTCATGACCCGAAGGTACACTGGCACATATCTGTCTGGTGATGAATATGAAGCTCACAACTCAGGCTTTTGCTGGCCCTTCACCCCTGGGACTGAGGCCCCCTCAGTCTGCAGCCGCTCTGGGTTTCCCTCCTGGTGTGTCGGAGCTTGACCAGGTTTTACCAAACTCCAGCTGCACTGTGCTGGGTGCTGTCTTTCCGCCCGTCGCCTGCCTCGTGTTTTCCTCCTGATAACCCTTTATCTGTGACTCTCAGACAAGCTGGGACGTGATGTGATTCTATCACAGTAGTGTCAGGAAAGGCAATCAGAAGGCAACAGCAGATATCAATCAGCAAGTATTATTGTGGCCCTCACTAATAAAACTGTAGGACTTAGCTTTCGTTTCGTTATATGAGGACAACTTCAGCGTTGCGTTCGTTGGTGCTACACTGCAGTTGTGTGAAGTATAATTACTGGCCACTAGGTGGCTCATAGCCATCATGTTCGGTCAGTCTTCAGCATGCTTGGCATGGATGGATGTGCTGATTGGCTTTACTATGACAGTGTTATATTGTGGCTTTATTTCACTTTTTTCATTGAACTTTATTTTGCTGGGAAAATCGATTAGCTTGCCATGCAATTTCAATATTCATGAGCAGCATTTTCACTAAACAGAATTTGCTTTCTTCTTATATTTTTTTTTATTTACTTTCATAAAGTCCCAGAGAACTGCACCAAAGATCTTCAGGAATTAATAACATGGTGCTTTTCACAGGCAGAGCCTGGAGTTTAATGATTTCATTGAACTGTGAATTATCTTGTATTATACCTCTACTGACATTAGAGAGTCCGGTTTCATTTCCTTTCTGAGTGTTCAAATAATGTTCACAGAAGAATGCTCCCTCTGATTGGACGCAGAGAGGCTGCTGTGCAGGGTACTAAAGGTCATGGAATGGCAGTGACTGTTAGGCCTGGTATGGAGTAGCCTGCGGGGCTCTGCCTACCTCAGTGCTCGCTGTCTGCCCCTCCCCCCTTCTCTCTGGGTGACTCAGCAGTCCATACGCCTCCAATAATCCCATTTGTTTCCCAGGCAAGTGAGAAGACAACAAAGACGGAGGACCACATTGTCACGTGGGCGCTTACCGCAACGTCGAAAACAATCGGCCGACTAAACCTTCTCGCCATCTCGGGCGTGGCTTGTCGCGGGTGTTTGCGTTCGTCCTGGCAGCCATGCCACCCAGTCGCATTTGCTTGCCAAGCATCTGAAGCTAAACACATGCATGGGAGAGCTTTAAAAAAATGCTGCCAAGCTGCCAAAAGGTAGTGGTGTTGGTGTACCAGCAGGGGGCAGTCTTTCATCTGAACCAAATAAACTTCCAATGACCCGGAGCAGTGAAAGACACACTACTGCTGAGGGTGCAATCCTTCAGATGGGATGTTACACCAAGGTCTTCAATCATTGATTCTAAGACGTTCTTCAAATCACTAGGGGATATTAACCCCTGTGCCCTGAAGATATTAGCAATCAGGGGCACCTCCCAGCTGGTTTTTAATAATACCTCAGCCCAGTTCCTTGTCCTCTAAGACTGGTGCGTGGTGTTCAGCTTGATGTGTAATAGCTACCATGCATCAGCCAGTTTGGGTGCCACTCAATGGTGTACACTCAGCCTGTCGCTGACAAATGTAGGGTATAGGTCAATTGCTAAAAAACTAGCAAGGTGTCGCATCCTCCAAAAGTTGCCCTCCCCACATCCTTGTCTGGCTGCACCTAGACTCAAAAAGCACAGATGGAAAAAAAAATCAGAAGGAATTACAGGGAAGAGGTAAAGTCTTACCATCATGTACCTTATCTGAAATTACCTGTCGCAGAGCTTGATAGGTGGAGGCCCTGTGTACAGCAGAGAAGTTAATTTTCTTCCCGGTTTAGTAGACACATCCTGGTCAGCCACTGTCCCCGACCTCTGCAGCTCGGACAAGAGGGTGGGCTGGAGGGAGACTCCTCCACAAGCATTCTTGTACCTCCCATGGTATCCCCACCCAACATCCAAGGATGGAATCATCCATCATTGCATTGTGGGGGGAGATAAGGAGAAGTGGGAATGGACCATCAGAAGATAATGGTGCTGAAGAGGGTCTCATTCCTGTCCACACAGAGCCTGACAGCATTAGGGGTTTCCAGGTCCATTGGCAGCTGTTCTTCCAGTCAGATTTAAAAATGAAAATATAAGCTGAATAGCCTCCTTCTTCACTCCTGTTATATTGTCCTGGTCATTTGAGGAACAATTATTTGTTTTACAGCTGTGTCACAGCAATATGGTGACAACCCAGAGGATCTTCTGCTTCTGGACCAGCAATTGTCACCCTGTCTGTTCTCAAACATACTGCAGGCTATGCTGTTAAATATCCATGGTCCATGGTAAAATGGTATTTTGAACAAATTTTTTGTCAGAATTCGCTTTGGTGTTGACCTCTGTTCTGTCCTTCAGAGAAACTGACACTTCATAGTCGGTGTTGTTATGTCTCCACTCCCCTAGGGGGCGCTGCTGTGTTCTTCTTATGTCAGTTGACTAACTCTCCCCTCATGCCTCTCATCTGGTAGATCCGCAGGATATGACCTCTGGCCCTTGGGAGTGATTAGGTGGTTAGAAATGCTACATCTGGCAGAAGTTAAGGATCAAACCCTGGGATTGGATCCGCTCCCCAAAAGAAGCATTGTGGCTAATGGCGGGCATTGCCAGCCAAGTCTTCCACTGATCACCTCCCCTATGGCAGCTGCTGTCTCTCTTGGGACTAACTGCATAAAATAACCTGGCCAGTTTTAACCAATGATGGGCAACATGGTTAACGCTCTTTTTTGGTTATTTCTAAGTCTGCCCGGTGGAATGTGCAGCCAGTGGAAACAGAGCGATCAAATGCCGAACAAATGCTGGGAAGCTGTATGCAGCTGTCATGCAGTTTTTTATCCCTACTTTCACTCAGTGATCCAGCTGACATTTTCCTGCCACCAGGCCCTGGATTAGGGTTTGTGCTTTTTTCAATTCACTTTCCCAGCAAGTAGCACTAATTAATGTAATGATGCTGACATTGTTTGTAAACACAACTATGACATTTCTGGAATATAGCAATTATAGCGGGCCATTACTGATGCTGTATAGGTAGGGTTAATTCTCTTCATTATGGAGAGGTATTTGAATGCATTTTAAAGAGCTCATGGGAGTTTTACTTACACGAAAATGTTCTGTGGGCAGAAGGAAAAATGAGCTCACGGAGATAACCAATCAAATTATAGAGGAGGTGGGTCCAAGAAGTGTGATTGGTTATCTCTCTGAAACAATCATTTTTCCTTCTGCCCTTAGAACATTTTTGTGTAAACATAATTCCTATTGAGGTTAGAGACCTACGTTAACGGGTAGTGAAGACAAACAGCTAAGAAACTGCCTTTCAATGATTTAATATTCATAGTAGAGTTTCCAAGAAAGTATGGATATTGTGTTGGAGTAAAAATAGAGGGTTGCAAGAAATATATATTTTCATACATGTGGGTGCATGGGGTTTGCATATTTTTATGTGTTGTGTGGCTTTCCTTTAGGTCTTCCACTTTCCTGCCGTAGTGCTAAAACATGTGGTTAGCCGGATTGGCGTCATTAAATTCCCCATAGCGTGTGATCATGTGAGTGTGCACTGTGATGGATTGATGTCCTGTCCACGGTGATCAGCTGCCTTTTGCTGCCTGGAATGGGATAGAGGCTCCCTCTAACCCTGCACTGAATAACCAGGATGGTAGATGGACAAATCGTGCTTATTTATATGTCGATTCATATATCTGTGGTTTCGGCTGTGCTGACTCAATGCTAATCTGCTGCGAGAAGGTGAGGGCTGATAACAAGGCAAAATGAGAGATGATCCCATGTGCATGTCATTCAAAAAGATGGGAAAGGGTTAAATGAAGTAGGAAGAAGGAGGGAACTGCTGATGAAGATCAAAAGATAACAGAAAGATGGGGGTAAGCTGAAGGGAAAACGACTGGAGTCAGTGCCATAAGCCCATACTTACCCAGTCCCAGGGCATGGAAGATGCTATAGGACGATAAGGGTCTTACTGGTTGGCCCGGAATCTTTATGAACTGAAGGCCTGATTTTTAAATGAGGTTAGGAGACCTATTTTATGTGTGTAACATGGTTTATGGAAGCATACACCCACGCATCTATACAGCCATCTTTCAGCTGCTTAGCCAGTACAGGGTTGCAGGGTGCTGGAAACAGACATCAGAAAATAAGATTCCATCGGTAACTTACCATAGCTAGAATACATTTTTGTATTTTTTTGTTTTATAAGTAATTATACAATTACATCTATTGTACTCGCTCATCAATTATAGGACCCAAAGTAATTTCATCTTGTGTACTAATTTGTTTTTAATAACTTCAGGGATTCTGAGAGGCATTGTTGCTTCCTCTGGATTTGAAATAGAGATGAAAGCAAAGTACTTTTTTCTTCTAAGTGTTTTGGAGTGGATAGAGCCTTTGGTTTGAAATGCTGCAGTGCTATCTATGGTCTGTGGCTAAATCAATTTGCTAGATTGTATCACAGGGCTCTCCACAGTGAAATGGTAAAATAAAATATTCCCTTAAGAATGCACACAGACTGAGAACTCTGCTGCGGACCCTACAAGGTCACTTCTGAATGACTCGATAGCTCACACTTCATTGCTGACCAGAACTGCTGATCAGAGTGGAGCCGCTTATACATGCGTGTGTGTGTGTGTGTGTGTATATATATATATAGGTATTATATACTCAACAGTATATAAAATATATATACCCTGTGACCCTGACCAGGATAAGTGGCTAGAAGATGGATGGGGGGACATATATCCATACTGGGTCACTGTGAGCCTGACCCCTATCCCAGGAGGCAAAAGGCCTGCACAGGAGGGCACGTGCACACACACACACACACACACACACACACATGCACATGCACACACTTGCCCACACACACATGCACACACTGTCGTGTAATCATATCTTTATGGGGATCGCTCATTCATTTCTATGGGAAAAATGCTAATGCTAACTATGACAACCTTAACACCTACCCAGCCCTAACCATAACCATAAGTAACCAAGCAAAATACAAGTGCTTTTGCATGTTTAGTTTTTTCATTGCAGTCACGGATTTTTATAAATGAATGGGTATTCATCACGTTGTGGGGACATTTTCTCATAAGGTAAACCTGGACCACACAGACACACGCGCACACACACACACACACACATGCACACACTCATAAACAACTTAAAACTGAATGAACAAATTTTGACTATTTATTTGTAATTCTAGGCCTTTTCTTAATGTCTCAGTGGGCTAAGCCTGTGATTGAAAGATCACCGGTTCAAATCCAGCCTGGGCATAAAAGTCACGTCTGTTGGCCCTTAGGATCTCAGTAGCTCACTGCTACCGGAGCAGGTCTAAATGAGTCCCTGGAGCCAAGGCCATTTCGATTTGTTGCCTGGAGCTGGTCAGTCACGTCTGTGGTTCACAGGACCATTTATTTGGACAAGAAGTTGTGTGGGTTGTGGTTGCTGTGGTACAGGTTCGATTTTCAGTCAGATTGGCCTTCCTGTGGTACACTGGTGGACCTCCAAGGTCTGGCTTTGGGGCCCAGCTACATCAACCGGATGCTCAGTACCCTCTCTCGTCGCATGCAGTAGTCTTCAGAAGTTCTGGATTCACCCATTGGCTTCTCACAGTATCTGCAAGGGGTCCTGTGGACAAAGGGTGAAATATCAAGGGCCTGAGTTAAGCTGTAGACAGACATATCCTCACCACATTCCCACATTGTTTCTTGGGTGCTGTAGCAACCTGATCGTGTTACCACAACATCAGAGCTGAAGTGTGACTGGCATTTATTGTGCGGGAAACAGCAACCTGATAACATACAGCTCCAACTGGATACATGCAGCCACTATTTAACACTTCTTGATGCTGTTCAATCGTGATTTGGTTGTCAAGAGGTAATTCTTCATAAGTGTATTCAGTGCACTTATATTGATGATGGTGATTATGATGTCATGACCTTTTACTAGATATGCAGTTATGGAAGATGGATGGATGAATGAATGGATTATGGTTGTGGTTTTTTCTGTAACCCAAAGTATCTAACGTTTATCCATTATTTTAATTCTGGATAATTTCTGGACATTTCTGAAAAACACTGGAAAGAAAACTAAGTGTGGATATTGATCCATCAACCTACCAGCTTCCACCTGCTGTCCTGACAAATGGGGCATTCTGGCGTGCAATGTGCCTCCTCCAAACAATCGCTGTTGCACCGCCTTACATCTTTGGCCACGACTTCTCCCTGGTGCTGGTGTCACCGTCAGGTTTCTGGGTTGTGTGTCCCACACTGTCATCCCCGCCTGACAGATAATCGATATTCTCATGGTGAACCGAAATGAGAGCAGACTCACTGGAGAGGTCACTGACTCTGACTCTTACAGCATGAACACAAAATACATTCCATGGGGATTCTTTCTGTAGATCATACGCTATGTTACAATCTCATGTCAGGAGGAAGCAATCAGTTGGCCTAACATTACACTCTCTAATGAACTGAGAGCAGTTATGGGTTGTATCCTGAAGTGTGGTTACATATCCACAGATGCCTCAGTGACTATTAAAATACATATAAGAAGGGTTGTGCAAGCTCTTGAGGTCATCATGCGGAAGGGAGTCTTCTATACTATAATGAGCAGTTAATAACAGATACATACACATACAGACTTGCAGCTAGAGAGTCGAATAATGACTGGGTGTTGAGTAGGTGTTTGTCAGTGTCATGCTCACAAGGCTTTCTGCTTTTTTAACTATTCTCCGTGCTGTTGTCACACACGTTCAAGGCAAATCGATGTACCGTCAACATTGCACACATAATTAAATCGTACCTTTTGCTACGATGTCGATGCTACAGTCAATAAGAACCAACCGCAGGAAATTAATAGAACTGGTTTGGCCTATAGGTAAGCAGCTGTTTGCCAGTTAAATGCCAGTGTGTGCTCAATTCCAATGCAGATTGCATCTAAAATCCAAAACAACTACTGGACTGAATGAGCTCTCCAGTGCTCTGCGTGGAGATAATTCATTCATTTCTTTTGGTTTTCTCAAATAGGAAATGACTTAGGGGAGGATTGGGGGACAATATGTTGCTGCTGCTGGTTTAAATCTCTAGATTCTTGCGTTGGTTATACTGAACAGCATTTAAGGAATGAACTAATAGCATTTAAATGGCAGAAATCTCCAAAGAGAGATCTCCCTGGAGAAAGAGGTGGTTATTAAATTTGCTAAGTGTGAAAAGACAAATTACAGCTACACTGCTGACCAAAGAAATCCTTTGAGGATGCTTTGGGTGTGAAGTTTTTCTCATTACTTTTGATCAGTCTGTTTGTAATGGTGTCTTCCAGTCAGCTGACACCAGGTTCTTGAATTAGCGGATTTCTCAATGTTTTCTTTCAGTGTCTTTTATGTAATGTGTCATTACACTCCTGGACATATGTGAGGTCCGTATCTTACAGATCTAAAATATTTTATATACATCCTTGGGCATCATTATCAATTTTTTGAGAGGTCAAAAATTCAAAGAGAGAAAATAAGTTGTTCTGCACTAATCATTCAGTGGTTCTGTGTGGAAGCAATAACACTGAACGTGCATGTAAGTGCTAAATCGCTAATCTGGTAACATGCTCCATCTGTCTTTGACACAGCTTTTACAAAAGCGCACATTATTGAAAACAAATTGCAAAAGAGGAAAACGCATTTCGCTAATTAAAACACTGAAGTCAACCATCAAATTTTCTCAGAATTAAAAAAAAAAAATGCAACAGGCCCCAGACAACAAGCCAATGAATGTGTCAGTCTCCTATAATCCTATTACCTCCCTGCTTTGTATTCTCTGAAAGCTAATTAATGCTTAAGCTTTCGGCATTTCTGAGAAATCAACATGGAAGATTATTGGGGAGCAATTTCCTTTCTCAGCCCCTGCTCTCTGCAGACCAGGTAAATAGGTTTGAGTTATTTGCAAAGCCCTAGAAAAATTATTACAGGTGAGGGTATATTAGTAATTGATACCAGAATGATGTGGTATGTCCAACCTAAAGACATTCATACTGTGTTTCAATATATTATTAAGTTTTTCCAGTAACATTCAGAAATAGGGTGTAGGCCATTAAACTGAAGTCACATGAGTGGTGCCAGTCAGACTCTTCAGAAGAGACAGTGTTGCCTGTTGTACTCATACTGGGCTGCATTTCACTGTGATTCTGTACTCAGAACATTTCCTGTACCAAAAGTAAATTCCTTCAACTCCTGTTGTGTGGCAATAAAAAAAAAATCTAACCTAATTTACTAATGATGTGAGAACAGGACAAGAAGAAATTCTTATCTATTCCTGATAATTTAGTGGGAAATTAAGTAATCCTGGGCAAGACTGGAAGTTTTATAATACCGTTTTTCTTCTGGAGCCGCAGATGCCTAATGCAGTACTTAATGCTATTAATTAAAAGGACACTCGTTAAAGTAAAAACATTTAACTTTTAATTGTGCCACTAAAATCTTATTTATTAATCAAGTCCTTTAAATTGGGTTGGGACAGGATTTGAGCGATCGCTCTGAATAGGCTAAACTGACATGTGGCTGGGCTGTAATACTCTAAATGAAGGACTTACATGGTGCGGAGTTAAAAGGCTTCTGTGGCATGATGTCATCGTGCTTAACATAGGG
>JAODJW010000001.1:12765960-12787239 GCA_026777045.1 Hyperopisus bebe | reverse complement strand
ATACTCTAAATGAAGGACTTACATGGTGCGGAGTTAAAAGGCTTCTGTGGCATGATGTCATCGTGCTTAACATAGGGTCTCCTACACATGATTACTAAACGTCTTTATAGCAAAAGGAGCCTAAACTGAATCGAAACACGTGAGGAAGGGATACTTAGTGAAGCACACAAATCATGGGTACAGAATTCACAAATGAGTTTGTCCTCTTCTGTGTCTGAGGAAGGACCAAACAACTCAAAATAGCCAGGGAACCATGGCTGACTGCTTCATCAGCATCTCCTGCCAACATATCAAGCACCCAGAGGTTGCTTGCGACAGGGTTGAGTGACCAGTCACAGCTGTTCCTGCACATCTGTATCTGTACTGTGGCCTGTAATGTGTAAGGAAAGCCATTAGCTTGGCGAGGGGTTTACTCTTCCAAAGTCTTTAGGGCATCTGAGCAGGGAAGAAGATACCATAAATAAGTGTGCAGGTAGCTATTGCATATTTGAAAGCTAAACTGGTAGCTAAAAAGTAAACTGGATAAAAATGATCACTGAGTCAAACAGATGAAAGCAAAGTATGAAAAATTTTACTGCAATTGATTTTTAATGCTCATTCTTTGCATGGCTTGAGGCAGAAATCATCCTTAGCTGAAGAAGATCGCCAGCGTGGGTTTCTGAGTGGAGCAGAGATGCACTGTGTGGGCGATACGCTGAAATGGGTAGTGGTGCCACGCGGCCCCTGCATGGCGCAGCACGTCAGAGAGGGCATCTCAGAGGAGGAGGAGGAGGATGACCCAGCTGGTCTGAGCAGCAGGTGGGGGGTAAACACCCTGAAGGCTGGGCGCCATGCGTCACGTTATAAAACCGAAAACAGCCCTCTGTGACGCTCTGAATGAGAAAACACCCATCCACGGAACCCCCAAGACTGCCGGCAGAACAGGCATGTATGGAGAAGAACAGAAATTATGAAAGTATCACACTTTTTTGATTATTACTGCTGAGATAGCCAAACAAAATCCAATAGCCAGGGTTCACTGATAAAGAGTCCAGCTTGGGAACCATAGGGACAAGAGTAGCATTCATCCTGGGCTGGACAGGCGTCCATCCCAGGCCAGTTATACAAGAGCTTGGGACAAGTATGCAGAACCCCCAAAGGGAGGAGGGTGGCCCTCCTTCCACGAGACAGCGACACCATCACTGAGGCACCAGTTATGGCATGCTGTGGTAATATTTAGCAAATTACAGATGATAAATAACTCTGAAATAGCACAGATGTTCGCATTAGGGGAGCCTGCTACCATCTTGGACCTCGGTTGTCTTCTCTGACACTGTCACAGTGATGCTGAAGGACAGCTTGTGGATGGGAATCTTCAGCTGTTTGATTTATGCGCCCTATACCCTCTAGCGGGGTGGTTAGCGTGTGCCTGTGTGCACGTGTGAGTGTGGCTGAGCGCATCTGTGCATAGCGGGGGCAATGAAGCATTAAGGATTTGTGGAGGTGACCATGAAGAAGACATTTATGGGAATTACTATATTAAAGAGTTATGTTAAGGATTTTTTTTTTTGCAATTGAAAAAAATGAAGTAGTGCACATCAGCAAAATTTCAGCAGGCTACTTAAAAATGTGCGTTTATATTTCCGAAATACATGAGGAACCATATGAATGCTGCCGCAAAATTTGTATATGTTTAGTTTCCCATGGAATAATACAATAATGTAATAAACACTGTAATTGTAATTACACTGTAATTGCAATCTGTGATTGTTATCGTACGAGTGTCGCATACATGAAGAAAACCCCAAGGAGATGATCATCGGAGAAGGTTAATTACAAACTGCAACTCTAAGCATCCTATGGATAAAAGAAAATAATATGTACAGTACTAATGAAATGGCAAATACTCTGGCAATGTGTTACTAATCGCCTGCCAAGTGTTCCTGCTGGAGAGTAAGACAGAGCAGTCTGTCGCCCAACCTTGAGCCTCCGCCAAAGTAAAGTAAGCCTGAGTGGGCGGGGTCAAACCCACCCCCAGATTTGGCACTGTCACATCATCTCAGAATGTCTTTACCGATGAGCCTTAAATGACAGACACCATTGCCTGGAAGGCTGTCACGTGCCCACGGCTCATTCAGTCGCGGTGGGTTATAACAGAGTGCAGAGGCAGCGAAAGTGGTGAGCGTGCTCCCCGGATGGCCCGCTTTCCGCTGACCCCGTGCCCGCTGATCACCACCCAGAGCATGTGGCGCCGGGGTAATGGCAGTGCCAGGCCATCGGTGTCAGACGGCGGGAGCTGGAAAGACCCGGACGTGGGGCAGTAACAGCCTGTAACTGTGACTCCAGAAAAAGGGAAGGAACCGCTCCAGACCACTGGGCTCGCAAGGAGTTCCCTTTACACATCTCCGAAAGTGCTGAAGGCAAAAGATCGTGCCCAGGTGCAGGTACCAGAATGCGGTTCAAGAAAAGAGAGAGAAGAGACATATTTCACACAGTTTAATCCTCCCTGAACAGGTTTTTAATGAGAGAATTACAGCTTGCCGGTGTTATAGCCATAGGTCTTTGTCAGAAAGATGCTGTGGTTATTCATTTTCACATAGATGTGCCATATCATTCTGCTTGGTTTAAAAGGCTTCTTTAAGCCATTCACGGAGAGTGTTTCAGTCATGACAGTGTTGATTATGAGGCATGAAATAACTGGAATAAGGGGAGAAAACATTTTACGCAGAGCTCGGATTTCTGGCACGGGTTCCCAAAACATCCTTCCGGTCCAATAGTGAGGTCATTCTGATCCGGTTCCTGGGATTCGTTCTTATTTCTCATTTGTTTGTGATGGCTTTTTCTTGCGAGTGATGTTCCAGTGAAGGCAGGTGCCCGGCTGCAGGATGGTGAAGACTAATCAGGACTGCTGGAAGTTTCCTGTGAAAGGTGAGTGAGTACGCATGGGGAATTTGGGGCAGCAGTGAATGATGTATTTAGCGCAGTTCGAAAGGTCGTGTTATACTCTTGGGCTTCCTGATAAACAGGTGCGCTGTAATGAATTACAGCCAGCGTCAGAGCCGCATAAATTCGACAGGAGCTCCTCTCGAAGTTGGCAATTTCTTTTTTAGCCAGGACATTGCATTAGCCTGTAATGACGCTCGGCGCCAGGCATGTGCTGGTGGAGTAAGTCATACTTTCTGAATAAAACATCCCTCTTATCGGCCCAACCATAATTAGCCCTGGGGATTATTTTCATTGTTTCCTGGGACTGAATCCCTGCAGAAATGGGACTGTGGGCTGGTGGAAAGCAGAGCGGCAGTAGCTAGGTTTGCAGGGCTGGGTGGTGGTGACCCAGTGACATATACCAATGTGATTACCTTTATGTAAATCAGCTCTCCGTGGCTCAGTCCTCAGAGGCAACCTGCCAGCTGGTAAATATAGTCCCCCCAATATATTAATTGCTAAGACTGAAGATTTCCGACGCCTCACCTTAAATGAAAACGTCACACGGATTACGGCGTACTGCAAGTTCTGACCACGAATGCCAATTACTTTCCAGTCTTTAATAAGCAGCTTGCAATGACCTGCATGCATGCTCCTCATTCACCGTCACGTATTCTTCAGAAGAGCTGTATTTCCATGTTCCTTTATTGACGTCCATAGATTTTGCTATTATCACGGAGGGCTGTTTTCGGTTTTATAACCTGACGCATGGCGCCCTGTCTGAGTGCAGCCTAATGTAGCTTTATGGCAGTCATTTCGCATTCGCTTTATAACCCGTACGCCCCCAGAACAAAATGCTGCTGGAGAGAGAAAACCGGGAGACTGTGGTTTAGATAATGTGATTGTTTAGATAAAAATGTTAGGGCTATGCATTCATCCTGTGACTGAAGAAGACATCATGATTCTATATGATTGCTCTGTCCCAATTACCCAGCCAGCTTTGCTAAATCATGAACTGATTGCAGCCCCAGGAACGGTTCACAGGCTTACGGAAGCTGTTGCCTGATATTTCATCTTGGGGAGAATCCACACAACGCTACAGCAAAGGAGATACTGTTAGCATCCTGAGCAGAGTTACCACTCCAATGAGATGAAACACACCCCAGACCATCCTTCGCCCTTACATTGTTCTCCGTTCTCACATTCAGATTCACCACAGCAGATGGATACTGGGAAGGGGAGGGGGTTGTGTTGGGGTTAAAGAAGGATGGATCCCACTGATGTTGGCTCCAACTCAGACTGGGAGTTAGGCACTGCTGAGGCCACCAGGCACACCAGATCAGCACTGTTATGTGGCTTTGTCTGGGGAACAGGAAGAGGGACCAGGCCGTGGGCAGACTGGGATGGAGCTACCCATGCGAATGCTGGGAAGCGGCTTTATTGACGTGGGCAGTTCTGGTTGCACAGCTTATGATAGCATTGGGTTGTGCTCATCGAGGCCAAAACACTCACACGTTTCTGTCCCCTCTGCGATGCTTCCTTTGCATATGACCAGGTGCGCTGCTATTGGAGACATGCCACCCCTGTGGCCAATGAAATGCTAGAATGTGGGGTCATGATGGGGGAGAGTGGTAACCACAGGAATGCTGGGCTGTGATTGGAGGAAGGCTTCCTAATCTACGATGACAGGGATTAATGTGCACTGTCAATCACCAGCTGGTATAACCCAATTATCACAGGTTTTTTGCTTCCAAGTGCACCAGTTAGGAAATGAGAGAACATGATGATCCCGCCTACAGTCGGGTATGAAGTTTCGACCTTGTCTACTGTAGTCATGTTCCAAAACACAAGAGGTTTTCTATCAGAAAATCTGTGATGGATAAAAGCCAACATCTTGTTAGGCCAGTTCCACTGTGGTCTGCTAAATTAGTAGCAATATTTAGGCTTTTGAAGAGGCTCTTCCTTGTTTTGTTAAGAAATGTTTTTACCTTGGCTTTGACTGAGTAGATAAGAGACTAAGAAAAATGATAGATGTGATTTCAAGGACTGGAGTAAAAAAATGTTTTTTAGTTTTTTTAGTTTAGTTTTTGTAATATTTTTAAAAATCAAAACTGTCAATTTAACTACTTTTTGTGCCAAACATGATTTTTCAGTTTATCTTTATTTTAGTTATTAGACTCAATCAAGGCACATTCATGTGCATCAATTCAGATTTAGATGAGCTATAAAATTCTGCCTCCCCGACAAGGATAAGCAGTTACAAGATGGATGGAGTATAAAATGAATAATTACTGCTGTTATACCTGTGAAGTGATTTCAACCTTTTCAATTATTCTTCGTGGATCTGAGATTTTATGGTTCCTATTAAACAGTAGTGTCTTACCAATTTACCATAAATGTATTGTATTGAAGTTTTTGGATATATTTACAGTACATACTAAACATTATCCTGTGCAGGATTTTCCTCCTACCTCATCACATGCACAATACCTGAATACCTGATGTAACTGCTTTCCCGGGGGGGGGGGGGCAGGCTTCTTCCACAATTATTAGCCAGTCTCCCTCATAAATTTTAAACTGCGATAAAGCCTGTAATCTTGTTCTACTGATTTGCAGTGCTGTTGCATCGTGGTGGCGACGGAAGGTTGGAGAATGTGCTCAGGATTAGCATCAAAACAACAGGAAAAAAAAGACTTTTTCTCAGGGATTTGACTACAGCCAAAATCCATTTTCTTAATGAAATAACAAATCCCTCAATTATTCCAGAGCACTGACACGGGAGATACAGGCTAATTTTGCTGACCGTTTCGACGGTCCATCTAAACAGGAAGCGTTTAGGATCTATTTTCTTTCTGCCGTAGGTGATTCTGCCCTGTCACCCATTAGCTGGTGAAAACACATGGATTTGAAAATACCAATTCCAGAATAATAACCAGTATAATGAAAGGCAGCACGTTAGAAGCATAAAAACATACTCTGTTGAGTAAATCCATCAGATTTTGTGCCAAATGATAGAGTGTTGGCCTAATGGTTAGGGATGTATGCTTGTGATGTGAAGGTTGCTGGTTTGAATCCCTGACCAATGAGGCCTGAGTGATGTTTTTGTTTTGCTTGTTTATGCCATGCAAGTTCCATGAATTTTTTTTGGTTACTGTGGAAATGACTCTGTCTTGCTTGTCCTCTGAATTCTCCACTGAATTACCGACCATGCACACAGCAGACCTCTGTATTTCCATTAACTCCATCTTACTTCTATAGCCACTGCAGGACTACTCATTTACCTCTCCTCAGTTTCCCACCCTGTGCATTTGATACTGTATAACGTTTGCTGGTGTTTCGGTCGCCCACTGTGCCATTCCGGCCGCTAAATCTCCGCTAAGCGCTTCAGGGAAACTGTAGGGAAAAGTGCCATAAAGAAACGCATTCAGCTGAACCAAATCGCTTCCACTTTTCACCTCACAGAGAGGAAGAGGTGCTGCCAAACGGAAAGGGATGTCTTGTGTGTTATTTCAGACCAGCTCAGGGATGGGTTGTGGGGCAGGCAAACACATTTACAAATAAATTGAGGACCTGGCATTGACAGTTACGTTGGCACAGAGACTTAGAGACCAAGAATGTAATCCAGGCAGCTGTTTTATGCAACGATTGTCCTGCATAACCAATGCCAGAATAAAATTTTCGAAATGTCCCTCGTGCTAATTCTTGGACTGGTAATATGGAGCTTTTATTCTTTAATCAAACAAAAAAATTTTGACGTTGTCACACCCTTTTCAGATGCTGCAAGCTAAAGCCTTGGGGATTTAAAAAAAAAATATCCATTTTTAATATCCAAGGATTAGGCCCTCTGCGTTGTGTAAACATGGGAATCCCACAAAATGATGTATAAGGGCTTAGGTCACAGTCCAGCAATGTCAGCAGCTAAATCAGAGGAAGTGCTTCGATAGAACGGTGCCAAAAATTGTCTGGCAGAGGCACCATGATTTATCATTCTGACCAAGAAAACAAGGAGGGGACGCTCTTCAGAAACACCTAAGGTAGGGTTCTAAATACATGCCTGGCCACCTTTTCCCCCAAACCCTATGAAAGTGGCTTATTTGATAAGTGTACCATTATAATAATGATTTTGGAGGTTTGTAAAATCTGAAAATATACAAAAGACAGATGCACTGTATTATTTTGGAAAGGGAGTGCAAGCGTACAAAGACTGATTACCCAGAATGCCATTTCCTGTCCCTCCTATACAGAGTGATGTCCCCGTGGGTCCATGTATGAAGATTCATTTATTTGCTCTAGAGACTCACCAGCATTCCACATGGCACGTCAGTCAGAATGCGCAGCTTTAAACTCAATAATAGCCACTAAACATACAATATGCAATTTTCAGTCCTATCCATCTGCTGAATGTCTACCTTTTCTATGATGCTGTTTTGAATAATAAACAGGCAGCGTCTGGGGAGTGCTTATTTTAGCAGAAAATGGCACTGTCTTTGTGGTATGTGTATCTATAACGTATTACTGTTTGACAAGACTAGGGGAGTGAACAGAGAATCATTTCAGGTTATCATTTCAGGGATCAGAATATGCTGATAAGCAGCCTGCATGCAGATGTGAATGTAAAGAAACAAAACAAATTCTACCAAGCAAATGTTCACAGGGAATTATGTAAGGTTACAACTTAGAGAAACATTATTATTTCACTACGGGGGGTGTGTATGATCTACTTACCAGTCAGTTTTGTTACATAAGGCTTTGTTTAGTGGAACGTAATGGAACTTCAATGATTCTGACAAAAAAATGAGATGAAACTGGGAAATTAACTTAAAAGCTGCATGCATAAAAGAAATGTATCTATTTCATAGTCCACTGAAAGCCTAATCCTTTATTTTAACTGCTGTTCGTATTTTAATCACAGATACATTTTGTTCCATTTCAGGCTGCTGGTGATTAGGTGGTGATGCAGAAAGGAGATTCATAAATCTAATTTTTCAAAGAACGACTATGGGAGGGAAGTACCCATCACCTTTATCAGAAATTATTCCAAAACTTATTAACTTGCTTTTCTTTGCAACTTAATGTGTGTGACATCCTTCTGCTGCTTCTCACAATGCAATAGTTGAGAAAAAAACTGTAATACTGAACTGTGTATGTTTCTTTTATATTGCGGGGTGATTATTACTATATTGTAAGGCATCAAATAATAACAAATGGATCAAGACTACAAACCACTTCCTCAGTTGTGTGGAATATCTTTGTACATGTATGGTAAATAAAAAGTTTGAGATTAGATTTCTCTACCTAGGACATGGAGATTCACTAAGGCTTACATGTCTGCTTCGACTTCATCAACGTGACAGATTTCCGGACTTTTCTCTAGGACTGTGGTGAGAATATGAGTACGGTCTGGCATGTCCGTGTGGCCACTGAGCAGGTCACATGACTACCAGGCGCTGGGGAAATCACTCATGCAGAGAGGACTGAAAATCGAAAGGTCTGAAGAGTTCCTGGGAGCCTCATTCTGTTAATAGATTATTGTTTTCTTCTGACATCTGCACATATAAACATTTTCTCACAATGTCTCATTGCGATGCCTGCATTGTTTTCAAGGTATTCAATATCCATGTTTGATACTAAATTCAGTAGGTCCCTTTTCAGAAAGATGTCTCAGGCAAAGTATGCCATAAAGAAGACCTCAGTCTTCTTTTTAGTGATGGGTACCATCAAACACAAGGGTTTTAAACAGGATTTTTCAATCTTTTAACAGAGGTTACAGCTTAATGGCCATTTTATTAGGTACACCACAATACTAACAGGTAGGATCCACTTTTGCCTTCAGAACCACTTCAGGTGTCGATGAGTTAGTTATTTAGGGAAGCGCTGTTGTGTACCACTGTTGAACAGACTTGTTATTTTTGTACTTGTGACCTTCCTGTTTTAATGAGTCTGGTCATTCTCCTCTAACAATCTCTGTAAGGGTTTTTTAGTAACAGAACTGCTGCTGACTGAATGTTTTTTGTTTAACGCGCCATTCTCTGCGAACTTGACACTGTGGTGCATTAAAATCCCCCGGGGGCCGGCTGCTTCACAGTCACTGGAACCACCACTTCTGGCACCAATAATTTTACCACATTTAAAATTATTTGGACTGTGTGTCTTAGCAATCCTAATGCTTTGCTGCACAGTGACCGCACCTCTCGACTCTGTCTGCATGCTGTGTACATCCCGTTGCAGTCACGTCATTTGCAAGAGCAGGCAGTTTGCTTCAAGAACCAGGTCTAGCTAATAAAACAGCCACTGCAAGTGAATATTGTAATGAAAACCTTAGAAGGGCGTTCAAAGCTAATGAAGAAAAAACACCCACTTTATGCTTGAACTGCAGTCTCCCGCTTTACATTCACTTACTGCAGTATCTGAGCCACCGGATAAGCAGAAGATCCAGAAACATATGAGACAAATGTGAAACTGAGACCGTGAACATGTTTCTATTAACAGCTGGCTGTATTTATAAGCTTTCATTATAGTATGAATGGAAGCTAGAATGTTCTTTTTCCAAGAAAAATCAGATGGGAAATGACACGGACGACAGGGATTGGTGGCCACGCAGCAGGCTAGTCGTATCACCTTGGATGAATGTCACAGAAAATAATGATGCTGGAAAACGGGGATAATGAGCTTGACAATTAGCGCCTCGCTGCCATGACTGAAGTCAATGGTCTGCCTGGTAATGTGAGCTCATTGAAAAGCAGAGTGCATCCCCTGCTCCTGTCCGTGCCTCACCATCATTATGGGCTGTGAGACTCGGCTCTGAGGCCGGACCGACACGGCGAGCGGGAGTGGCAGTGACGGTGCCAAACGCGAGATCAGGACCAAATGACTTCGACCTTGGATCGGCCAATGCGCTCTGCATTTTAAAAAGAATTTCTTAAAATAATAAAGATTAAATGAGATTAGCTTTGCATGACATTATCATCGCTCTTTTTATTTAGATGACGCTCATATTTGCATGACATTGTCGTTAGCATTTTACAGTTGAAGGCACTTCTATAAATGACATAACTTCTGTGTAATAATTTTACGACAGTGTTGATTTAAGCTACACAGTGGTTCGGCTGCGGTTGAGGCGCCTGTCCAAGGAGTTCCCCGGGCAGAGACTTTGGAAACGTCCCGGAACTTGACAGAGAAACCACAGGCATAATACAACTGTAAGGAGCACCACATTATACAGGCACACAATTAGGCAAGACGTTGAAGGTATTTCAGCTGAACTGTGAAGGAATTGCTTTTCTAAAGGTCTGAGCTGAAGAGGGAGTCTCACCTCGGTGCCTGGGGATCATTAGTGATTGTGAAGACTGTGGGCAATTTGCCGTATGAAAAAAAGATTTGGCAGCCAGCTGGGTTATGGAAGGGGGGCAGACAGAGACAGTACGCCAAGACACTGGTAATTTCTAGGTCCCAGAAAGGCACTAATTGAAAAGGACATGTCAAACCTGGAATATGGACACAAGTGAAGCACGCCCTCCATTCAATGGTTCAACCCTTTTTGTCTGGCTTTTCTACACACCGCTTCTCAATCACACCTCAGTCGCTGAACGAACAGAGCAACGAATAAAACTCTAGCGTCAATCCCTGCAGAGCCTGTAATCCCAGAATAAGACACATTACCATGCCTCACGTGCCTCACGTCGGCTCCTGGACAGCTTCGCCCAAGACATTTCTATTCCACCTGGAGATACTTGCAGCTGCTAACTGTCTTTTATCAAACTCACTAAATGGCTCTTCAGCACTGAAACCGGATTCGCTCCGCTCATAATTGAAAGGCCATTTGCCCAGGGGAGTGGTCTCTTGATCCTTAAACAAGGGGTTTGAGAATGAGCACACTCCTTTCTCCTCTTTTTTCAGAGGAGGAGCTGCGGTTTCAAAGTGTAGAGAAATGCTCATTGATACAAGGTGTTTGAGTACGGTGGTATGAGCGTCCCATGCTGATTGAATACTGAGGCGATCAGCTGGTCTGAATGATGGATGCGGTTTCCTGGAGATCCAGAGAAGAGAGATCCACGGCACGAGAACCCTGGTCCAGGAGTTGCAAAAGACAACAAAGTGTGTGGGAGGAGCTGCTGGACACACAAACCAAATAATGAGAAGCAGGCAGTGTGTACAGGGAGTATTCACAGAGAGCCCCAGAAATACTGCCCTATTCTGTGGATAGAAGTGATGTTTACACTCAGGCAAGAACCTGCGAGATCAGTAGATCACTATAGGAAGGAATACATGGGGGTCGATTTTAATTAAGAAATGTGAAATATAAATAGATTTTATTCATCAGTTCATTTATCATTGGGCCAGTGCAAATAATGGACAAGCGGAAATGGGCTGTCGAACTAAAGTCTGTAATGAAATTATTGTTAAACAGCAGCTGGACCGCAGGGGGGTGGGTGAGGGAGGCGACACGGCAGCAACAAGTACGCAGGTCTGTGTGCTGTGGGTGCAAATACTGTGGGATGATCTGCTGCTGAGTGCGCAGAAAACGCGGAACATGCCAGAATGCGCGTTTCCCTGGATACAGGGGGGGTCGTTAAAGCACACGCGTTATGCTAATCACCAGAAAGACGATATGTCGTCCAATCAGATTGTTTGTGTCTGCCTGTGCGAGACGTCAGCCCAGCCTCAGACTGACATCTCCCAGCATTCTGTTTTTCCCTGTGTAAATTTAAGGAGCTTGTTCATCCAAGGCCAGCTGATTAATTATATATTTATTTTCCTTTTATTCTGCCACTAATTAAGAAATAGCATTCACTCAGCTGCAAAAATCAGGCTTCACTTACAGGATTTTTATTATCTGCTGTGACATTTAATAATCTAAGTTAGGTTGCTGCTTGACACCCAGAACTTCCCTCTGTCAGGAGGCTGTCCCCGGCAGAAGCCAATAAAGGTATTCTGATGGGAGTATCCTGCTGCCCCATACTCAGAGACAAACCGCCCCCACTGGAAATCCTGGGCTGGGGGCTCTGAATGTAAATTGACCCCCAGTCCATGCTTAGCTCCCCTTGTGGGGTTGGTTTATCTATACCAGAGGTGTTGACTCAATTGTCTGCTCAAAGATAGCAACAGTAAACAAGCGGAGTTTACCATACTCCCCAGACATATGCTCCTGTGGCTAATCCAGGGGAAAAAACCTTTCCTCCAGTAATTGCTTCCCAGCCCCCTCCCCACCCTGCCCCCCAGTTATACACCAGTAAATGCATTTTATCAATTAAACATACGATTGCAACTTGTCACAATTCCCATTGGTCAGTAGATGGTGGGAGCAAATCAAAGCTCGATTGCCGCACGCTCTAAAAGCCAATTAACTGGATCTCACTTTTGCTTTAAGACCTTTGCTGTGGTCAATTACGGCCATGATGCCGACATTACAATCGTTCCGTTGAATTCCCCTGGACCTATGAACGGCAGATACGTAATTAAGTTCCGAACAAGCACGATCACTGGTCATCATTTCAGGAAATTAGCAGGAGAGGAGCACGAGTCACTCTTCTGAGCATGAGAGGTACTGTAGGAAGAGCTTTAGGGACTGGAGCTGATTGGACTGGTCAGAACCATTTGAAGTGAGTTTTCTCTTCTGCCAGCATGTATTTGTAATACTTCACTCTTGACAAGAGGCTGGTGCTGTGGGTAGTACTATAGCTTCACATCTCCAGGGTTAATAGTCTGAATCCCATCCCTATGGTGTGTGTGTGTGTGTGTGTGTGTGTGTGTGTGTGTGTGTGTGTCCAGTGGTGTCAGACTGGGGATGACTGAATTTGCAGGGGGGGTGCATTGTATATCACAACATTCCAATGGGCACACATGCAATAGTCCCATTGTGAAAAGATGCTATATATGAAAGATTTTATAATAATTAAGATTTCATTTAAAGTATGACTAACACTGCTCAGGGTGCAGTTTCACAAGGAAGCGGGGTGGGGGATACACGCACACACACACACACACACCATGGGTCCCCCGCCCCCCATATTTCCGACACCCCAGTGTGTGTATGTGTGTGTGTTCCGTGATGGACTGGCATCCCATTCAGGATATGCCCTGCTTTTGCTTTGTGTCTGTGCTGCCTGGGATAGGGGGCAGCCCCACTGCTGTTCTGTGTTGGAGAAGCAGTTTGGGGATGGATGGATGGATGGATGGATGGATGGATGGATGGATCTTAGTCACACCCCTCAGTGTGGTACAGATCCAGTATGTCTCAGAAGAATAGAACAAACATATAAAGTACAGGACAACATTTAGTGTGATGGGCAAGACATTTTAATAGCCTGCAAGCTGATGCCTTTGTAGAAATGTGTCTGTGTTGAAAAGGGCAGTAGATCTGTATCAATGAAACTGAATTAGCAACTTGATTTTATTTTATTGCCCACTAATTTTGGGACCTACATCAACACAATCGTTGCATGTGCCTTCAGTTACACCATTTTTAATTTCTAATGAAAACTTACCTCCTTTGTTATTCATTTACTACTTTCCTTTGTTTATCTACCAATCGATCTACTGGGTCGTTACACACGAACAACGTGACACACCTTTAAACTATGTGTGTGCATATACATAACTAAAACGATATTTTATGAGCAATTTAAATTGTAACTATGTGAAATATTTACGAACCACTACATCTTATAGTTTTTAAGTTAAATTGTTTGCCACTTACATGTGTCTAAAAGACAAAGTAGCTATTTGACGAATTTCTGCTGTTTTTGCCTTAATGTCACTGAATTGTATATACTTACGATTAGCTCTGAGGTGGCTCGGAATGAATGTAAAGCAAGTCCACCTCTGTTGCTTCAGTAACAGCACGTCATGATTTTAAAATCATTGTCTATGCAGCTACATGTGCATTAAATGACGCCGGGCGACTGCGAGGGGACAGCAGCTCCCGCTGACTATTGTGCGTAGAAAGCAGGGCTTCATTCGGGGGGTAACAGCGCCACACTTTGCGAAGGCCCACAGCTGCAGCGGGCGAGCGGCGGCGGCGGCTCTGCGTTCCCGGCTTTGCCACTTCAGTCTGGGCGGCTCGCAGTCAGACGGATCTGGAAGAGAGGAGAGTCGGGCGCGGGCAGCGAGGAGTGACGGCCGCCTCTCCGCTCCGCGCTCGCCTTCTGCCCCGAGGATAAGCGCTTTCAATGCGGCAGCTCCTTTGAAATGTTTGCCTGCTTCATTTAAGTGTCTAGGACGACGCCGCTTTGCACAACTACTGTCAGGTAGGTGGCATATGCAGAATTTCGAGTCACTTCCATGCATTTTCGGGTATTTTTTTTTTGGTTGAAGCTTTCTGAGGCAATATCTGCCAAAAATGATTTTTCATATATATTAGTTGATAGAATGAAAATATGAGCATTTTTTGGATGTGCAAACACCTGTTTTAACAAAAAAGGGAAATGCATCAATATTATTCTTTAAAAGAATGACATTATTGTACCTGTACATGGCTGTAGCACGCATGTTTAGCAGGAATGGAGATTGTATTCTGCACTCCTGTTAATATCCGGCACATGTATGTTTGATCAGTCTTATTCACTCGCATCTTAACCAGATTATACAATATATACCGCGCGGCTGCGTCTTACCTGAAGAGCTTAGCTCATACAGGTAAATATGAAAATGAAATGTATAGTATGTCCGCAGAAATTACGAGTCAGTGAATGAAAGTGACATTTATTTAAGATGTCATGTCTATTATTCCATCGCCCCCAGTAGCGATCGATTTATTGTAATACATCGTAGACCAAAATGTTGCTTATATAACTTGGGTCAATATCTAGAGATTATTCTTTTTTACTTAAGAGCAGCAGTTGTTCAGGCACCGCTGATGGGATAAACCATGACAGCGATACTCTGCGGTCACTGTTTTTTAAGTCTCACAAGGTGCGAGGCAAAACGCATAATGCACTGATTTTTTCCAGTCTTACATGAGCCGTGCGACAATCGTCAGCATTACTTTTAGTCTGCGTTTTATATATATATAAATCGTGCGTCTTGTACAAAGTCGTATAAAACGCTCCGCCTTTAAGATTTTGGCATCTGGGTGGTAATCCTCTGTTGAGAAGCGCAACACGCGGCGGGCGTTTATATTCCCGAAACGGGATTAAATTATGTATGAACTGGTGTCACTCGCAATTGATTCATTCTCTGCAGGGGGCAGCGAGGCAGTGTCATGTAAAACCGCGATATCTACCATGCGAGGAATACTGTGGATTATAACCTCAGAGACTTAATTGCTTGTACACAGCTCTTAATTGATAAATTATTTTATGGTTGTCAGTTAGAATTTGTCATCTTAATCTCATTTATATATAACACCCGCTTGTTTGTTTAACTCTTATGATTATCAGTAATAAGAGAACGCACCTACACCAACTTTATCCTTAATGCAGCCTAATGGAGTGCACCTGTAGCTTACTGGATTTCGTTTGGAATAGACGCTGCAGTGAGTGACATCGTTACAGGAAATGAATCTTCTGGATGAAAACGCAAAATGAATTGCAGATTAGGAGGGTGATGTTGGGGCTTCAGGCAAAGAGATGAACCAAAATGAAATCCAGTCAAGTCCAGGATGAAGGTCAGATGCTACTGGTCAAAGTTTACTATTGAATAAGTTTACGATAATGATTCCTCTGCCACTCAGTCATCGCCAGATTGGCTTATCAGATTCATATATTTGTGGTTCTTTTCCCTGACTGTCGTATCATTAGAAGTGTTATTACTTGCAGTAACTTGCTGGGAATTGCAATTTGCACGTTATTGCAACCCGTCGGACTATATAATGAAACAAAATGTGCGAGTTTCATTTGACAGAAAGCATTTTTTAAAACAAAAATGTTATGGAGATTAAGATTAAGAAATGGTTGAATAACTAAATTGGACGTACAAATCTGACTAACCTGAAATGAAATCATTCTCTTTGGATTCATTGGGCCTGTCTGGGTATTTTTTGCCCGGCCATTTGATTAATCATGTTTAGAGTAGCACCTGGAAGGAAGCCAGGGGACGCTTCGGTACATTAGCAAGGACCTGTCATTGTCATTTAACCGGGAACACATAGTTTGATGGATGCTTAAGTTTTTATTCATGAACAACATATTAAATCATACTGGAAAGTATGGAAAGTTTTATATGTGGTTGATAAGAATATTGCAATATGAAATTAATACATGTGTTAAGTGCTGATAACATCTGGATTTACAGTTTAACACACTATCTTTTGAAATTTAGTTTTTGGGTTTAATTTCGGTAGAGTCTGGTTTTAGAGTGATGAATACAGAGAGATGTTGGCTGTTTTTTTTCCAGCGAACATGTTTATATTTTTAAAACACAAATGAATTTACAAAAAACAGCTTGTACACCGGGAGTCACGGTTTACGAGGCTTCACAATGGAATTCTTGAGGAGCGTTATTGAATTTGCAGTAGCCAACGTGATTAAAAAGAGATTGCATCCACTACAACTTCATAAGACCTCCGAGGAAGAACCATCATTCTCCGTGTGTGTGTGTGTGTGTGTGTGTGTGTGTGCGTGAGAGAGAGAGGCCGCGTTAGGAATCCTGGAAGCATAACTCCCTGGACTATAGACTTTAGTAACTAATGATACAAAGGGCAGGAATTACACTGGCGCGAATAATATGGTGTTAGGGGAGTTCTAGCTCCCAGGTCAGCTCCTGGTTAGTGGGAAACCACGGAGGAAGAGAGTAAGTGTCTCAGTTTAATTGAGTGTTTGGCCAGGTCTTCAGCAAAGAGTGGAAAGGAACCGTGGAAAGAATCTGTAGCTGTCTCAAACAAACAGAAATGCAGCGATCGCACTGCCAGTAGTCGGCAAGCTAGCTGTACTGAAGAAGCAAGCCCAACCCAATACTACAGCCAAGCACCTGTGTGTGTGTGTGTGTGGAGCACAGATCAGAGATGAAATACTGTTGAGGTGTTTATTGGGAGTTAAAAAGGAAGAACGGCCAGTCTGTCCAATTATACTATATTTTAACACGTGCCGATACTGGAGTGTAATTTAGTCAGCCAACAGCAGGTGTCTCAGTAGAGCACTGAGAGGGAGAGGGATGCAAGCAAACGCAAGCCAGGGTCTCCAAGGTGAGATGCAGGTCCATTGCGGGGCACCCAGACGTGCTACAGGCAATTTAGAGATGCCAGTTATCCTAAATGTGTGTCTTTGGACTGGGGGGGGGGAGGAACCAGAGGACCCAGAGGAAACGTGTGTAATGTGGGGAGGAGAAACACCATACAAATAGCAGAGGATTTGAACCCCTAACCTTGGGAATGTGATGCAATAGTGCTGCTGCCCCGGCAACTTTTTCTTTGTAGCGTAATATTGGTAAAATAACTTCCCTGACTGTAAAACACCATAACCCCTTTAGAACTTAGGATCTGACAACTTTCAGGTTAACATTCTTAACCACCCTACTACCTGCTGCTAAGATGTATTTATCAGAAGACTGCATGTATCATTTATGCTATGGACTACATTTAAAAGTAGAGTGTGTATAAGGGATAATGCTGCCCCTGCAGATCTGGGAAAATAGTCTGTTCTGTTCATTGTGTCCTGATCTCAGTGTTTTTTTTTCCTCTTTTGGATCTGCTGATGTATGTATGGATGACCCTGAATAGTTTTGTTTTGCACTTTTTTATATCATGGTCTATAGTGTTAAACCCGTGAGTAGAAGAATCTGAGAAATAGATTAACCGGATGGGTAGACAATCCTCCCTTTTAATGTACGTCTCATTGCTAATGCACATGGGCATGTGTGTTGCTTTCTTCACTGATTGTGGCAATAGCCATGCCTTGTCAACCGTTACTTCTCTCAGTCGAGTGTGATCTGCTTTTCTTTCAACAGAGAAGAACTGATTACATGGTTTTGGTGAATTTCGACTCATGGACATTTCCAAGATCCTTGAACGATGATGCAACAATGGCGAATGAATCCCTGATGCATGTGAATGAGTTAATCCCCGTCTCTATTAAGGAGTCAATAGTACAGACATGGAAATTGGTCATTCTCAGACCTTCTGAGAATACTTCACTGGACAAACTATCTCCTGTTTGTAGTAGTGCCACAAGTTTTGTCTTCAGAAAAATACTCCTATGTGAGTGCAACCTGTCAATGCAGCTGCATCGTTCTGGACGTTCTTGACCATGGATAAGAGGTGATTTGTAATCTGTCATCACTTGGCAAGTGGAAATGAGTGCTTGACCCTTTAGAAGTCTGTACAAATGGCTGCAATCATAAGGCGTCCAATATAAATGTTGACATTGTGTTAACTTATGATGCTTTATTAAAAATCTGTTTAACATATTGGGGGGGGGGGAGCTTCCGATTTATAGTGTATAGATATGAAGGGAGATGTTTTCAGGTCTTGGGAAGCTGGGAATCTGTACTGACCACATGTAAAGTCCTTGAATAGTAAGGAGTACAATGTGACTTTTAAAAACTGCTAGGTTTACTACCATCCGCCCATTGAGGGGAGGTATGGGGAGAAGGATGGCTGAGGCATTTGAAGGACACTTTGGCCCAGGAAATAAAGACCTGGCTCCATGCCGGGCGTAATTCTGGGGCTCCGAAGGCGCGTGTCATCCATGAATTGTAATTTGCCATGAATGTGCAAGACGCATTGCGATGCTGAAAGGCGGGAGATTGATGACCCTCAGAAGAGTGCGTGAGGGTAGTCTATACTGGCAGGCCAATATACTGCCTACATTGGGACATTACTCTGCTGATTTTGCTTCCGTTTGCAAAACTGGATCTATGCACGGCGACCGTAGGTTGCCCAGGGAGAGTGGAGATGATGTCCCTTGCACCAGTAATTATTGTTTTGTCTGTGCAAAATGAATTCTTTGATAAGCAGCCAGAGCCCATAAATTCACCCCTCCCCCACTGTGACATATGAACAGGAACGTTAAGACAACCTGCGAAGCTGTACATTCTATCGGAATCTTAGAAATCAGCACCAGGTGAATCTCTAGGTCCTTGAATTTGCTTGTGAGTTAGAATAGCGGCTAGTCAGGCTGTGCTGTCCTGTAAGGTCCTACAAGGTTACAGGGTCATATTCTGGGAGTTGAGGGTGCACAACTACATCCTGCGACTCGGCCTTTGCAGTGATTTGTCTTTTTTGGGGGTGGAAGATGATAATCAAGATGCCTTCTTTTCCACCCCTTGGTGTGGAATTAGGACTCAGGATTACACACTTTGGTGTTCGGCCCAATAGAGCATCTTGGGGGCCTTGGCTCAACCCATTTTGTGGGAAATTTACTGAGACTGGGAAAATTTGACAATTTATCCTTTCCGCAACAATTGGACCCCAGTCTTTTTCTACTGTCGTGTGGAATGAGCGGGGTGAAGTGTTTTTTTGTATGAAGTGTCCTTTGGAAAGCCATGTTCTGTAGTCGGCAGCAAGTTTCATAGCTACACGTGGCTATGAGGACGAAATGGTCTGGCTGTGCGTAAAGTCTGCTCTCGTTTCTTGCAGTCTGTTTAGCAATGGGAGTTTATTTTGAGAGTGATTCACTGCAGGGATAAAGATGTTTTCAAGTTCATTTTGAAGTGTCTCATAAACAACCCTGCTGTTATCTTTCAGTACACCAGCATATTTATTTTTTAGGGGGATAAATATTGTTAAATGGATGATAACCTTCACTGAAATATAGACCGTTACTCTAGGGATGGGGATGCGTAGGGAAAATGTCTCTATTTTTAGTTTTTGAAAGTAGCTCAATTGAACATCAGCTCCAGTTCTGCAACGGAACTCCTTACAGGGGAACCTTCCTGAAAAATGCATTCTGGCAGAAATTCTGAGTATGAGGAAGCAGTTTACGATTTGCATATGTAGTTTGCAAAGCAGAGGATCCACATTGCTTGCTCACTCTTTCGGTGTTAATTAGAAAGGACAGGTGAGACCCTTGTTTTTTGCTTAAATATAAAAACATTTTCTCCTCTGGTGGCACTGAGCGGATTTATGGTACAGATGACTTTGAGTCAAAGCCCAAAGAGCGATTTGAATCATACTGTTTGTGCGGGGGAAGGATGTGCATTTATGGTGGACATACTGGAGTCAGGGTTAACATCTCAATCAGTAGAGCTATGAAATTAACTAACTTTTTATTTATGATAGACACTATTGATCACAAAGGAAATTTAGGGAAATGACCACTGCCCAAGCAGAGACATGAACCCTGGACCCTCAGATTAGAAGTCTGGTACAAGCTGTCCAGGCTCTGATTTTGACAAACGCAGTTATGACGATGCATTAGTAGTGTTTATCATGGTTATATTTTAGGGAATGATACAGTAATGTTAAGTATGACTTAATTACTACTTTGTTTAGGATGCTTTTTTAGGATACTAGAACTGGAATTGTGACATTGAGATATGGTACCTGTCCTTTCTGTGGGTATTATAAGGCTGTACATGCAGTGCACAGAGATGTAACTGAGGACAAGCTGGTTGGAGACAGAGTGGAGGGCTTGGCATCCAGCAGTGATTCATGCCCCGTCACTGACGGGAGATGCTGAGATCGTAGTTCAGCTCCATTCCCCGCACTTGTATGTCAGAGAGCTCTGCTATTTGTGGTGACACACTGACCTTCAGAATTATTGCCAGACAATTGACTGTTTGGGACCTCTGCTGTTTATTCTTGATGGCAATTACCATTCACAGTGCCCTAATTACAGCAAACGTCAAAGTGCAATTATAAGCACTGGTGAAGGACTTGAGTTGTAATTAAATTGTGGGCCGACGGATGACATTGGAGCGAGGGAAGGTGACAGACACTCCTCGGCAAGAGAGGAATCCATTTGGAAGTTTGTTTGAAAACTTTGGTAAATGCTTTACTACGTTTACATTCTCTTCTATGAGGAATGTTTAACATCCTGTGACATAAGAGGTAAGGCTGAGTATAAGCATGGTTGGAGGTCAGTCAGTGAGCAGTGCAAAGTGCCTGGTCTTATTTCATTCTGGTTGGTCATGGGTGGCTCCACCTTGTACCATTTCAAAGCTTCCGGAACAAATCCAGTTGATTTCTTTTCCTTTTTTTTTTTTTCTTTTTATGTTTCTGAATACGTATATTATGACCTAGAACTCTTTTTGTGGATCGTGGTCTATTTTTGCTCATACAGATGAAAAATGAAGATTTGGAACATGTGTTCAGTGTGAGTTTGCATAGAAAGTGCTGTGTCATCCATAACTGTGATAAAACCATAACAGTGCTGTATGTGTCTCTGTGTTTCACTACTGCTGAACTTTTAGTGGATTTCAAGAATGTGTGTGTGTGTGTGTGTGTGTGTGTGTGTGTGTGTGTGTGTGTGTGTGTGTGTGTGTGTGTGTGTGTGAGAGTGT
>JAODJW010000001.1:12739845-12765860 GCA_026777045.1 Hyperopisus bebe | reverse complement strand
TATGTGTGTGTGTGTGTGTGTGTGTGTGTGTGTGTGTGTGTGTGTGTGTGTCTTTGAGAGAGTGACAGTGGGAATGGGTAGGAAGCTGCACCAGCATCCACAAATGCAGAGAGCAAACATGCCCATGTAATGCTATTCCGTGCTGTGAGGCCTGTAATTCCCATGACAGCATATAGGATAATACATTTAGGGTCTTGGCCTTTTTGCTGTGCCTTAAAGCAGAGTGAAGTCCCGTGTGTGTGTGTGTGTGTGTGTGTGTACCCTGTTGCTGGCTACGCGTAGAGAGTGCCCCCCTTTTTCCGTTGAAGTGGACTCCTGCCAATTTGCCACATGCCAATTCATTAGGATCTTCAAAAGCGGTTCCCCTGCAAGACGTTTCTAGGGTAATTGAGATGACATGAAATTGGTAAGAAGCATAAAAGCATCTCTGTGGACCTACACTATAGGTAGTATCCATGGGATTTTTATTGTTTATAGTGAGTCTGATACAGTTCTTTCTCCCCCCCTAGGCTTCTGTGGTTCTCAGTGGTAAGGAAACTGTAGGAAATTCTCCATACACCCCCCACCCCCTGCCAAGAAAGCCACAAAACCAGATTTTTTTTCTCCATGGTATCCTGCTCAGCACTCACAGAATTTCCCATTGTGTCACATGTGGACCAATGGGTGTAAAAACATCACTGTGACATTTTTGATTTTTTTTATTTAAGGGTTTGAAGGAGCTGGGCAGCTTCTGCTGAGGGAGGGAGAATTAAATTTTTTTTCTTCTCTTCCTTAGCCCGACTGGGAGAATGAACAGAATTCGTTCTGTTTGTAACTGACCAGCTTCTCTGGCCATCTGCTGCCTGGGTGCCTCTGCCAACGGGCTAATTGCCCCGGTCGTGTGTGCTTCAGGCTGAGATCTCACCCCTTCCCACCCTCGAAGGTGCAAGACTGCTGCCGCTCAGCGCACTGGTGCGCATTCCTCACCTTGGCACGCTCATTTAAGAAGAGCAGTGCGACGTACTCCACGCAGCTGTCGGGGTCACCCATGTTCCGTTTGTGACCTTTGACTGTATTTAAGAATTTTTTTTTTATAATCATCACTACAGGGGACAGTTTACTAACAGTGCTGCTAATTTAGTGTGTAACTGATGATGGGAATAAAGGGCATTTTTAAAAATCTGCCCGTTTTGATTTAGGAAAAGGTCCCATTACAGCTATTACGATAACAACTCTGAAACACTTAAATGTATGTTTATTTTATACTGATATTCTAAAATGCAGATTCTGTGCTTTATGCATGATTGCTGCCTTGGCTGCGTTTCCTTGCTCGCTCTCGTCACGGGCTGTATGGCTTCATGCCAGAATTAAGAGCTCTGCAGCTACATTTTCTTCAGCGCTCTATGTGGTTCCGATCAAACTGTGTGAGTTTCTCTACAGTGGCATCTTTTTACTACTGGAAGCATGCAAAGGATTTAACTGCAGATCATTTGAATGCCACCCAGGTATTTAAAATAACTCTGCGTTAGAAATTCAAGGCAGCTGTGTTGAATTGCTGGTGTTGGTTTGAGTAACAAACATTCCCCTGTACAAATGTTTTTGTTCCGATAAAAGTAAATAATTTGTCGCAGTCTAGGAAATAGAAATTTGACTGTTTCTAACAGTAGCTAGAGTGCTGTTTATCACACAGATGTCAAAAGTGACATGCCATGTGCTGGGGTGGGAGGGGGGGGCTGTTCATCCCATGCCCACCTTCTGAGAAGTTGCCCTTCCCTTCCAGGCTGCTCTACCCACCAGTTCATCTCCTCCTCTCAAATCTCGAACCTTATCTGGCAGCCGGTTCCTGCCAAGCAATTTGTTCTGACCTCTGTGGTCGTGTTCCGCCCAGTCGTGGCTCCCATTGGCACACCCGGGGCCCATCTGTGACAGGACGCGCCATGCAGCCAATGGCCAACCGGCCAGCCTGGTTACGGAGACGTCAGCCCTAGTAGCCAAGACATGCAAAGGAGATCATGGTGTGGCATTTGTTGAGCCCTCCCTCCCTGTTCCTCTTTTGGGGTGCATTTCAGGGGTTTACTCCCCCCCCTCCCCGTTCCCAATGAATGATTTGTCTCCCTTCCTGTGCTGTGAAATCCTGGAGAAATCCTTCCTGGCAGCTAAATCCATGGGCATTTTAAATGCTGTTTTGACAATGCCTTAAACATTAGTATGGTTGGTTTTATTAGTTTCTTTTTTTCTTCCTGCATAATCCCTGAATTTTTAAAGCCAGTTAAAAATGAGTAGCAAATTCTTTTTTACAGCTGCCTCGAGTGCGCTTCAAACAGGAATTTATGGATTAAAACGTTAATATATTTCTGCAAACTATGGCAAATGCATACATATTTGTAGGTTCCTCTTCTAAAGAAATACCTTCTGATGGGTAGTTTGCTGTAGGATTCTTTTTTCTCTTTCACCAGAGTTAACACTTTTTCTCTTGGCCGTCGAATCTGGTTGCCGGCGTGTAGCAGGAAGAATGTAGATATTTGACTGCACTGTAGTCGCAAGGGGAGTTGGTGCTTTGGCAAATGCATATGTGACATTCACCGGAAAGATGGTTGGTTTGAGACAAATGGCTTGCAATGCCCTCATGTATATGTTTGGCATGTACGGCTGTAGACGGCACCAGTAGCTGCTGCATTCGACCACCAGCGGTGGTTTTGGTTTTTGGGAAGAGTCTGCTCCGTCTAAATTGGAAGCAAAACCTGCCTGAAGAACAGTGGGAGACGCACATCGGAGCGCACTGCCAGATGCTAAATCAAACGTCTGGTTTATTCCTTTTAGATAATGCCCGTGTGCGTAAGGTATGATCTTTATTAGCCACAAATGGCCCTGCACAGGATGGGAGGGGCCTTCGCCCAGGGAGTGTTTTGCATTTAACTTCAAAGTGATCTTTCTGATGGTGGCGTTGAACAGAGCGATCTGTTCTCAGTTTCCTCCTTTAAACAGCATTCGTTGAATGTCAGTGCCAGAGTCACTGCCCTGCTAACAATTTTTCATTTTCAGAACGTTTACCAAACATTATAATTAAGGTATGGAAGCATTCAAAGTATCCACTTTTTCCTGATGCTCCCAGAACGTTATTCCACTGCTGCAACTATGTACTACTACAATGAAGACAAGATAAAAGTCACGGTAATAGCAGGAAACACTATGGCTTTGCACCCTAAAGGTCATGAGATCAAGGCTGGTTAGTGGATTTGCAATATATACACATAGCACTTTTATGGGGAGAAAAAATAGTATAAAAGAATTTTCAACATTAACCATGATAAAAGGATGTTCTGGGTCTAAGCTATCATGCTGACATTTGACAGAACCTTTTGTTAAAATGTAAAATGAGGAAATCACGTTCTATTAACGTTACAGTAAGAACATACTCTGCCAACTTTTGAGAGGACCCTAACATAACATTGGCTAAACTTACGGGAACATTTCCCGTTAGCTGAATGCTAACTGTTGAGTAAATGGTTAATGCGCTGCATTGTGGGAATGGAGCAGAGGTGTGTCCAGATGATAGGCATGCTCTTCTCCCCACGAGGAGCTGAGAGGACCAGTGCGAGTGACCTGAGGGCGCATATGTCCTGAGAGCAACGTGAGGAAGCTCCATGGAATAATGGGAGCTGCCCTGAATCTCTAGCCAAAAACGCAGCCTCATTTGGCCCGAGAAAGGCTGACAGAAGTACTACATCACAGTACAGCCATACTTCACCCACAGCGGAGTGACGTTACATCCAGGACACGACAGCGTCTCACAGAACATTTCATTACTCATGATCTTCTCCTGCTTCTGTGCGCTCTGCTTACAGAATGGGCCCTTATGCTGCCCTGATAGAGAAATTAACTAGATTTTGATGAACAGAGCACATATTGGATTATGTCCCACTAGCTGGTAATTATTTCTAATCTTTCATTAGAGTTGCACTTGGGTTAACATTGATGCAGAGAAGGAAACTCTTATTCCTCATCTTTCATAGCGTATTAAATAGCATGGATATTATTCATAGTAAGTCCTCTCTTGCTTGGCTGGACCGTGTAGTGCTTTGGTGGGGGGATGGGGGGGATTGTGCGCGAGTATCTTTTTACAGTGCCCTTTGCTTTTAAAACTTTGTACATTTCGTGACCACAGTAGTGAAGTCAGCCTTTTACTTAAAGAATGGTGTAACTGCACAATTCATGTCATGCATCTGACCATGTATACAGTTTTTTAATATATATCTTTTATAGTGATAAATTGCTGCATTTTAAGTATGTCTTAGGCCTATGTCTTTTTGAACAAAATGCACAGCCCCAACAGGCATAATTAAGAGTCCCTGGCTCATCAGTGTTTATTCTGTATTATATTAGCATTAGTATTGTCAATGATAATGATATAATACCAAAAATAATAATTTAATTGCATACAATAATGCTAATATTTTGTTTATTACAGCAATAATATTATATGGAGTTCTTTATAATGAATTATTCCTGCCTGTTTTATTAAACAGCCATGAAGGATAACCTGAGGGCTCCCGAGGCGTGCCCCCTGCCCCCCCCACACCATGCTTTTTTTGACTCTCCCCCATTGGCTGTGCTCGCCTCTCTGGGCCTGTACTGGGCCCGGTGCCGGTGTTCTGACAAAACATCCTACCTATTGAGACCTGCTGTGGAGCCTTTCTGCGCATGTGCAGTTCCACCGTCTTGGGATTAGGGTTAGGTTTTAGGGGTTAGGGTTAGGGTTAGGTTAGGGTTAGGGTTAGGGTTAAGGTAAGGGTTTTAGGGGTTTTTGGGGGGTTAGGGTTAGTGTAAGAGTTAAGGTTAGGGCTATAGATTAGCACTACAGTAGGATGTTTTGTCAGAACACCGGTCCTCCTCTTCCCAGTTGGCTGTGCTTGCCACTCAAGGCCCGTAACGGACCAGGCGCCAGTCCTCCCCGCTCTCCCCCATCGGCTGTGTTTGCCTTTCCAGGCCTGTAATGGACCCGGCACCGATCCACCCCACTCTCTCCCATTGGGTGTGCTTGCCACTCCAGGCCTGTAAAGGAATCTGCCCCTGCCAGTTGTCTCTGGTCCACTTCGCCTTTGATGCCAGCCAGTGGCTCATGCCCTTGGGACCACCAGCTGCAGGAGAACCTGTTCATATCCAGTTACAGCAGCCTCCCAGAACAATGGGGGGTCTCTCTCTCAGGTCAGGCAGTATGCCCCTATTAAACAGCAGTAGCGTGCCCATATTAAACTGATGCATAGTTTTTTTTCCCCCCCTTGCTTTTGGAGTAATTATCCTTTTCTAGAGAAGTTTAAACCTCTGTGCACTAATGTTTTGATTATAAATGGCTTTTATTTCCTGTCTGGGGTCAGTACTGTTTTAAGTATCAGATTCTCTCATGATGTGTGGTATGGGAAACGAGAAAAATTTGAGATTTTAGCTCAAAGGAAATCGAATAAATCCAATGCCTAGAAAGGACCACCTAGTGAATCTCTTCTAATAGGAACAGTGGTGTAGGGAAGGGTATTGTACAGTTTCACTTCAGTAATGGTGGTCAGAATTACTTATTAGAGTTATTTGATAGCTGCTTTATATTCATGAGTACATTAATGCACTTAATGGACGATGGTATTACGTTAAGCCTTGGATGGCAGAAAGAGAAGGTGTGGTGAATGAGATCAGTACAAGCAGCACACGCGTTTCTCAAATTGCCAAGTTTCATCATGGCTTAGGTTGAAGGACCGATCTTTGGGTGGGTTTTCTAAATCATCCCAATTCTTGATATTTTCAGTCTTATAGGTTTGACCGAAGATTACACCACCTGCAGCCTAATGTTTCCTCTCAAATTCATCCCCTTTATATCGAGTGTCTGTGAGTGGTCAGCATTTCCTCCTGAGCTCATAGTCAGCTTTGTCCACTTAAGCAGTAGCCAAGCTGCCTGTGTGAGTTTAATGGTGACGTCTCCCCTTGGTCCGAGTGGGAAGACCATCATATCACCTGAAATGAATACTTTAATGGACTAATGCTGTTGAGTGGTAAGTGGTGTCTGTGCCTGTGTGGGTTTGAACCCCCGCTGGTGCTGCATAGGCTTCCTGGAATGGGAGAAGAATCGGCCTTGATCAGGTGTGATGCCTTCTGTTCACAGTGGGGGGGGGGTTTGCTTAGGTCTGTGTTTGACGACAACATTCCGCATGATTTTAAAAGACAGCATGCCTCGATACCTTTTACAATATGGATGTTTAATGATTTGGTTACTTTGTATAGGGCAGGAGGCACCGTACTGTATCTGACCTCAGCTGATCCTGTAAAATATCCTCTGAGTAAATGGAGGAGGATGATAAACGCAAACTGGTTTGTATGTTTAAAAATACTTGATTAGACACGATGATGATGATGATGATGATGACGACCGATTAGGTGCAGTGTGGCGGCTCTGTGTGGGGCCCTAACCATGTACCACACAATGGCCTGACATCCTTTCTAGGATGTCACTCTGCCTTGTGCTGCCTGGGATAGACTCCAGGCCTCCATGTACCAGGATATGGTAAAGTTAGATGATGGATGGATGGATGGATGATTTTACACAACTTTGTAGGCTAAACAAAAATGGATACATGTTGCCAGAAATATTTCCAAAACGGCTTAAGATTTTAATCTTGCTTGGAGTCTCACATTCAGCTTCAGCTGTTTCCATGGGTTTGCCGGCAAATCCCAGTTTGCAGCTGGTGATTCTGCCTGAACAGAAGTCTCTTTTTCTTCTAAGCCATTAAATGGATCCAGTGAACCGTGGGCCCTGGATCGGTGGCGGAGGTGCAGGGAAGTCTCTGCCCGGGCACCTGCTCGTTAGAAGCAGGAGCTCCTCTGATCCTCCTCCGCAGAAGGATTACAGGCGATGTCTTCTGCTCCCTTTTGGTTTCAGAGATGGAGGGAGAGGCGGCTTTGATTGGAGGGTCTCACCCTAATTACCAGCAGCAGTGAGCTTAGCGCCAAAGCTTCTCAGGTGACAGGCCAGAAGAACGGTCAAGTCTAAAACAGGGAGGCGGATGGTGAATTCGGCCATGTGAAGCCGTCATGACAGAACAGTCTGCGAGGGACGGGGGAGGAAAGAGACCTCTTAAATGAACAGTTCTGACATATCAAAGGTGTTTTTTTTTTTTTTTGCTCCTTTTTTCCCTCTGCATTTCACTTGATAGAGTTGGGGTAGGGGTGTTGGGGAATCGTCATGGTTACCAGGCAAACGATCTTCCCCAGTAGGTCGGTGAGAGACTGATGCATGCTTTGAGGCTGCATGGGTGACGGATGTCTGCAGAATTGCCTGGAGGCTCCTTGGGGTGGGGGAAGGGGTAGTGGCTGACCCCTATGGAGCTCGTTTCTGGCTGGTATGTCCAGCCCGTGGTACCACATGTGCTGCAGGCTGCTGCAGATCCATGATTTGATTGAGACCTAGACAGCATGCGACACGGAGCATTGGCATTACTGCCTGACTCGCACGCTCTTTCTCTTGTCACATTGCACCATGCAGCTAGCATTGAAAGACGTTTGTGGCAGTAATTGTGTGCGATCTGCTGTAAATTATGATGCAGGAATACCCCTCTCTTCCGTTAATCCCCGTTTTGATGCCGTCCCTTTCCTGATGGTTGTTAAACGTCTGCATTTCCCCTGATGGCATCACAGCATCCTTTCAAAAGAGGATGATTTACTGTGGTCTGGAGCAGTCTTGAAGTTTGCACCGTTTCATGGTGGAGATCGAGTTTCACCAAGAACCAGCCAGTTCTAGTAGACCATTTTAGTTTTAAACTAACTAAAACTAAAACGAATGAGTAATGATAATCTGCTCTCCTCTGCTGGTTGTATTTAGCAGGCCCAGTTCCCGGGACTGACCTCCAGCACATGACTGGGTATCCCATCAGGCAGCTGGGCTCTCCTTCACGCGGTATGACAGCCCCAGTAGATGAAGGGAAAGTATTGATTGGAGCTGTGAGCAGGGAGCAGATGTGACCCTGGGCAGGAGTGCTTCAATGGCCACCAAACCGGATGAAAATCCCAGGGTTCATGAGTGAACCTTTATGACATTTATTAATCTGAGAAGTAAACGAGTGACAAGCTACGCAGAAACACCATTGTTCAATCCTTTTTTCGTTTCAGTGCTGGTCTCTGTAGGGATATAGTCTTGATAAAATGATGCAAAATCAAAAGTAGTTTAAACAGCTTAGATTACAGTGTCTTCTCTATTGAACATTTAATGTATGAGAGAGAGATTTTTGTCCCCCGATCCCCCGAAAGAGCAGAGTCAGTCTCATGTCACTCGACATGTGACCATTGGCAGGGGATTGCGCCACCTGGAGGACTGTGTTATTAATGCATGCCCCCCCACCCCGTTTTTGGGCTGTGGCTGGTGGAGGGATTAGCTTCTCCGCATCCCTAATGCACGTTCGGCACATCTGCCACCACCCTGGGGTGGGCCGTTTTGGCACCTGCCTTCTGATTGTTCCCGTCGTTTTAGGGGGTCCCTCCGGAGGTATGTGCATGATCAGCAGAAGGGCAGGGACAGGCGTGGGACATCAAAGAGGGTGTGTGATACACATTATCTTAGAAGCTGTGCCGGTTATAAAGCCCCATACTGGTACCCCAAACTCCACTGGTTTAATTTATCACAGATTAAAACACAATAAAAGCAGGCCGATTTAAAAATGGATAAACCTGCCCTTTTAGAGCAGCCTGTAACAACCCTTTGAAATCTCTTGTTTCTTATTGAGACGCTTGCCTTGTGCACAGTGGAGCAAATTGCACAAATGAATGTCTGTTGTACATATTATTAGAACTATGATGCTATATAAGTAATTTCCTTTATGTTATTTTAATTTCTTGTGACAACAGTGTAGTTCAGTTTTTAATTAAATTTTTTTTTTTGCTAAATAATGCTGGCACATAATTTGTTTTTCTGTTATCTGCTGTCATGTGGCCCCTGGTCATGCCTACTTGCATTGTAATTAACTCTGTCAGTGTTATCTGCCAAATTTATCTTTATTCGTGTTTTCTTTCCTGTTCGCCAAGTAGGGAGGCGACTCAGCAATACGTATGATGCAGGGATTACCAGCCTCGTCTAGTCCCAGCAGAAGGAGCATATTCCCACTGGTCCATGGATGCAAGAGTGATTGTGTCGTCTCTTTGGTGACCTATGGTGGCAAATGGTAACATCCCCATCCTGCGGGGTGTTAGACTGGAGCAGCGAAGGTTCCTGCCGTGGTAATGAATGTCTCATTTATCAGCCTTGTGGGCGGTGTGCCCCCCTCTATGACGGACAGAGGCTCTTCCGGCTGGTGCCGGTCAAGTGCTGGTGGAGCTGTCTTATGTGGGAATACAGGTGTGCTCATTGCGACTGATGCTGATCATGCTCACAATCATGCCTGCTGCCGTCCCTTTCACTGGCTCCTTTCCCCCTTGGCACGTGGCCAGACCTGTATGCTGTTAACTCTCTATGAGGAGGATGCAGGTGACTCGTCTTTGGCTGCCAAGACCAGGGCGGATATGGGCTGTCAGCTCGGTGAGATGCCTTCAGAGATCTCGGTAACTTCTGGAACGGCTGCTGCAGAATCGACGTTCAGGCCCACAGCCTGTGAATTTAGGCTGAGCCTTTATTTTTAAAGTGAACATGGGCATTCTGGCTACTGGCGGAGGAGAGCAGTCCCTTTCCTGAGAGCAGCCAGAGGGATGAATGAGCAGACGCTGCCTCCAGATCCATCAAAGGGGCACTAACAGCGGTGTGAGTACCGTGTGATGGGGTTAGTGCTTCCCGCGAAGCTGGGCTCTCGCCAGCATGGCCTGGGCAGATAAAGAGCGGAGACCCTAATGGAATTAGCTGTGTCCCGGCAGCCGCCGGATGCTGCGTCGCCATGGTGCCGGTCTTGCAGCGCGGTGGTAATCTTAAAGGAGCCCCGTCAGCCATCGGTGGGATTTGGCCCGACTAAGGGGGGATTTGTCATGCGGTTGCAAAGACTGTCGTTTTGATTTAATGCTGTGTATTGTTGGGGTTTAGTTTGGGGGGAGGGCTAAGGGGGTTTAGTCTCGGTGCTGACTATAGGATGACGTGGGATGGCTCTTGTTACCACACAGTGGAATGTCAAAAATGACAACAGACAAGCCGTGGCATCCTACCTCTGTCTGTATCCATGGCAAAGCATGTCAATCCTGACAGGAACGAGGGACTCGATCTCCGAGGCTTGTGGATTTATTCTAAACATCACAAGGCTTCCTCAAGTATGGTCTCCAGCAGAAGGTGTGGAAGTAGCTAAAGTATGATGTCCCCTGTGGAAAACATCTGATACGATGTTATCTGTAAGTGATGATGGTGGTTGCTTAGCACCAAGGCCATACCGCTCCGTGTATTTGGATAAATTTGGTCATGAATTAATCACTAGGAATCAGAAAAGAGATGGGTCTCCCTTGGGACTTGAACCAGAGCCTTGCACTGCTTGCTGTGTACCTTCATGTTCTGCACATTTAACTGGGGTTTTTTTTTTTCAATGTGCAAAGCTCCAGGGTTTGAGTGTCCTGACTCGGGGGGGGGGGGGGGGGTGCAGCAGGGAAATCCTGGGCCTCTGATGGTGGCACCCACAGGCAGCAAATCCGATCGATATGCAACACTGATGGCACGCGTTCGGAGTGTGACCACACAGAGGTGAAGGCAAGGTCTCGTCACTGTGGCGGCACACAGGAGATGCAGAGGAGGGCCTGTGCATCCATTCATACCTGGTTGCTGCTCCATTTAGCATTTAGTTCCTGTTCCTGTATGAATGATACTGGTGTCACATTGTCCATCTTGCCAGTCAGCTGTAGTTTTGTTAGCCTCTCCATCTGCATGAGGACAGAATGTTATTTTCATTTAAAAACACATTGATTCAGCTTGTGATTTCCATTGCGGTAATCGTCAAATGATCAATGAAGGGAAAAAAAAACAATTATTGTTCATATTGCCCTTATTTTGTTTATATTTGCCTTTTCCTGGGCTGATGGGGGATAAGTCTTGTAATGCAATTCATGGCATAATAAATTTATGATTGCAATTATAACAGCATGACAACTTATTCTGAAGTAAGTGGGGGGTGAATGTCTTTGGTGGCACAAATGTGTCCCAGTGCTGTATTGGTCCTCGTCACATTACCGAGCAGCTCAATTCAGGTTGTTACCATGATGTGTTGTTCATATTCATTTGATCTTTTCACTGGTGCTGGCATGTGACGCACCGTCAGTGCTGTTTGACACGCCTCCCATCTCCAGCGGTGCCCAAATGAGCCCAGGCCAGGATTTGCGCCCAGCGATCTGCTTGGAAAGGCAGGAATATCCAATGGCATATGTTGATCCCATCCTGTGTGTGCCGTGATGTGAAAGCATCAACCAGGTTCCTGTGCAAAACACAAGCAACTGGATGTATGCTTTTATTTTCTAATTTATTCCCATGTCACCAACACGCTTTCTCCCATAGAGGCAGTGCGGGGCGCGGTTATGATATCAGTTCTCTTTTGTTGTAAATCTCAGACCTCGGAAGCAGCCCAGCATGTGAAGTGGCATGGAGAGGGCAACAAGCTCTGTCAGCGTGAAGACGAGGCCGTCTGGGGGCAGGCTACCGCTGAGCTGCATCTCCTGGCACAATAGGGGATCACATTGACACCTCCTGCATTTCTGGAAAGTGCCTCACGTCTGCCGGAGGGAGAGCGGCTTTGTGCTTCTGTTTCTGAGACGGCATGGGTCGGACTGGGGGGGCGTCACCTTGGGGGGGAAGAGGCCGCCCAATGCCACAAATTGCATCCCGTTCAGGGTGGCAGAACGAAGCTCTGGAGAAAGAAGCATAGTTGCGGGAGTCCAGGAGTTCCTGGAGCCTGAAAAACTAATAGGCTTGCTGAGGAAGTGTCATTGTTTCCATGGCAACATTTCTGATCATGGTCCTGGTAATCAGCTCGCTTGCCCTGACCTTTCCCGTGACAGGCAGCCCGGGTTAGCCGGTTGATGTGGGTCACATGACACCTGACACAAATGCCGCAGTCTTGCAGCTGGATCTGCACAGCTGCGCGTCAGGGTTCCGCTCCAGCGCCTACCTCCTAATGATCGCATGCACTCCAGCTTTTTGCCCCCCTCTGCCTCAAGAAGTCGTACAATGTTTTTTAATTTTCTTTTTGTGGTTTCATCTGGAGAAAATCAGACTGTGAAACAGTCGGGGAATCTCGACAATTATGAATATAAATCGACTGAGGTGTAGCACAGTCGCTAACTCCTTAGCTCAGCATTTAAACCCACTCTGCAATTATACTTCGCAATTACATGCGCCTTTTCGTGGAAACGCAGATGCTCTTTCTAATGATGCTTAGGTGATTAGTCATGGAGAGCCCTGCGTTGTCATTTAAATCTGACATTTTGAATGTAATCTGCTTAATAAGGAAAAACAAGGCCGGAAATGTATTGGAAAACAAATGTTTTGCCTTGTGTCGGATCCCTGCGTGACTGGCGACAGCCTGACCCCTATTGTCAAGCTGTTCAGTTGTAAAACAGGCTAGGATTGCAGCATGCTTTAAGAAAAAGGCTGATTTTTGCTTAGTAAGAAAAGCCTTCCAAAAAAACTGTGCCATCTCCAATATGGCTATTGTGTGAAGGTAGGCCACACTGCAGAGGCACACAAATAAATACCAGGGGTCCTGACAGGCGCTCCCTGGACGCCTCTAATCCAGACACATAATAATAGAACAGGCGACTGCTGACTCCGAGGTTGAGTGTAATTAGTCATGACAAATTTTAGTCAAATAGCTGGCGAGTGAAAGGGAACCAAGAAGAAGAATGGTGCGTCGGCACTTCAATGGCGACGCTGTTGATGGAGGCGTGTGTGTGTGTGAAACGCTTAATATCTGTAGCGTTATTGGCTCATTTATTTTGCTGTGTCTCGCTGTCTCGTGCGAAGGCACGTCTCCTGAAGATCCGTCTGAGAGCAAAGCGGCCTACGGTCCTTGGACTGTGACTGTTCATTCATCACTCCCGCCTGGCCGTCATGCTTGTTTTAGCCGGCTTGGCTTGGTGGCCATCAAGGACGGCCCCAGTGCTATTTGTGCATGTACTCAGGCTCACCCATTCCCAAGGAATAGCTTTGCTCCAGGGCAGATCCTCTCAATTGACTGGAGACTCTGGTGCCCAATATAACAAGTGATTGCATTAGTGTCCGGAATGTTGTTTTAGCGGGGAGCGTATTTCCAGGATAACACAACGCCATTCCACCCCATACACTCTGCACCTTCTGTTTCCCTTGGAATGATTACTTTTCTTTTGATTCCAGAAAAAAGGATATTTGTGTAAGTGTTCATGGAACACAGACATGGCTGAATTATACTACATATCCAAGAAGTATTTCATTCAAAATTAATAGTTCTTGGGGTGAAAGGTATTTCTAGATAATTAAACCCAGGGGTGGCATGGTGGCTTAGGAGTACGTGGTTTGAATCCTGCCTTTGGCTCTTCATGTATGGAGTCCAACAGCATGCACCGAGGAGCTTCTAGGGATTGACCTTGTACTGGATTAGGAGCTGGAAGATGAGGCTTTAAGCCCAGTCGAGCATAGTCCGCTATATCGGTGATTTGGGATGAACCAGGTTCTGTTCAACTCCGTAATTATCAGTCACCCCCCCCAGTCATCGTAAAGCAAATTGTAATAAGGTCACTGGGATAATTGATATTTGTGCATTCTTAGTGCATTTGTGCATTGTAAGCTGAGAGCTGACAGTGGGATTCCCAATTTCCGGAAGGGGGTCAGAGCATGGCATTTTGTTTATGTGGGTTTTGCCTTTTGGTGAGGGGGAGGTCACAGTGATCCCTGTTTAATGCATCACACAGTAAAGAATGTGCCGAGTTTTAAACACAATCAAGGACACCAGGAGAGGAAAACAGAGTTATTTTGTGGCAAATCTGAAAAGAAATCTTGATCTTTAATGCTCAGATGTGCATAATTTGCTCAATATAGATGTTTCTTTTGTGTACAAATGAGAAGTTGAGAAATTGTACCTTTTTGATGTTTTCAGCTTGTGTGGACACCTGCATGAATTTCAAATGTGCTGGAGAAAGTACTTATTCTCTGGTTTTTAATGCAACACTGCTACTGTTTGTGGAGTGTATACCTCTTCTAGAAGTTGTATGGGGAATTATTTTTTATCTGGGCATCACACAGTAGAAGTTCTGAATGCTTGTAGCACATACTGCATTCAGGCAATAAACTGTGAATGAATAATTGATGTGTTTTCTAATCATAGTCTGCATTTCACTGTTTTGGAAAAAGTGTGATATATGTGTGCTTATGTGTTGCAGTCACTAGCAGAGGCCTGTTTAGAAGGAGAATATATTTGGTCTTGCCCTTATTTCACTATGATTTAACTTGTAAATTGACAGAGTAAGCGGTATTAACATAAGTCATCGGTGAGTATAACAAGGCTTGTATTTATCTGGATTTTAGCTTTTGTCCCACTGATTCATTGCCTTCTGTTGAGGTCCATGATGAATCTAAATAGTGTAGACTCAGTGGTTGGCCAAAGGTGTGGTCTGATCCCTTGGTGAGTTCCTTTTGTTAGTGAGGGGTGAAGTTTGGGGGTGGGGGTGGCCTCCATACCCCCCCCCCCCCCCCCCGTGGATCACCGCAGTGTCCAAAACACACCAGTTCCCAGTCTATGAGGTCATCACGGGAGACGCAGGCTCCTGATGTTTTTCAGGCATCTGGAAGCCTGTCTTTTCTCAGTAGGCTTGTTTACTTGCTTTTTATGCTACTCGTAGCTAACTGATGAGTCACAAGCTTGGAGAGACTGTAATTTGCTTTAGTCAGGTCTGAACGTTCTTCTTAATTGGTCTATCTGCACTATTCATGAGTGAGTACTATAGCGGGTCTACCCTGGAAAAAACACCGAAAAGATAAAAACCTGTGCGGTCTTTGCTGACATTTTCCTAAGGATGCCTGGGAATTGCTACATCATTTCTGACATGTTTGGTAAAAGCTGCTTGCGTTTCTTGGGCCGTGGGCCTGGTTTGAATGATGCTAGCTTCATCTTGGCTTTCCTGGTATCTGCCTGGCACACAAAACCTGCCCTTCCCTCCAGTCACGCCCCATCCTGGCAAACTGCTGCTTCTGAAGACTAAGCTTTGATATATAGTGGGGCGACCTGCTGTCTGTTTGATAAGGGACGATTAGCATACCCAATTTATTTTTACAATTTGACTCCTTGTTGTCTTTCTTTATGAATAATGCAGATATGTGTCATATTGCCTTTGCTGAGATCTCACTGGGTTTTTACGTGCTAACCAACTCTCCCTATGCCTCAGTTAAGCACAGTTGCCCTTTAACGACTGCACTCAGGAACAACGTCGTGGGACTGTTGGGTGGCTTCACCACAACTGCTGATTCTCCACAAAAACCCCATGAAATGGGTCTGAATGCGGCTTGAGTGGATCAGCCTTCAAGCGCCACATCCTAGTCTGATGGGAATGGGTTTTTTGTTCCGGGGGGACCATAATTCATGTAAGGCAGTCATTTCCAGACAGGCCACCCTCCTCTCCTCGCCGTGACTCGGTCAGACTGCTGCAAGGATACGCTTTTCTTGTCTCCCTGTCTCTGGAATTCATCCCAAGCTGATGGGTGAACAATGTGAGCCAAACCCTGCTGCATGCTTTGTGCATTTTGCTTCGGCCAAGGTCTGATCTCATTTCCATGTTTGCTGATGAGTGGCCACTGCTCTGCCCTGTCTTACGCCGCCTGTATCTGAGGTGACTTTACATCACCTTCTCTCTCCCGTTGAGCGTGAAAGCACCAACCCGCACCTCCAGCCCAGTACTCTGTGGTCACTGCAAGCTGTTTTTCACTTTATTTCCTAACCCTTATGACAGTGATGGTGAACCCAGGCCCTTGTTCCTAGCCTCCTGGTTATGTGTTTGCCTAGAGCTCTTCATTCCATGGTCTGTTTACATTTAAAATCATTTGCCAACTCAAGCCCAAAGTGGAATCCTCCCATTTTTTCCGGTAGACCTACAACCAGAACTTAGCTGGTTGCTAAGCAGCGCTGCTTGGTCTGGAGAAACACAATGGTAAACATGTTGGTTTGATAGATGCCCCCCACCACACACACACACACACACACACACACACAAACATGAGGGAGTCCAATATTCATATCTTCATGGGGACTCTCCATTCATTTCTTTGGGGAAAACTCTAACCCCAACATGATGACTTTAACCCATACCCAGCCCTAACCTTAAGTATAAGTAAACAAATGAGCCTTCTGGAACTTATAGTTTTCTGATTGCATTCACAGATCTTTCAAAATAACAGGCTTTTATTACACAGTGGGGAAGGTTTGGTCCCCACAATGTAATATAAATCTGACACACACACACACACACACACAGACAGACAGACAGACAGACAGACAGACACACACACAACCAGGCAGCTTCCCTCCCCGTCTGCCTTTTCCCCATGCTAATGAGATGGCTTCATCCATCATTCCCTCCTGATGTCAAATGGGCGGGGACTGCATCATCACCCCTTGGACTTGGACTCATTCAGCTGGCCCCCGAAATGCGAGATTTCATTTCTAATTGATTCCAAGTAAGGAGATAATCCAGAGTTCTTATTTACACATTAAAATACTCCATTCAGACCCAGTCTAGCTCTCCTGATTGCCACCATCAGCAGATGCTCAGATATAGTTTGCACAAGTTCTCTGTGGTTTTGCACACATTATAAAGTTCATCCCCTCATAACCAATTAAATGAGCTTGCTGGCACTTCAGAGTCCACTTTTCAATGTTTGACGGACCTCCTGTGTTATATGAAATCTGTAAGCTCTGTGATTGGATTAGGCGGCTGATGGTGGGCCTGAGTTAAGCTTGCCATGTCTGCATAAAAGGTGCGTGGGATGCAGTGCACACCTAATGTAATCTTCCTGGCCTGTCTGCAAACTCAGCAGTGTCTGGATATCAGTCGCGGAGGACAAAGGCGTAACTCAAAGTGGCATTCTTGAGGAAAGTTTTTCACTGAGGTTGTCTGAGGCCTTCATGCTGTGGAATTCTACGGTGTGTAAAGTATGGAGTGCAATGACTTTTGGAAGTGTGTCTTTTTTGCTTTGTTGGCTGTTTTTTTCACGGATGACACAACTGACACAACGTCACACTGTGCAGAAAATGTCAGCCAGCCTGAAGCCTGTTGTACAGGATCCTCTTTACCACCCATAGCTCAGGTTGTATTGTAAATGCTGTTATTCTTGCAGTGGTGGTAATGCATGCATGGGCGTCAGAATGAGGCCCCCTGCTAGTGATTACACTGTTGAGCTGGGCTCAGTATACTTACCACTGATGCTTATTAGCAAAGCCCGTTGGTAATAGGCTTATCAATTTCTTGTCACTAATTTCTGGATCAAACTTCTACATATCAGAGCTCACCTAATGTTTATTGATGGGTTGTAGAACGTAAGCCGGTCCAGCAGGGATGCTTCTGTTTTCCAGGTACTTGCTTCTCCAGCCCTCCCACTGCATTGTGGGCTTAATTGCATTTGCATGTCTGTTCCGTTCTTTCGAGTCGGATCTCAAAATCTTGTTGAGGCAAATAGCAGAAAGTGAAGGGTCCCCTTGGGAGACATGGGCCTGTGCCTTTCAATAAGGGCTATGCTGGATAGGTCAACTAATTAGCACATTTAAGTGCTCTAAAATGGAGTTTATTTCTACTCCACAGCCAAGCACTGTCAGAATGTGAAGCCTGTTTGCATATGTCTCTGAAGTTTTAAGCATACCACCAATCTTCTCCAGGAACGTCAACTTCAGGGTTACTCATGAGTACAGTGCGTGCATATTTTTTTAAAACATGCATTCATCAGTAATGAAAGGAAGTAATGTACCTTTTAGTATTTCATTGCTTGTGTGCAGCACTTCGGCTCAGTTGTAACACTGTCACTTCACACCTCCAGGGTTGTGTTGGCACCTGTTGACTCTGCATGTTCTTCTCATGTTTCAAGGGGTTTCCTTCAGGTTCTTTGGATTCGTCCTGCAGCCCAAAGACATGGAGTTAAACTAATCGACTCCTTTAGATTGCCCATAGTGTGTGAATGTGTGTCCCCCGTAATGGACTGGCATCAGATCCAGGGTCTCCCCTTGCATTGGATGCTGTGTTTTCTGTTCGCTGACTCCCTATACTGGATAAGCGGCTGTAAGGTGCATGAATGGATAGATGTTTGTATGAGGTAATACTGTTTCTGTGGCAGTCTTGTTAAAAATTCCATGCAAAATAATACTATAGAGTTCTGTAACCCGAAAACCTATGAGGTCCTGTTCCTTGGAATGGTAGTTTCTCAGAAGGTGACTCAGAGTTACTGTTGTCTTAACTGAGGGACAGTATTTTTCACCTGCTGTTTCAACAGTGTCACCCTGTATAAGACAAACAGGCTTAGCCTATTTTATAGCTATAAAAATAGCTTTTCTCCACTCAGCCAGCCGTTAGACGTTTGCATGTTTGACGACCGTGCTGATGGGTTGCTGGTTTACCCTGAGTTGAGTCCCAGAGACCGCTAACCTGGTCAGCCAATGGGAACCATCGAGTTCTCTGATTGGTTAATTTTAGGTTTCTACATTGCCATCGGTCAACTAGCTTTGACCTTGAATCTGCAGTTCTGCAATGGTGCAAGCTGCTAATCTGCTATATATCAGGGCTGCCCCGATACGCCCAAGTGGGGCTGATCTCCAGCTGGGACACTCCTACTGATGCTAGCTGAATTCCCTTAGTCCACCTAATAAATATTCCTATTTAATTAACTCCTGTTTTCACTGCATGGATTATCCAGATCTGTGTGGGTTATTTCTACCACATAACCTGGGAGATTCATAAATCATCTTAAATCTTCAAATCAGTTTATCCAACCCGATGAATGTGTATAGTTATAATTATTATTATTAGTATTATTTCTTAAAATTTTTTTTTGTTTTTTTTTTTTACTTTGTTTTAGTATGTGTTTTTTTTTCTTTTTTGCCAGATTTATTGAAACCAATATACGGAACTGAAACAGTCATGATAATTGCAAATGCTTGGCAGGTCTGTTATTTTTAGGCCCAGGATGAAAGGCAGTTCTGTGATGCGAGACCGTAAACTCAACGGTCTAATACCCAAATACCCATGGCTGATACAACAAACCCAGCGTATGCAGAAAAGTGTTTTAATACAGTATATTTCCCTGACAGGAGCCTCCCTCATGTAAATGATAATGAACAGTATCATATAGCTGTAGTCAATTTAGACCATGTTCTGCTGATTCTGGTATAGGGTACAGAATAACTTTGTGTGCTGATCCACCATCTGAAGCGATATAGGCACTTGTAACCTCATACCATTACACTGCGTATATATACGGATTAGTGTATGAAGGTGGTGTTGGGTCAGTCGAGCTGTGCTCTAGGGAGGGACTCAAACATCTACTCTGAATTCTGTCAGTTTCACCCAGAGCAGTTTGTACTGCAAGTCCGACTGCAAGTCCAGACCTACTGGCATGAGTTCATCTCTCTCTTGGCATTCTTGATGTCACCATGTGCCACCATTTTTGAAACCTGTTTCGTGTTGCCCCTGGGGAAATCCTCCCACTTTAAGAAAGACAGCTCATCATAATACAAGAATGCAGCCTGGTTGTTGTGTGGTTCTGCTTCATTGTATGTCCTTGGTGGGCTTGGGGATATTTGGCCTTTTGTACATAAGGGGGGGGGGGGGACACAGTGCACATGAAAAGCACCAGGTTCAGCTTTAAAGATGTTATATGACTCTCCACTATAAAATGCATAATCAGTTTAGTCTGTCCCTGGCCAGCAGTACAGTCCCTCCACTGAGTTTGTTAGGCTCTTTCTCCACTGGACTCCTTCACTGGTGTAGGACCCTGTAGCATTTAATCGCTAGTGTTGAAAGAGCTTTGTTCCAGTCAGGCCTGAAGACATTTTCTGTTTATATTAACAACGGCATATAGCCAGTCGATACTCCCCCCTCCCCACGGCCTTAGGGAAATCGTGGTGGGAGAGGTTTCTGTAAATTAATTTCTGTTGTGAATTGACAGGCGAGTAGTATTTGATGGGCAATTTGTGGCATCGCTATGGTTTCCAAAGCAAGAGGTCAAAGGTTGGATTATAAAATGACAACTGCTTTGTGTGTGTGTGTGTGTGTGTGTGTGTGTGTGTGTGTGTGTGTGCATGTGAGAAAGAGAGCCAGTGGGATTGCTCTGTGGTTTGGACGCAGGTCAAGTAGATCCTGGTCCAGCTTCGACACTCAATTAAGGCCAAACTGAGTTGAGTAATGTTTCAAGTTGGGAATCCCTGAACTAAATTTTTGGAAGGCCTGTCGTTATTGGCCATAACAGTGCGCTCTGTCAGCAGTGGTGAAAGCGTAATTTTCTGCTCTGGTCCAAAAGCTCCCAGTGGCTGGCAGGGACTGGGCTGGTGGGAGGAATGGGCGGTGAGCTTTGGGATCTCACAGGCAGGACAGCCTGAATCATACCTGCACAGACTGCAGGAGACTTATGGCACTGCACTGCACCTGGCCTTAATTAACCGAAGAGAGTTACAGGCGAATGGGACCTGAAAAAGTGATTTTGTGAAATGGGACCTCAGGATGAGTCTGTATTGGGAATCTATACACAGCTCTATCTGTAGGACTGGGGTTTAGTTTGTGGGCTGTTGGCACATTTAAAGACTGAGGTGCTTGAAACTAACTTGTTTATCTCTCATTCGCCTGGCTTATTCCCTGGGATAGACTTCAACCCCCCTGCCGCCCCCTTCCCATGACCCTGTGTTAAGCAGAGGGAAGATGGATGAATAGATGGATCTATGTTGTAACCCTCTTTTCAGAAAGTGTCAGAAGTTTGATTCCTTTTTGTGTTTGCTATGGTTTTTTTGATTCTGCCCTATAATTCAACTTGCCCATGAAATGTAGTCAAGTAATTTATTTTGTATATGGTAATGATCACAAATGAGTGTACTGCGGTAATATTGTCTATGTAAACATGTTGGCTGTTTCTGGAGCTGATTAATTGAGGAAATAAAGTGATCCTGCAGGTAATGGGAATGTGTCATACACCCTGCCTGGAATCTATTACTACTGTACATTAATCCAATAGTAGAGGTATTGCACAACAGTTGTTTAGGATTGTCAAGGGAACAATCTGATGCATGTGTACTGCTGTTTTAAGATCTGAGGTGACCTCGAACATCATGTAAGTTCCATCCTACCCCTCCTTTGATTGAAACGTAAAAATTTGCTTAACATAATAATCACAGGGGATCCAATTACTGTGGTCGTGGTGTGGTTGTATGCATTTTTTTGTTAACGCCTGTAGCTAAACGGGTCCAGTCAGGTGTTGCTCCGAAGGCCTTTAATGGGCACGCAGGCAGAATTGGTTGCTGTTGGTGATGCGCAAATTACACAGGTGCAATTTTGAAATTTGTGTTGTGGTTTCCATGGCAACAGAAATCCAGCATCAGCACAATGGTGGTATTGTCTACCGTTACTACAATATGGGAGGCGGGCAAGAAATGAGCCCAATTCTCAATTTGAATGGGTTTAATAGAAAACTAGAGATGACTAGCAACTTGTCCCTTTGATTAATTACCATTAATATGTGCAGCCTGAATATTGTTTAATGCACGGTTTAAGATCAGTACTTAACGTATGTGATTCCTTGAGCTTTATCTATCTGTTCATAATGGAGTTGAGGTGACAGCTTGTTTCAAGCATATCATACTAATTGTTTGGAATCATAGGGCAGAATCTTTAATCTCGGGATTTAATTTTAAAAGCAAAGGTCATTTTGTAACAGGGGCTTAGTCATATAATTGGAATTTGGCTGCGGAAGATACAGCCCTTTTTTTTTTTTTTTTTTTTTTTTTGACAGGGAACATACCCCATCGTGTTGCTGTAGTCTTTGAATGCATTATATTAATTAGACAAGACACCAGAGCCACTTCCAGTCCTGAAGCAAGCCAGACCTTTAATATATATCATTATCATATAAATGGAGCATAATTTGAGCAAATTACACAAAGGTCTGCAGTCATATCACTCTGGTATTCTATTCCCTTTAGATAAAGCAGGATGCATGATTGCATTTAGTGCTCGTTTATCCTGAGAGTGTTCACATGGTCAAAGCGCGTCATAGCTTACTGAGCGAAACCCTTTCAACTCAGAGTATTTGTAAAGGCAAATGAAAGTGAATACGAAAGTTCAAACAAGGAAACCTAAAGAACGCCAGTGTGTCCAATCACATTGGTCCAGATTTTTGTATAAGAAGTAAGTCTAACCCGCTTCTTTGCCATTAGTTATTCGGTCCACCCGCCTCCACCCCTCCACCACCTTCGGCTCCCCGTCCTGGTCCGGGGTTGGCTCCTTCGCCTCCTGCCTGGTCACCCTGCCAGATCTGTCAGCTTCAGAGATGATGGAGCTGACGACCAAGAGATGGGCTTCGCCCAGTCACTTTTTTCTCATACACATTGGAATTGTTCCAACAAATAAACACTCTGGTCGAGTCAAACTATTGAGGTCTCTTTGGTTGAAGTGTCGACTTAATGGCAGCCTGTGGTCAAGAGAGTGCCGCTTGTTGCTGTCTAGAAATTGCAAGGATATTTACATTTTCTAAATATATTCCAGCTCTAATGTTCCTTTTGGTTTTATTTTTGTTTCAAGGCTTCATAAACCTTGGTGACCTTTTGGCAAATACCATGTGTAGGTGAGGTACCTGTGTGTGGTGATGATGGTGCCTACAGAGACAAACGGGAGGGAGTGTCCTTTTCTATCCCCTTCTGCGTCCCTTAGTTGTAGATATTTCAGTGTTTTTGGGACACTGGAGTCCCCTCGCCTCACGTCTTTTAATGGTGGTAATGTGGCTTGTAATATTTCTCTGGGAAAGGCTTGTTTAGTGTTTACGATCTGTTGGCAAACCAAATATTTCTGCTGTTATCTAATGGTGTCATAACAGACACTGTAACAGACAGCAATCAGCATCGGTAAGCACCCATGACGCTTATTAACAGTTACACGCAATCAGGAGATTAGTGATGCCAGTTTGACTCACCGCACATCTTCGCGCTGTGGGAGGAGACCAGAGTACCCTGAGGAAACACATGTAACATGCAAACTTCATATATACAGAGGAGGGGCCGGATTTAATACCCCAACCCTGGAGGTATGAGGCAACAGTGCTACCCACTGAGATGCTCTTTAGCACTGTTTCCCAATCTGGTCCTCGAGGACTCACAAACATTCCATGTTTTTGGTCCCTCCCACCTCCTGGTAGGACTGTCTGGCAGGGAGCTCGGAGGGAGTAAAAACATGGACCGGCTGTGGGTCGCTGAAGATCGGATTGGGAAACACTGGTCTATCAAATAAGTGATTTTTCTGCTTGATATTCTCCATTGCTTTACAGTACAGTATCTGGAAGGGCAGAAGTACACCTGGTGCTGAAGTTTTTGTGTTGTTTTTGTATTAGTGCTGGTACTATATGGACTGGTAGCTTGGAAGCATGCTAGCTTGTTAGCCTGGTCACCAGTTCAGGCTTCGCACCTGCTGGTAAGATATCAGTGGCCCCATACTGAATTCTGATTGCACCTTTCTTTAGCTGCCAGGCATGTTCTTTCCTTACTGTGATGAGCAGGGAGACAGGAATGAAGGGGAGGGACCTCTGTGCAGTTTGGTGTGCAGCAGCTCTTTTGACGAGCTGTCCACTCGTGGGCTCTGAGTGCGAGACTCGCAGTGTGCCACCTTCTCACACTCTCACACCGCACGTGTCATCATTCACACTCCCAACCAACTGCTCAGCTGCTTGCTGGACTGAGCTGTTGACCACATTTTCCTTAGAACACAAGCAGTGTAATCTATTATGTTGTTCTTTTTTGCGATGGCATGCTGCAGTATGCTGTTCCAGAAGCCTTTTGAGGATTCTCAGTATTTGCCCTTCTTTTAAACTTTTAGGGTGCTGTAACAACATAGATCTATTGTTGGCTACTAGCTGCATATGAAACAATATTAGAACCTTTTGTGGCATCTGAAATCATGAAAAAGGGTAGTCTTTCACTTCTCTTTGGGAAATTTAACAACATACCAGTGCCTTTCATTTTCCAATAAGCCACTGGGTATCACCACATCATGACTTGGAAAGACCTGTATCTACTGCACTGTTTGCATAGTTACATAGTTTACGCAGCACTTATGTCATGATAAGTTAGGTGCCCTTATAATTTCAAATTCATAAAGCTGTAATTCTGACTGGTATTAATTCACTGTGTTAACATTCAGGAGGATCCTATTTAAAACACTTCAGACCAGCCTGTTTACTTTTCGTATTTAATAATCATATGCATTAAACATTTGGCTAACTTGCTTGTTATATTTATTCAATATATTCAGTTCAACAGAAGTGGTTTAATTCTAACACCCTGGCCTACTTCAACCTAGTAATTTTCTGAGTAGAATGGACCTGCAACGAACAAGCTGTTTTAGCACACAAAGCACTGCTTTTTTATTTAGTAAGAAGGATAGTGGGAAAGAGACTGTAATTTCCCCTCAACATACAACAACGATTCCAAAGCAATAAGGGGTGGTCAGCTGGGAGCAGTGATTTTGTAGTTCCTTGCTGATTCTCAGCATGAATGAGCCAGGAAGGCTAATATTATCTCTGTGGATCTTTCTGCTGGCCGTTCAAGACGGGTGTGTTTCTATGTGTGTGTGGTGTGTTTTGCAAACATCCAGGGTTATTCCTGTACGTTTAATCTTCCTGGTATTCCAAGGAAGTATTAATCCTCACCCAGAGTCTGAATGGCCATTAAAAAACTGCCTTCTTGACACTTGCTTACTGACGCCGGACTGTGGCACAAGTGTGGGCCAGAGTATGCACTCTAAAGCATCCAGAATGGGAAAAGCTGCAGTGCTCCAAATTAGGTCCTGCAACAAAGCTATCAGGGAAGGATCCTACCAAATGCAACCATGTGTAGATGGGTCGGACAAAATGGTGTTTCAATCATAAACATTTGTTCCGAATGACTTGGAACTTTTGTGTTGAAGCCAAATTGCTTCGACACCTTTAATTTTCTTTTTTGTAATATCTTTGTCTCACAATTGGATTGTGCTGGACCACTGCTGGGGTTGTACTGTTATTTTGCTTCCCCGTGGAGGCCCCTATAGGAGATGTTCTGAAGAGGTGGTTGCCTTTGCAAAATGCTTGTTTACACCTGTATGACCTTGTTCCTTCAAATTCAATTTCGAGCTGCAACGCCTTCACACATTGTTGAGGTTGGAAAGTCAAAAGTAAAATCAGATATCCAGGTTTAAGCAAATGATTATTCTTGTCATATTTACTGTCAATGTAGGGGTGTGAAACTGGCTATTCTCTTTATTAATCAAAGCACACGTTGCAAATGGAAAAAGTCACTTGATTTATTTAAAAAATGCTTGTGTATTCCAGTTGGTTCCTGCATGCATTTTTCTTAATTTAGAATATTAAACATATTCCAAGGACAGGTCACTTTTGGAGCTTGAGTTTTACCTTGTTTGCAGAATTCAATTTAAGATTCAATTAAATTTTGCTTGCTTGTTAATAATTTATATCCAGCTACTGACTTTTTTCCCATTCTAGTTTGGTGTTCAGCCTGAATCCACCATGGCCTGGGGTTGAAATAAAGTTTTAAAAGCTAGTTATTAATTGCTAGCAGCAGGCTAAACTCATCTACTCGATTTGTCTTGGGGGGAGGGGTGGTGTTTACTCTGAAACGCTTATGCCAATTTACAGTATCAGTTTAACGTTGTTGCTGAAGCCACCTTGATGTATTGTGCTTAACCCTTGCTTTCTGCCTTTATACAAGTGGTATCCGCAACATGGTTGTCCTGAGGCGAGGTTCTGCTTTATGATGCGGTTTCCTAGTTTGGGTTCATTCTCGGTCACAGAAAGGGGAAGCAGGGACAGTGGTGGGGGGGGGGGGCGGGGAGACATGTTTTTTCATCAAAGGTGA
>JAODJW010000001.1:12706906-12734256 GCA_026777045.1 Hyperopisus bebe | reverse complement strand
TGGTTTATTTATTGTTAGTTACTGTAATGTTGCGCTGCTTTATTTGATTAATCGTCCAGTCTGTGAAGAAGGCATTCGAGTAAGAATTGCATTGTAGTATGACTCATTTCCTGGCGCATACAAGTTATATTAGGTCAGCATTCACGGTTCGACTTCTGATATTCAGATCGAGTTCTAGGTCAAACTGGTTTGTGCGACTTTCAAGAAATTCGAGTTCTAGTGAGTTCGAGAACCGAGGTACCACTGTAATTGAGTGACTTGTCCTTTGGACCATGATTCCTAAAGTGGACTCACAGGGCATTAGCCTGGTCAGCTGCTGGCTGGCTCCACGAGTTCTTGTAGGACACTTTATCTCTCTAAGTATCTGTATATATTTCCCACATTTTATGGATCCATTCTTTCATGAAGCCATTTTGCTTGTGAATTGATTTTTCTGTTAAATCTTTTACCAGAACTAACAACAAATGAAGAACTTAGGAAGTAGAATTCTTAGAGAGAATTCTCTATTTATACAATGGTATTCCTGAAGTGCTTTCCAAAAAGCCTGTGCTGCATCTTCTGGCATTTCAGTAATCTCCCAACCGAATATAGCTGTGAGCAGAAATTCGCAACCAGAGGATCTTGGGTAGAGGAGACAAAGCCTCGCGCTCCACTTCTTGGCAGTGCGTGCCGGTGATATTTCCCAATAATCACAGCAACAGGGGATGAGCTGTTTGTAGCAGGGAATGGAGAGTAGTCAACAACCACCGAACAAACTGAAAATAACTGGAAGTGAGGAGACTGTCAAAAAGCAGTAGTTAAGCAAGTACCTTGCTATCAGTTTTGGTTTATATTCCATCTGGTTCGTTTCTCCTCAAAAATATTGAGTAACTAAAGCCCAGAGTAGCAGAGTCCTCCTTTTACACTTTGGATGGACCTGAGGATCATTTGGCCTGAGACCTGAGGTGGCTGCTGAACGACACAGCATGTTGATGCGCATTCTGTCTCTCTGCCCATTAAACCAGTAGTGGGAGGGAGGGATGGCAGGCCTCAAGCTGCCTCTGTGTATCTATGACATGGCCTGGTAGGGGCCTGCTCAGGACCCATGAGCAAGGTCCAGCATCAGGCACCACCATTAATGAGATCTTCATATGTTTTAGTTAATTATGTTGGACACCCAAGTCACAGTGAGCTGCACCATCCTTCTGCGTGTATATGTACTGGCAGTAAAGCTGCCTGGTGTTTTTATTGTTTTCATTGTCAGTAATAGGTGTTCCGGAGCACAAAGAGGGTTATAAATTGTAGCTGTTGAGGCAATGGTCTTTTTCTGACCTTTGACCCTGTTTTTCCAGCCCCAGCATGGCCACGCTCATGGAATGGAGGCAGGGGAATTAAGGGGCTGGCAGATCCACACCTCCCCCACACTGACTGCTTGCACTGGAAATTGAGCTTTCATGTTGCTGTTCTTTTTTTCTTTTTCCTTTCTTGCCCTGTAGTGTCCAGATTATTCTTTGATGCCAGCTGGTAATTTGATTTGATTTTAATCCTGACATGATTATGTGATGCCCATGTGGTTCGGGGGAATACAGGGCTGGCATGTGTGTGGGGCACATGCGAGGATGTAATCTGAGCATAACTCCGTCACCGTGCTGTTCAGGCAGAGGGGATTTACAAATGCGCTTTCGTTGCAAGCAGGAAGTGGAAGGGGTTGGGGAGGGGGGGAGGCGGTGTGGGTGAATGTGATGCTGGAGGTGCTTCTGTTGAACATCAGTCTGAACAGGGGACTGGCCTGAACCCCCCCACCGACCAGTTCCCTTTTAGGGCTCTGTAAAGAGGCTTTCCTCTGCTGTGGTGGCAAGGGAGTTATTTGGAAGCAAGCCTGGGATATTGGAAACTTTTATCTCTAACATGTAATTCCCTAGTAATCCAATTAACAAGACCGAAAATGTGGTGTTTGTTGTTTTTATCTAGAGCATGGTGAAAAATAAAACTTGTAAATCACCAGAAGTCAGCAAGTGTGTACCGAGACGTTAAAAAAATGACATTTCAGCATTTTCAAGGTTTCTCGGGCGCTGCAGTGATGAAACTGCCCAGCTCTTACCCTAAGCGTGACACAGATTCCAGAGAGAAGTGAGACAGATCTGCTACTCAGCTGCTCTGATGTCAACATAATGTGCAATTAATGCCGCCCAGCACTGTCCACATGGCCGTGCTGTAAATCTCCACCTCCTCCAATGGAAATCCAATCACACGGCCTGATTGCTACATATATAGTTTGCAATTCAGCAGGTCCAGCCAAAGTGGTTGTCTGATTCTCAGAAGGCAGATTAGGATGGCAGCACTTTGAGTGCTGGCAGGTTGGCTGAAAGGGTGTTTGAAGAGACTCGAGTTTGATGGGTGGGACAGGAAAGAATATAACAGCCTTGGTTTTGTCCACCATCTTCCAAAATTGTCTTTGAACTTCAAATACAACATAAACCATGCTACCAGACTTTTCATGTGGAAAAATCTCCGGAATCCAATACCATGATGGTCATCTGCTGCTGTGGTTGATGACTGCTACAAGAATATTGTTTTTAAGTTAACAAAAGAGTGTATGAGATCTTGACTCTTCCAGCTGCTTCCCTTTGTCTGCCCCCAGCAGACATCAGTTGTGACAAGGTGTTGCCAGTTCAGAATGTCACCTAGGAAACAACATCTTAATATAAAGATATAAAGTATAAATCCCCACAGATCGNNNGGCGTGTGACTCATTTAATTTAATGAGCAGTTGTTGCTCCCTCAAGAACCCCTTCCTTAAGCCCGGTGATTACTGCATTACAGCTCTTGCTAGTCTGCTTTCCTGTCAGTTACCGTGACAACAGGGATGCTGGGGTCACTCCTGACACAAGGTTTTCTCTGGGTTGAGACTGAGTGCTGTGTAAGGGAGTGCCAGGCACATTTCTCGCACAGATAAAATGCAGAGCCTGTGGTCTTCTGCCAACAAAACATGCAATTCCATCTCAAGGGTAAACCTGAATATCTTATTCAGAGTCCACACCGGTTGATTCTATCTCTCCTTCTCTTGCTGATGTAAAGTAGCAATATCTCCCCCACATGAAGCATCCTGGATTCATTAGTCAATCCAAGGTAGGGGTCTGTGACCCAATCCGAGTCCGACGAGCTCCTACAAAATAGCCTGGGTTTGGAACAGTTTTTTTTAAATGTTCAACTTCAGCCTCAGCTAGGTTTGGGTTAGTTTTGTTATGCATGTGCATTTTTATATGCAAATCGCTTTTTTATAAGCGATTTTACCCATCATTTCTTCACCTTCCTCTCCCTTTCTCTCTTGTACACCTAGCAAGCGTCCAACTTGTAATGAAAGAAATATGGCAAAAGCTAGCAAACTCCGTATAGGAGTATGACTGACTAACATTTCCACAATTTCAGGTTCAGGTCAGGATTGGGTTTTAGGTATGCTAGTATTATATGGGCCGGGTTAGGTCTGGTCTTGGGAATGAGCCAGGCTTTAATTTCAGACCCATACAGGACTATAATCCACAGCACTAAGATCTACTGTGGTCTCAGATGTGCTGCACAGCTGAAGGCCACACATGGTAAATTGCTCCTACTGAGACTGTGACATCTTGGCACTCCCAAGGCTGGAATGATCAGCTTCCACCAATCAGGAATAATGCATGAATAGAGATCTCCACCTTGCAGCCATTGAAGTGACCTGAGGTAGCTCCTCTGCATCTTCCCGTCTGACTGCGCTATTGCAGACCCACTTTTTATTTTGCTCCTTACCACCTGTCTTGTGTTTGGAGTTCAGCTTATTTCAGCGAAAAACTTCAGAGATTTTTGCTGTTCTTAATTCCAGTCCATTGCCTTGACCACATTGGTTTAATTAGCCAATAATCACGGATGATATTTTACCATTTTTGAAAATACATTTTTAGGAATGCAGGCATCCCAAAGACCTGGGATAAAGATGCATTATAATTTTAACAATAGGAAAAGGCAGATATTGCATTAATGGTATAAGATGAATATTAGAACAAAACCCTGCATGCATCCAACCCACCTGCTGCTAGACAGTATGCTGCTGTTAGAAGATAAACAGATAAATTGTACATTTTGGAGGAGTGAATGTGGGTGTTTACCACACCCTTGTGTCCGAATGGTGGCCTATTGGTTTAGCTCTCAACTACAATCCTGCATCTTCTGATTCAACGGAGTATCCCTCGCCATGGTAACAACTTCTTTGGGCACCAGCAAGCTTTTAACATATCTGCAGAGAGGTTTGCTTGGCCTGTGTACATGTAGGTTTCAATTCGGCAGCAGCAGTTAAGCGTTTGACTGAATGCAAGTAAGCTTAATGGAATTATTTTCTGAAGCTAATTTTGCCTTCTTGCCGTAAAGAGAATGTTTATAGAGAACTGGAATACATGCGGACAGCACAATCAAAGAAGCGCAGGACCACACTCCTGGGTTATAGGGACAAAAATCTGAAAATTCCTGACTGTAGAGAAACTATCCTTTTTGTGTGTAACTGAGTGGAATGAGGATTACAGCTTAGCTTGTCAACTCACTGTTACCACACACACATACACACACCCAGCCCAAGAATCAGGTGTTTTCACACCTGCTACAGATTATGCGGGATGCTGGCAGAGGAACAGAAAGATGTTTTCTTTTTTTGTGGGCACTGTCTTCGATCTCACTTGGCACCAAACAGTATACCAGTGAATTGCCTTTCCCGGCTGCCTTACAAAAATGTATCATTTACAGAATGGGAACTTCTCTCTCTCCTTTCCACTGTGAACATGGAGATGGGGCCCGCAGCTCTTACCAGTGATTTAGTGCTGATTACTCACTGGCGCTGGTTTTGCGCAAATGCAAGCGAGCTCCTAACAGACATCTGCCTCCGCTCATAGTGCCAGAGTAAACCAGTTTCTTGCTTCACATTGGGTCTTGTTCTCAATTTCCACATCGATAGTTATCCGGCAAAATGCTGCCGTTTTCCATTAGAATGCCATTTTTGACTGCAGAGCCATAGTCTGTACCCAGGCCTTTTTAGGGTAAGCTCTGCAGAACTATTTAAAAAAAAGCCAAAATGGTCTAAAACCGGCCTGCAATAGGAATCTGTCTTTACAGGATATTTTGGATTCTCAAAGACTGTGTATGACATTTTAGGGGACTGACCTTACACTTGACTTCTTTAAATTTGCTTTTTTAGTTGCTCTTATTCTTATATAGGAAATTCTCCAGTCTGTTTTGGACATTTTGCAATAAGTAGTGATACTTTTTGCACTACAGTGTGAAAAATGTTATATGACTAGAATCTGCTTGATGTTCAAATTATTCCTTTTTTGTGATATGGCTTAAATTCATAATGAATGTCTCCTTATATGTGTATTTCTATGCCATTCTCATTCACATCTTTCATAAAATCGTAAACATATACATTTGGTGTGATAAAAAGAAAGAAATGGATACATTCTGTGAATGCCTATGTGACAGTGATATGTGTTCTCTATTCTGGTGATAGTGTGGCACCAACATGCATAAAAATGTTCTCGCACCCCAGAGTAGAGACCTATTCTCATTCCATGTGAGTCGCAAAATAGCTCACATCACCATGACATAAATAGTGTTTGTGTGAAAGATGTTTCAGCCTTGAAACTGTATTTTAAAAGGTGGTTTAATGGCTGCCCTCCGTTTTATCTCATTACTGGTTGCTATAACAATCTTGGCCCAAAAAAACTATTTTTTGATGCCTCCATCCCTATCTCCCGGTAATGTGCATCATGTTATGATGTTGACCTGGAACTTGGTGGATGACTGTTAGATGAGAAAAGTCTCTTATATTTCAGGTACTACCCATTGGACAGGTTCCATATAGCACCAACTCTGAATGAGGCAGACCCAAAACCTTTTTTGCGATGCAGATGGCATTCACATGATTTTCCTAAAAGCTACAAAATGTGGGGCATGTTGTAGAAAAACAGTACTTAAAGTTCCCTGACAAATGGTGACACACTTGTTGTCCGTTCTCATGCAGATAACCAAGGCACAGCATCACCAGGTTAGTTTCAGCACCTCTGCAGGGACAAAGCCTGCTGTTCCACCATCCAAAAGCATCTTGGGATGTATAGCGACTTGTCTGAATGTAAGCCAGGTGTGATGTTAAAGCAGGCTTTATGAAGAATGCATGTGGATCAGTATGTATGTTTACGCAGCCAAAGATAAGTATGTTTACCTGAGATCTAAATCTTGCCTTCGTGACTCCCTCGTTAGCAGGGATCAGGCACACCTACAATCTCATCTGTCTGTCGGTCTCACACTGCTCAGTGTTTTTTGGTGGTATCCAACAGGATCAGGTGAAACTAGCTTTCATGCCATATTTGTGAAAGGCATGGGCTGGTCATTGTTGCTTTGCGACTGCTCGAAATGCAGACGTCGGCTCCTTTGGTGAAGTTTCTCCCTGCAATTCCCTGGAGTTTCTGTATCTGTTAGTAGTTCTTTTAGTTTGTCATGTATGACTTTGATTGTGAGATCTATAAGCCACTCTATGAAAATATAATACAACTGTGAGTCACATATCCCTGAATCTTTAAGGTAAGAATTTATTGGATGGGTCCTAGCATGCACTGAGATACAACAAGCTTCCCAGGGCTGAGCAGAGGGTACAACGGGAGAAATGTGAGGTTTTTGAAAGAGGCTTCTAGAAGTGTACATGTTGGGTTGAGCTGATTCTCCTCACAGCTCGTGAGGATTTGTTGATCTTCCCCACCGACCGCCCAGGAGGTGCAGCCCCATGTTTGCTTGCCCAGTAGCTGCATGCTCTCAGCCTCTGGCTTGCTGAGATGATGCGTGAATATTGATTCCAGGGAGAGTTCAATTCACACGCGTTAATGTCATCTCCAGGGTTTTTACAAATTTGAAGGAATTGCCTCGGGGGGGGGGGCAAAACGGACCTTCTTTGAAATAAAATGACATCCATGAAAATAGATATGCTGAATACAGAGAAGAAAAATGAGTTGGTTCTGTGTCCTTTCACATTGAGATTAATCATTCCTTTGCAGTTTTTGTTAAAAAGAACAGAACTAAACACATTTAAGGCCCATAAATATGTACTTACTGTAATGTTTTCATGCATCCCGACATTTCTGAGAGACTGTAAAATGCCAGTTTAAAAAAAAAAATCCCCACATATGATGAATTATTTCCGGTTAGGATGAAATGCGAGTAGGACTACAAGCTGAGCCATCACTTTATGACATGGGGCGGGTCATGAAGACGGGCGATTATTCTTTTTATCTAGAATGTGACAAAAACCTGCAGACCCCAAGACTCTGGCAGGTCATCATTTTATCCCCCTCCCCCATTACCCATGGAGAAACCCATGCCATCCATCACCTCTGTGATGAATAACCTGGAAAACACAATGGCCTTTTCCTAAGCTGTTGACCTTGGTTGACCCCAGTCCTCTCTAGTCAGCATGCAGAAACACCAGGAATGTTGCCATAATTCATTCGGCAACTTAACTTATAAAAGAATGTATATTCATTTACATTTCTTGTGCATGCATCTGTGCATGTGATGTTTTGAAATGCCGCTATTCCTGAGAGTTCATTTTAATCTCCTTACTTCCTGCTCATGTATATCTATGCATTTTTCTGTGTTTCTAGGATATCTTACGCCACTGGATCGGATACAAACTTGGCCGCTGAGTAAAAAGTAGCGAAGAGGAGTTTCTGGTTGGATGATTCTGTAATGGGGGTGGTGGCCTTACTGACCAGCTGATAATGTGCTCACTTGGGTAACCCTGGACTCTCCCCAACTCCTCTCGTCCCCCCATTTGACCCAATAAGCCACCCAGCAATTCCATGGAGTCCACACAGTTGAGCAAAGGTGTGTTCCGGGGACAAGGCTTGGTCAACTCCTTGTAGCCCCCACTATTCTGCACCACCCCCCCCCCCCCAACCCATTACCTTTCCTATCTTGTTTTTCTGGAGAGCTTTTGTATTTACCCAAGGAATGGATTTACCATCGGACCCAAGCAAGCATGGTAAGAAGCCAACAAGTCACAAGCTGGAGGACCAGAAGAAGGTAGGATCCCCTGACCTCTTTCTGTTCTCTCCCTTTTGAATGGATGGTTAAGAATTTATGGCTTATCCATTTAAGAATAACCCACAATATGGTTTGGTTGCCCGTGTGTCAAGGTGGTTCTTATTGGATGCGGTTGGCATTATCGTATAGCTCTTAGCTCCCTGCTGTTTTTAATATATATTAAAATATCTTCACAGCATTATCTGTATCCCCAGAGGCATAAGTGGTGGTTTACTTAGCTGCCTTATCTCCTTATCTGTCCAGGATGCAAGGAATGAAGAAGACATATATTTCTTCAGTTATACTTTATCTGAGAAATACTGTACATGCAAATGCTTTCTGAAGATTCAAAATAAGTCTAAGGCAGCAGTGGGTTGTGGGTACCACCATCACCCTGATTTGTGTCAAGTTCCACCAAGCTGTTTGTTGGCAACCATTACCTTTGGGGAGGATGAGAAAAACAACCGTTCTGAGAGGCAGGCCACAGTTGGAGAAACGCTGGAACTTACTGGCTCCAAGCTGCACGAAAAGGTTTTAATTAGTGGCTGTTACGATGTTCTATTGTTGTCAGCATCTGTGTGAACTCAAAGGGCACTGGCTGCCCAAATATGGGCAAGGATCTGGCCATGCTTGAATGATGTTCAGGGAGCGCTGATTGTAAACACGATCTGCCGACCCCAAGCATCTGACTGCAACGAAGGTCTGGTAATTTTGTGCACAGCAGATTCAAAACATGCAGTCCCATAAAATACCACTGCCTTTTTTTCCATTCTTTTTGGCCATGAAGGTGCTTTGCACCTCGCTTTGTGGTACATGTGGAGTAATGCCAGAAAATAGGGGGGGGGGGTGTCTGTGTGTTAGAGAGAATGAGTGCAAGCAGACTGGATAACTTTGCAACTACTACCCTGAGGTAATATGGTGTGATTACAGTAGAAAGGAGGATTCTTGTAATTTCTGAAAATGACTCTCTGACAGACAAGCCATTCAACAGGGATCAATTATAGTTTAATAAAACTTTTGCTGATTCATTTCATTCATTAAAAACTTCTTTCAATACAGGGATGTTAATAGATGAAGAATAAACTTGGGTTGCACCTGGTTTAATGACTTGTACCCCCATTACATCCAGTGCTGTTTGCCATGAGTGACAAGGATGTCTCGTCATTCTTTTTCCAGCATCCCACAACCTTGTCGAACTAGCAAACTAGGATGCTAGTGGCTACAGAAGGATTCATATTTTTATTCCAAATATGAAAAGAGTGCAGTTTCAAAATTGCTTGAGAATTAAATTAGGCTGACAGCTGTGCTTCAGGGTTGGGGGTGCTGCAGCAGCCATTTTGGGCATGCGAGAGGGAACGCGAGGCATCTTAACTTCGACTCTGCAATGAGGTTTATCAATCTGCTGAAAACCCAAGTTGAGCCCTTCTGTGCCAAAGGGAAGATTTGATTGTGTATCTGTGAAGCTTTAAGCTCACTGCACACCATGTGCTATTCAAATGTCAACTTCAAGGTAACGGGCAAGGGGCAAAAGAACAAACTAAACATGGCACATGGAAGCAGCCTAAATTAAACAACGTCTGTATTAATTGGGCCTCTATTTTCTGATGTTTGATTATATTTGTTGTGGAAACATCAAGGACAAATGTCTAGCCAGCATGACATTTCGGAACCAACATTATAAGTGAAGGTAACAAGGAAGAAAGCTGTAATATTGGTAAGACAAAAGGCTTTGCCAGCTGGTGGGAAATCTGCTCTAAAATCTGCCCTTTAAATGAGTCTGCAAGCTTACATTCCAACATCACACTTTGCTATAAGACATTGTTTCTCAACCCTGTCCTCCACATTTACTAGCTTCCAGTACAACTGAGCCAAACAATCAAGAACACCAAATATCTGGTACGGGTGTGTTGGGAGCTGGGGGGAAGAAAAAAGTGTACCGCTGGGGTTCCGGAGGATTGGATAGAGAAGCATGGCTATAAGAAATTCTCTTGGTCAGTTTAGTTATTTAAACACGGACTATGTTTTAAAACATTCTTAGTGTCTTTCTGAAATAGGATTTTTTTAAATAATATATTAGTTGAAATGCATGTCTGATATTAGCATTCATATTGCATAGTGCTGAATCCTGAATCTCTGCTCCAAGTGCTTTTTAACAAGTCTTTTGAATAGGAGAAATGATTTGCTAAACGTGAATGACATTTATTGCTATTGTAATGACAGAGAAAATATAGGGCAAGTTGAAATGGTATCGTGTGCATGCTAATGGCTGCAGAGAGACAAGAATGTCTGCAGTGGCCCTGCTAGGAGTCAGCAGAGCAACCATGAATATTTAATAGGATGCCATGTACTGAGAGGGAATGAGGCACATTCTACACAGGTCGCTGTGGGGGCACAGAGGTCATGATCACAAGTGACAGTCTCACCTGTGGTCTCTGGAGGCATGTAGTCAGCGTAAATCCCCTGTCGTCACCAGTGGGGGAGCTGCTGTTCATTCATGTTCATGCTGGTCATCTTTCCTAAACAATAATGTAATGCTCATGATAGATATAATTAAATCATATGGGAACACAACCATGTCGGCACTGCAGGTCCACACTTTGATTGTAATCATGTTTCTTCAATTTTTTTTTTTTTGCTTCCAGCCCTGTTGAATACCCAGGTGTCACATAACAGGGCCCAATGGAGTTCACTGAAGTGACTTGTTTTGGGGTGACCTAACAGTGACGTTCATAGCTGCTCACATCTACCAATCTGACCAGCATAGTGGTGACCTTTATCCTGCTTCACTTGATCCCTCTTCATAACCTTCACTGGTGTCCTAGGAGCTTCCAATGTTGCTTAGTCCAGTCACTCTACTTGGGACTTGCTAATTCTACTTAATTTGTTTGTGATCAAATAGTTTGCTCATTGGTTGTTTTTCTTTCTATCAATTTGTTGACTTATGTTGATGGTATGTCAATATCCATCTTCCTGTATTAAGCTTTATGCTTATTTATGGGCAGAGCTTGTCTGCTTGTAAACCTGCTCAGTGCTGATTTGTAGACTTGGCAAAGTAGAATTTACAAAGTTTTTTTTTTTATTTGGCTTGCTGTGGTCCGTGGCTGAAAACCAACATACTCATCTCAACTGCACCATGAGCACTATGAATTAAATAGATGTGTGTGGGTTTTTATATTTTGTGTTTTGCTACAGACATTAATCATCCACTATCAAAGATATGCTAATTAGGCCTCGTCCCATAAAATATATCATCAAGCACTATGCACTCCTTTTGTACTGTGTACTAAAATGGGGAAAATAATCTATAAAACACTAATGTTACAGAGGAAATGAAACACAAGCATGCAGTTTAATATGCTTACAAAACTTTAAGTTAAATCGATTTACAGAGACTCCTGTGTATGTTAAGGATCCTTCTCATCCTTCTCGAATACATGCTTAATGATTCTAACTCCATAAATTTGGCTGCAGGATGCTGGTGCTTTAAAATTTAAAATCGCAGTTTCCCTTTGCCCTCTCAGCTCGGCAGACTGATTTGAAAACCTACCTTTGACGGTCATTTGTTTCCTCTGCTGAATGTGCTATTTCTGAAAAATTTAAGAGGCTTGTAGCAAATCGAAAGATAAGCAGCGGGAAAGGAAAAGGTCTGTTTTAAACATGCAGCTTATTTTATGAAGTGCTGCTTTTCCGACACACCCTTAATGTCTAAGCTTGATATATCACCCCCACGTCAAAGCGAAGTTTTAAATCGGCGTGACCGCATTTCTGCAGCTTCTTTAGTGTACTGCAGTCTTTTCCACTCACTAAGGGGCTTACTATTTAAGAGCAAATACAGGTTTTTGTAGCTCTCCTGCATACGGGTATCGCCGGTGTTTCAGTTTCACAAAACTGGGACCAAGCCGAGAGGGTTACGCGCGTCATGGGTGAGCGCGCGGGACCGCTCGCGGCGAATTACGCGCCGCTGCTTGCCGTCTCCATGGGGGCGCACCTGTTCGCCCGAGTTGCGAAATGCTGGAGTGTGACGCTGAGTCGCTGTGGTATGCCCGTACATCGGCGTGTTAATACATTCACTGAGAAATGACAGTTTGTCGCAAAAATGAGGTTTCGGGTCCACGGAAGGCAGGTGCACCCGAGAGAAATTTCCAGCTAAATTATTTTGTTGTCTTTTAAGTTTTGTGGTGTACAAATCGAGTTTCTGTTGTCAGTCTGACCCAACTCCATATTTTGTTTTGTTGGGGTGGCAGATAGTTCTGAAATAGTGCAGACTTAATCAGATTCAAAATATTTTTTATCTACATTATTATATTTTTCTGTGAATTAGTCAATGTGGCCACTGAGTTTTGAACTTAGTCTCTTACAATCCAAAAATAAGACAACTCAACCTAACAACACCGGCTAGGGGTCACCGCTATTTGGAGAAATCATTGAAAATGAACCAAAATTGTGGAAGGTAATTTTTTGAAAAACACATTAGTAAATTTAGATTTGCAAACATTTTCCAGCCTTATCTAATACCAAGACTCTCAAGTTTCAACAAAAGTTTGGAGTGAAATTACATTAGGAGCAAAACATGCGTCTCACAGTCAATGCATGAGACTTGAGAGCCCTGCCTATCGCATTCATTCGATCTTGCGCTTCTGTACTCCATCTGTGTGCGCATCCATTGCAGCAGGATGGTGGTGCCTATGAACTTATTTTGGAATTTACCCAGAAACAACAACTTATATTTTCTGATTGGCTGGTTGCTATTAACTCTGTGTGGCTCAGGACAGTTATGAACTTGGTGGAAAACTCCACCCCATATGCCTGCAACTTATCAAATAATTCTATATAACAGGACACCTTGGTGAGCATTATACCTTACGTCTCAGTGTGAGGAATACAAGGTGTGGCATGTGAGCGTGTGAACCGGTGGAAATGCGTGTGTCTCACGGTTAATGCATGAGACTGCTGCTGCTTATTCGGTGCAGGGTCACTGGGACCTGGGGCACTTTTCCCAGAACAGCACAAAAGTCAGGAGGTTGCTCTCGACGACATATGGGAAGTTACAGGGCACGCATAAGCACACAGTCTGAATCAAAATCCTTTATTTCCAATGCAAGAAATCTGTCATTTTGCAGGTGACTGCAATCAACATACAACATGCACCCCATCCCACCCCAACAGAAAATTAAGCTAAATATAAATTATTACATTTAACTATTATATAATAGTATATGTTACACTTGTGAGAAGAGAAGCAGCTAAAAAGTGAGTGAAAAGACTAAATAATGAAAAAGGTAAAACTATAAATAAGATAAAATAGTATAGATAACAGTGAAATCTACATGTCCAGTGATTATGTGCTGTTAAAATGTATAGTATGTCCAGTGATTGTGTGCTGTTAAAATGTATAGTATGTCCAGTGATTATATGCTGTTAAAATGTATAGTATGTCCAGTGATTATATGCTGTTAAAATGTATAGTATGTCCAGTGATTATGTGCTGTTAAAATGTAAGTGTTCAGTTGGTCATGGAGGAGGGTGTGGGAAGTGCTCGATTTATGATGGTGATGGCCTGAGGAAAGAGGATGTGCAGGCGGTAATTTAGTCTGAGTCTTTAGGGTTCCTACACAGCCTTTGCTGAGATGGGAGATGCTGGAAGTGGGAGTGGCCCAGGTGGGAGGGGGCAGATGTGATTTTCGTTACCCCCCCCCCCCAGGTACAGGCCTTCGAGGGGGGAGCCAGCAGCCCATGGCTTCCTCCGCACCCTGGGTAATGCCTTGCAGTTTCTGATGCAGAACCGAGGCAGACGGAGGTGGAGGATGTGATGACTAATTCCATTATGGCTGTGACAGCTTTGTTAGGGGCTTGTTAAGCTCTTGCTGGAAGTAACTGCACTGTCGGGCCTTTCTGGCTACATTGGTGATGTTCCTGTCCCCCAGGAGCTGTTGGATGGTGATGCCTATAAATTTTGAAAGACTCAGCTCTGCTGACTGTGGCGCCATGTATTTCCAATGGAGGTGGTGAGACGTGCTTTTTTTCCTCAAATTGATAATTGTCTCAGCAGTTTCTGTGTGTTCAGCGTTACTCCACACCATTTCATCAGTCACCTTACTTCATCCCAATAAGTGGACTCATCACCCTTTGAGATGACTCCAACCCGGCTGGTATCGCCCGCAACCTTAAGAAGTTTGACAGATGTGCTTTTTGAACCACGGTCAGGGGTGTGTAATGTAGAGCAAGAGAGAGAGTACATCTCCTTGTGGAGCAGCAGTGCTTGAGAGGAGGGGCTCCGAGATGTGGGGTCTCACCTTAGCAATGAATCTAGGAGTGCTGTCTGAATGTACTGTCTGCTACCTTGAATAGGACAAGCGGTTACAGGAAATGGATGGATGGATGTTTGTTGTTGCCATCTTTTTAAATGTTTTTAATTACTTTTGACAAATCCTGAAGATTGACAGTGCTGACAATGAAATATAGGCAAACTCTTAATGTCAGGTTACATTGGCTCTTCCCTTTTCTGTTGGAGAATGACAGTGTGGAACAGGTCTCAGCATTCAAAATCTCTGGATGGATCATCAGGGTTTTTCCAGTTAAGGGGGGCATTGACACTAAAGTAAACATAACTTCTTTTAGAAAAACTGCAGTGTTCCTATTTCCCCCCATACGCATTTGAGCTCTTGGCTTAACGCTCAGCGACCTTCGCCAGAATGAATTTTAAGGACCTGCTGAGTGGAGCAATTGTCCTGTTGGCAAAGGTGCTTTGACACAACAGGGGTAAGGGCATCTGGGTTAATAACTGGGGAGCTACTTTCTATAATTCATTTGGGTTTTCATAAACATTTTTTGTTTGTGTTTGATCAGTTTTATCTAAGCTGGCATTTAGATATGCAGGTAGTTTTCCAGAAAGCTGTGCTTTTTTTGTAACCTTTGCAAGCACTTTTGAGGTTTGCATGTTTACATATTTCTGCCTGTTCCGCTTGATTCATTCTCTGGCCTCAAACCACCCGCCTCCACCAGCACCCATCTTCCTAATGAGGGGGTGTGGCCACATCCCTCCCTCTTCACTGTCTCCACCTAGATCTCTCTCATGGCAAGAATTCACAGGGACTGCAATGGGGTAAACATCTCAAAATGTGAGGAGGCAAAGTATTGATGCTAAGAGGTACAAATGCAAGATTCTGATACCGGATCGGACCAAAGAATGAAAAGAGGTGGGGACCAGGCAAGAAGAATCAAACCCGCATGTGATCTGCAATGAACAAGGAAGTCATGGCTGAACAAGGGCGCTTTTCCCATCAAACCTCCATAAGCATGAATGCACAGCTCATAAAATAAAAGTAATGCGTGATCCAGCATTAAAACTGACATGGCAGTGGCCGGGCCTTAACAAACCTATCGTCCTTGCAGTTCTTCAGCCTATTAGTAAAACCAGTTATGGGGAACCTCGCACTAGGCTGACTGAGCTTTTTTCCTTCTCCTGCCAATAATGAACTCAGTGTGAAGCCTGATTTGAAAAGGACTGCATGGTCAGAGCAATATTCAATCGGGAGACCTAAGAGCTCCGTCCCGCCCCCACCTCCATGCTGTACCTGGTCTGGTGTAGCAGCCCAACACACCTGTACCAGGTATTTGGTGCTCTTGTTTGCTTGCTTCTGGTGTGCTGGGTACTGGGAGGGACCAGAAATGTGGGCTGTCTAGGGGTCACCAAGGTCGGCGTTGGGAAACACTGTGTTAGAGGAGCCAGCTCTGGAGGACACTGGAGCTGGGAGGTTGCAGATGAAGGGGAAGGTGAGCATTTTGTCCTTTCTGGTGTTGTAAGTATAGATTTAGGAAATTCTTGGTTCAGAGTTAAGCCAGTTAATGAAGTACCTCCATAGTCTCCCGTCAGCTAATGGCATTTCATTTCCAGATCTTCTCCATTTGTATTTTGTGATATGTGAATGGGTCATCAGCCATCTTCTGTTAGTGTTAGCATGTCCAGCTGATATCTTCGAATACAGGCAGTCCCCACATTGCGAACGAGATCTGTTTCCTAAGTCTGTCTTTTGAGTCAAATTTGTAGGTAAGTCAGAACTTGGCAGCCCAGATAATGATACAGTATATAATTATAGTAATAATAATATCGAAATAATAAAATTCCACCTACCCCTTTCTAGCAACCTATTGACCCCTCAGACCTCCAGGCTGGTGGTAAAGCTATCCTACTGGCATTGCAAGCAATCTTGCTACCATTTCAGAGACGGGCATCATCCCAACTGACTGGAAAATAGGACTTGTTCCTATCTGGTAAGGGAAGGATGATTGCCTGAATTGCGGCAACTACAGGGGGATAACTCTGCTCTCTGTGTCAGGTAAGGTCCTTGCTAGGGTCATCCTCAACAGGATCCTTAATCACTTGCTCGTTACCAGCAACCAGAGCAGTGTGATTTTACGCCTAAGCAGTCTACCATCAACTGTATCCTGACAGTGAGATTGAGCACAAACGTGAATATCGGCAGTGTTTCTTCGCAGCCTTTGTCAGTTTTCATAAAGTGGTCATCTCCATTGGGACATCTTGAGGCTTCACAGGATCCATCCAAAGTTGCTGGACATCATGGCTGACATGCACACTGATACTGTGAGTGCTGTGCAGAGTGAAAACAGAACCTCTCAGTTTTTCTCAGTTGATTCTGGGGTCTGTCAGGGGTATGTTCTCGCTCCTACTCTGTTCACTGCTTGCATAGACTGGGTGTTGGGCAAGGTCATGGGTTCAGCAGCTGTGGGGCATCTGGTGAAGAAAGATTCTCTGATCTTAACTTTGCCGATGATGATGTGATCATTACAGAGTAAATGGATGCTCTGATTGGTGCTCTTGAGAGACTGAGAGAGGAGTCTGAGTGTCTGGGCTTGCAAGTGTCCTGGATAAAAACTGAAATCCAGGCCTTTTATGACCTCTTGGTCACAGCCATCAGCAGTGTGTCTGTCTGCGGACAGAAGTTCACTTACCTCAGCAGCGACATTCATGTCTCTGGTGGCTCTTCCTATGAAGTCTGCAGATGGATTGAGAGAGCATGGTGGGGTCATGAGGTCTCTGGAAAAAGGTGTGTAGCACTCCTGACATCTTTGTAAGAGGATGAAGGTCCAAGTGCTGGGCTCGCAGTTTTGCTACGAGACATGGACACAATCCAGTGACCTGAGACGAAGACTGGGCTCCTTTCGTACTGTGTCTCTTCGGCTCATTACCTGCATTGGAAGGGAGCGTCAGTTATGGCACAAGGACCATGTGGTGTGATTCGATGAGGGTGATCCGACACTTAGGATCCTTATTGCTGAGGACCTGAGCAGCTGAACCAGGCCAAGAGGATGCCTACGTAATACCAGGCTGTGGTACATAGACGGCCATTTCTGGAGGGTGGAATTGGACCACATGTCTGCCTTGGGGGTCGCCAACCGGGATCCCGAGGTGTTTCATCGTGTGTTGGGTGTGGCAATGGGCTGTACCAGTGCATGCTCCCCAACCTGACTTGACCTGATAATAAAAGTAACTGCATACAATACTGTACCTCCAGCCGACAAACTACTGACGTGACACAATGTTTTCATGAACGCAACAAAGAAGTGCTTGCATACTTTATTATGAACCATTGTGTTTCACTCAAATTTTTTATATGATAGACTTTGTACGTAAGTACGAGTTGTCCGTAAGTTGGACACCCTGAATCCAGGGACTGCCTGTATTTATTCAACAAGGTACCAAAAAGGGGAGCATGATTATTTTCTTTTTTGCCTTAATTGAATTGTTTGCAGGGCTTGAAGTGGTCATTCCCTCGGATTGCCTGATGTACAATAAGTATAGTAATGTAAGGGCCATAAAGACTTGTGTACCATATTATTAGTACACTGATTTGTCCATGCAGCAACAGGATAGAAATATGAAGCTATTTATATTCAATGGGGCATGTGTTTGTAATATAAATGATAATAATGTGTAACCTTCAATAGTGTGTAAAGCAGGGTGGGGGTTACAAGGAGCAGGGGTCCTGATCCACTTTAGAGACATATACAGTGTATGTAACACTTGCATCACAAGATGGTACTCAGGGTATTGCCGGGGTTCTGGGGGTTTGAGTTTCTATTTAGGAAACCTCTCCCTGTCTGTTTAGTAAATGTCATGTACAATATGAAGGGAGTGTCTTGTCACAGTTCTACAAATTGATGTCTGGGTCTGGGTGGGATATTACCAGCACTTGAGATATGGGCAGCTCGTTGACATGGGACCCCCTGCTAGTCCAACCTAAGATGCTTTTGTTTTTCTCCATTGTGTTCTGACTTTGTGTTTGAATAGTTTGCTGTGTATGTGAAGGCAGCTATTTTGGGATGGATGCTTTGTAACAATGAATTGAATTGGAGGGAAATAAAGAGGGTTTTTCCCTCCTTTGTATCTCTTTGTGTTCAAACTACTCTGGTAACTGAAGGTTAAAGCTGAAGAAGACCCACCTTCATGAGGGAGTAGCTGACTGGGACGCCGACATCGTGTTTGCATAAATATTAATCTTACATTCATCTGGTTTGAATGTAGGCCATGCTGATGAATTTGCATCCTTTTGGTGGGGGGGCTTTACGTTTGTAGATTACAGTAACGTTCTGTGAGCCATTGTTATACAAGCTCGTGTTACAAGTATTAGGTTGCATTATGCTTAACAGCTGCTTGTGAAATTCCTATAGAATGAATTGTTTTATTTCTTAGTTCTCTGCAGATTTGTACACTTATTTATTCAGACAGGGCAATTTAGGTGTGCAGTGTGTCACTGGACTATGCCGATAACATTGTTATGTTTAAAAAGAAAAAGTACATTCTTTCATCTACTGTTACCATTTAAGGCCATTCTCTTTCCTTGCTTTAACCGAGCTGTTAAATTTCACTGATGATAATATAATGCTTTCATCAGCATCTGTCTTCTGATTGGCTGTAACAATGGCAGTGTGGGGTCCTCTGGGTTAGGCCACTATGCTCGTAATCAGAAGGTTGCTGGTTCAGATCTCTTGGTTGGAAGAACGATTTCACGGTTGGCCACTTGAGCGAGACCCATAACTGCAGTCTCTCCAGGGACTGGCTGACTCCACTTTCTCAGTTGTGCGTCGTTTTGATAAAAGTGTCAGCTTAATAAATTAATGTAGTAAAAGTAAGAGGAATGAAAGGCTCACGACGTTCATTATGGTGACATGATGTCAGAGGTGGTGCAATCATACCCCTCCAGGAAAGCCAAGGTCTCTGAAATTCTTCCTATCCTCGTCCTTCCTGCTGGACTCTCAGCAGTGCTGGCGGAATAGTCTGACGGAATGCATCATTCCAATCAGGGCAGAAGTGCTGCATTATCCTGGCCCGTCCACATTCCCCTGGCGAAGCTGCAGCCTTTTGACAATAAACCGCTTGTTTATTGGAGCAGCTGCATGCTCAGTGCTGCTGCCAGGGTCAGCAGAGAACACTAGCATCTAAATCCTATCAAATCCTTTTCATCTAATGTCTTTTTAAGAAAACGGTTATCGGGTGCAGTTGTTTGCTAGTTTTTATATTTTTATGTAAAATATTGCGTGTTGTCATTTTGGTTTTGTGTGGGGGGTCAGCATTTAATTCTGGCATCCCACCGAGGCTTCTGTAATGGCATTGTTCCCTAATCTTTCAGAAAAGAATTACTGTCTTTACTCTTCCCCTTCAAAGAGACTGAAAGGTTAATGTGGGGAAAAAGGTGAGCCCCCCCACCCCCACCTACCCATGAGAGCGAAGCATCTTCCCGATAAATGGAATACAAATGTAAGAAATGTAAAGCAGAGTTGCTCATACAGACTGGCAGTGACTTAGTGCCCAGCACAAATGAGTACGCCCCAAAAGATTTCTTAGAAAATCATCTGTCGCTTTTTAGAATTAATACTTTCTATGGGATACTCTGCCATAAAATATTCCAGCAAATCTGCTTCATTCACTGCAAATTACATTTTTCCCTATAAAAACCAAAACTGGGATTTTTTTTTTAACAAAATGACTTAAGACCATGGTGCAAAAACGAGTACACCCCAGTGAAGGTCTTTGGAGTGAAACTCAATAAAATGCTAATTGAGAGGAATTCAACAATAGATGAGTCCACTCAGTCATCACACAGGTGGCCGCTAGATAATTAATGGTGGTATTTAACAAATAAAGTCCCCTCCCTTTCAATGCTGACAATAGTGTCACCACATGGAGGAGAAATGTTACAAGACTCAAGAACGAAAGTCATTCCTTTACACAAAAAAGGTTAAGGCTACAAGAAAATTAGTAAAGGATTATAAACAGTCAGACTACAGTAGCGAAAGTGATTTAAAAATTCGAAACGGATGGACTTCTGGTAAGAAGAAGAGCGTCCAGACCCTCTGTGGAAGTCAACATCTCCACATGAGCGTTTTGTGATGTGGAGAGATGAGGAAAATCACCATGCAAGTTTTTCACAATTAGCGAAAGCTGGGGTGATTGTTTCCCATGACGTAATACGGCATACACAGCAGAGGAGTGATGTGCAAAGGTGCTGTCTATGAAGGAAGTCTCTGCTCAAGCCAATGCACAAGAAAGCTGGTTTAACATTTGCCAGGGCCCATGTTGACAAAGGTGAAGACTATTGGGACTCTATACTTTGGAGTGATGGAACAAAGGTAAATCTTTTCGAAACTGATAGCGTCCAAACTGTATGACGTCACAAGGGTGAGGAGTATGATGAAAAATGCATGGTACCCACAGTAAAGCATGTTGGTGGCAGTGTTCTTCTGTGGGGGTGTGTGAGTGCTGGAGGTGTCGGGGAATTGCACTTCACTGATGGCATCGTGAATTCACAGATATGCTGTGAGATGCTAAAAGAGAAGATGGTACCATCTCTCCGTGCCCTGGGTGGCCGGGCACTCATTCAGCATGACAATGACCCAAGATGAACATGCAAGGCCACTGCTGCATTTCTGAGGAAGAACAGGGTGAAAGTGATTCTGTGGCCAAGCATATCAGATGAGGAGTTCTGGAAGGACAGGATGAGCATCATTCTCCATCCAGCATCCAGGTTCTGGAAGAGCTCATTCTCTAAAAATGGAGAAAGATGCAGTGGTATATTGCCAGCTTCTTCATTCCATGTCTAGAAGAGTTGGTGCTGTTCTTAAAAATAATGGAGGCCATACAGAATATTAGATTTGGTAGAATTTGTCGTAGGGTGTATTCATTTTTGCAACACTTCATTTGAATACAGTTAATTATTTTTACTTATGATGTTGGTAATCAACTTTTTATGATATAAATGAAACAAATGTTTAATAAAACTCAGTTTTGTCAAAAATCTGATAATTGTTCTGGTGTTCACTGAGAAATCGATAAAAATCTTTATTTTCCAAGGGGGTATACTCATGCTGGGCACTTTATGGTTGGCGTGACAAACTGCTTTAGGTCACATGACATCCTGCTGATGTCTGTGAGCATTAGGTGGGTCACTAAGTCTAGTCTGTTTTCGCTCACCAGGAAAAAAAAAACAGTTTTTGTTTCTTTGCAATTTGTGCACGTGTTGCAAAGTGCATCTGGTGAGTTATTTACTCCCCCATTAAATGGACAGCACCCCCCCGAACAGGCTTTTACCTCACTGAGCCAAATTCAATAATTCTTCCTCTTAGAGGACATACAGTGCACAAGGCCTCAAAGAATGTGACTTGATCACCAAGCTGCAGGGAAAGCAATTACAAACAAAACTGTAATTAAAAAAGTATTGGCCTGGAATTGCAATTGCATGCAGATTTTAGTGAACCGATTACTTCGCTGGGAACCGTTTTGATGTTTCTATGACCATATAATAACGAACACCGTGGGAGGTATTGTGTGTGCGGTACCATGTTAGTTATATTGGGGGGCACTGGGCTTGTAAGGTGGCATGTGACAGAAGCAGAGTGAGTGTTTATAACATATTTATGGAGTGGGGCCGCTAATGCCAGGGTTACTACCCTCCTGATTCACGCTGCCAGCTGGTGCTCTGCCAGTGCCCAGTCGTGCTGCTTTGGTGCCAGCGGGTGGCACGGCTCTAAGCCTCTAGATGCGTGACTGAAGGCAGGTGGGCGGGGGGGACTACAAGGGGAGCAGATGTTCCCCCCCCATCTAAATGTGATCCTTAACTAAAATCAGGCCACTTAATATCCAGCTTTGCAAACTGGTTGGCTGAATCTGAAAGCCAACATTTACTGGCATTAATGTTGGATAAATACAGGCATTCCCCGGGTTACATTCTGATAAGCCTATTGTAAGGCGAAAATATCGTAAGGCGAAAATGCATTTTAATACAGTACACCTAACCTAACAAATATCATAGCCTAACCTAGCCTACTTTAAACATGCTTAGATCACTTACATTAGCCTAAAGTTGGGCAAAATCATTAACACAAAAGCCTAATTTATAATAAAGTGTTGAATATCTCATGTAATTTATTGAGTAATGTATTGAAAGTGAAAAGCATTTACCCAGTGTAAAGTCGAAATATTATGTAACTGTTTTTCTAAAACCTTTTTAGTCCACTTGGTGAAAATTGAAATATTATGCATGTGTAGGTTGTGCCCATATAATCTCTGGTCAACAGTAACTTATGTGAATATGGCAACCAATACCCTGGTATGCTTCCTTCAGGGCTCCTTTCCCTGGATTCCATACATTAGATCAAAATGAGCCTGAACGGTCTGAAATCACTGGAGAATCTGGAGAATCGTTCCCACAAACAAAACATGGAGAATGCTTCTGGCAGCTAATCAGATGTAAAGTATGGTGCTGCCTTCTGGATCCTCCTATGAAGTTACATTCTCCTCTGAATAGTAGCGACGCTGGCTTCAATCCGTCGTCGTGTTTGGATGTCTGTCTGAGTTCTCAAGTCCCACTGTGGACAGACGGTACACTCCCATGTGACTTAATGTCTTGGTCTGATTAGGCCCCAGGCTCCTGCTGTCGGATGTCAGCCTTCCAGATATTCCTTTGAAGGAGGTCTGCCGCTCTTTAGGTGTTGCCAATCGGAAGCCTGTTCTGTCCTGGTGGGCGTGGCCTCATAGGAGTATATGCCTCCACACAATCAAAGCAAACATGGGCGGGGTGGGATTTGTAGCTTGGCAATTAACCCATTGTCTTACACGTGAGTGAAGACGGAAATCGCTGAGGTGCCATTGTAAAGGTTTTCTGGGGCGTGGGCTGCATTCTCCTGTGGGCTGGACGTCATCATTCTGCCAGTTTGAAGCCGTTCGATAAGATGAAAACAAGCCATGATGAGTCACAGGAAGAGATGCTTCTTCCATTAAAGTCAATATAAGCTTTATTTAGCAGCTTATTTAACGGCTCTGCTGGCGGTAGGGAGGGGTATTTCCAGCTCTGGCTCGCATATCTTCCCATTTCGGTTCCGCCGTGTGCCAACAGTTTAAATGCAATTAATGGAAAAGAGTCGATAGTTCTGATTGACAGAGATACAGTACTCACAATGCAATACCCATGATGCAGTGCTCCCCCTGTGGGGCTGTTAGTTCTGGTAGTTCTCAAGAATCTTTGAGTCTGCAATCTCATTTTCATTCTGAACAGATATTTCATCAGTTAAAGAGGTGTGTGTGTGTGTGTGTGTGTGTGTGTGTGGGCGTGTGTGTGTATGTGTGTGTGTGTGTGTCGGGGGGGATTATGTTTATATTACATTGTGGGGAATAAATGCAAAAACCTGTTATTTTGTCATTGTGGGGACTATTTTTAGGTCCCCACAAAGACCTGTGAACGCAATCAAAAAAACAAAAGGTGCCTGAAGTCTAAAGTGGGTAGGGATTAAGGTTGTTATGGTGGGTTTCTCCATAGGTAGTTTTCTCCATAGAAATGATTGGAGGGTCTCCACAAAAATGTAATGGTGTATGTGTCTGTGTGTATGTGTGTGTGAGAGAGAGAGATTGAAGGTGGTGGGGAAGAAAATGATAAAACCAGGAACCAGAAAACTGTATGCCCATGATGGTAAATGACAGTGCTGCCCGAGCCCTGGTGACTGAGCACTTACCGGGCACGCTCACAAGTGCCAGGAGTGCCGTACCTCTCCACCCGTGCTGCCTGCGATGCTGCCCGCGATGCTGCCCGCGATGCTGCCCGCTCACATGTTCGTTCTGGCAGTTTGCCACATGGGAAAACGCCAAAGGGAGCTGCGCCGTGGCTCGTTCGCTCGATGCTGACGGATTTCCGTCTATGGCTTTGCCTCCGCTACGTTCTGCTTAAAGACACGGTAGCAAATCAGAACCGGTGTCATTGTCCAAGTATGTCCACATACGCAGAGGGATTTTGTCTCCAGTTGTCTGCGACTCTTATGCATACAGTAGATACAAACACAGCTGAGACAAAACAGTGGTCACATACAGTACATTTGATACATATAATGTGATGGTATGGTTGATAAATATAGAAGAAGTATAGGAGTGCATGTCACTGCAAGGAATGTTGGTGTAAATACAGTATGTACAGTACAAAACAATGCAGTTAGTAGTGAATTGTTTACATCAGTGCGGTCATGGGGAGTAGCAGTGCAACTGTGAAATACAGCAGCAGTGCCTGTGGTTTAACTCGCAGAGGCTTTTATGGTAGCTGGCGTGAGCTGACAGCATGCAGCTTTTCCACCCACCTGCACTGATAGATGGGTGCCGTTCTGCTAACAGCCGTTCCATGCCTCAACAAGAGCCCGAGTTTTACGACTGCTCCGTGGGACGGTTCCTGGCACCGGTGCCCGAGAGTTCACCTCGTGATTCGGGTCGTCTACGTGTGAAGCCACCGGTGACCAGCGTGTCCGGGTTTGCTGAGAGGTGGAGCCTGATTTCCTGCGGTTTAGTCAGGGATCTGCTTCTGACTCTCAGGCTGATACCGACACACACAAGCAGGAGTAGAAATATTCTTTGATGAGCAAATAAGCGTATCAACAAAAAAGCCAGCGTGAGAGGATCTCAGAGTCTTTTCTGCGGTTGTTACAGTACAGAAGAACATGATTGCTTCTAGAGGATTACCAGTTGATTATAACACTACAAAAGAGATCTCGATATTAATGTTTTAAAAAAATACATATGAAACTTTAACACTGTGCATTCTTCTCGAAAAAGATTATTTTATATGTATTCTTGAACATTTTAGATAACGTCCTCCTGCCAATATTACTCCTTTGAAGGACAACTTTAAAATATGTGTAGTTTGTAATAATTTACTGCTAAACGGATATTTGGTGCAGGAACAGATAGCAAAGTGGAAAACATCCTATGCCAGAAGGCTGCAGGGTCCAGTCCCACCAGGGGAAGTGCTTGTTAAGGGTACTCAGCCTGATTTAATCAGGTTATGGTATCTTCTGTCACACGTGTTAATTGTGTGCAGTGGTAGCTTCAAGTCACACATCCCAGACATGAGCCTTGCTTTGTCATCAAAGGCGTGAACGGAGTGTGTGTGTGTATGTGTGTGAACGCGTTCTCCTGCTGCGCCGGTCCTGGGCCGGACCTACCCCCGCCCCCCCGCATCCCCAGTGTGTGGTGCCGCCACTGCAGCTACTGGCAGACGGCTCTATAATAAGCACCTGAGCCGCGGTGCTGTCATGTCACTGGATCAGCCGCCCGCCGTCAGCTGCTCGCCAAATGCAAATGCGCCTTAATTTTGGCCCGAGTGCTGCGCTCGGTGCCGCCGGTCTAAACTTAGCGCGATTTGGGAAATGGGGCTTAGCGAGTGCATGGGAGGAAGGGGGGGGCGGGCGTGTGTGGTGGGGGCTCGACGCAAGGACAGGTGTTAGATGTCAGACGGAGCTGTGAAACAGGGCGGGGAGGCTGTCACCGGCCCTCTGCAGCTCCCGCTGTCCCGCCTGCCTTCTCCTCCACTGCCTCTTTCTCTGTCCTCTGCTCTCGGTATTATTTTTATTTTTTGTGTAACTACAGCAGAGCCTGTAGAAGCAGGTCGACTGTGGCCCATAATACTGTCCATGACAGGCCTGTCTGTCGTGGGGGGGGCGTCCTCCCCAGTCTGAGCATTAGCTGAAATGATGAGCAACCCCAGCCCCAGCCCCATCCGCCCTCCTGCCCCTGCTCACAGTACTTCTCTTCCTGGGGTGGGGCTGCTCACCATGATGTGCCACTACCGCCTCCCTCTTCTGGATTTTTCTGGGAATGTTGCCGTTTTTTTCCCAGGGATTCTGAATGATGCCGTGCCGTGACCACGTTCCATGTGCGAGTACTGGTGCTGGTATCAGTCAGTCTGGGGGAGGGGAGGGGAGTGGAGGGGCAGGTGTGGGGGGTGGCAGGTATGGGTGTGACATTCCTTTGTCATGGAAATTTGGTAGTGCAATCCAGCTCGTTTAATTCCCTGGAGTGATGGTAATCGCAAGTGTGATTGCTGCATGCTCTGGGCAGAGTGCGTCCAGACGGTCTCCCGCTTTCGACTGTTTCCTGCCCACCTTGGATTCTTATGGCGAAGGACAGGGGTCCCTGCTCTTCTCCGGCCAGCTCACGCTCCCATCTTCATACCTTCCGCGGACCGATTCGCATTCTCCCATCTTCTGAGTGCCGTGCACTTTGACCCCGTTACATGCCCTTGGCAAGGGGACCAAACCGCCTGCAGGTGACCGGTTTGGCTCAGGGGTCTCATGCTGCAGTCCATTTCAACCCGGGAGTCAGAATTTTAGAATTCCAATTTGGAAAATTCAGCTGGAACAGGGCCTGGAGTCGGAGGTCTGACTCGGAAAGTCAAAGCAATTTCTGCTACCCGACCTTACAGTTCTAGATGGGGACATATTGTTACGGTGTTTGTGTGCGCAAAATACCGCATAATACCTTGCTGTCGTCTGGTATTGTTAAGAATGGCTAACATTGAACCTGGCAAGAACTGGTGTCGCTGAATATCCTTCCGACTTGTTGTACTGGAATGCAGTTCACTCTGGTGTGACATCATTACCAGCTCCGACTCCCTACCTCCAAGGTAAATGTAACGCAGCGTCACTAACAGGCCTGACAGTCACCCGCTCAGACCGAGCTTGTCACCTTTAAGCCAAAATTTGCTGCATTCACAGCACTTCAGCCTTTAATGTTTAGGTCCAAGATCAGCTTCAGAAACACTCGGGCTTATCTGTCTGAAGTAGAGGCGGGCTGGTGAGAAGCCGGGGACCCCAGATTGAAATGCATCCCCCCCCCCCACCCCCGCACGTCTACTTTGGTGTGGTGTGAGAGTTTAATTTGCTAGTTGCTTGGGCAAAGACGACCTCCCTGGATCAGTATGTCAGGCAGCCCGGCACCTTCAGTGAGA
>JAODJW010000001.1:12692410-12706806 GCA_026777045.1 Hyperopisus bebe | reverse complement strand
GGCACCTTCAGTGAGAGGCCAGAATAATCCAGAGGAGGGGGGGGGGGGGGGATTGAGTGGTAGTGTCAATGGGGCATTAGGGTTAGGGTGGGGGGTGCCGTTTGGGGCGCCAGGATTACTCGACACTCCTTGATTGTGTAGGGGGGGAGGGGAGGTCTCCCAGGAGGCGTGTCTGGGGCCAAAGGGCCTTGTGTTCTACACACAGATGCTAATTGGATGCGATTTTATCCAATTTAAGCTCTTTCAGGTCTTTCATGCTTATTGTGCCCATGGATTTTCCATGCTACGATTTGTGAGCCCAGAGCCCCATCTGAAGAACTGCAGTTTGGGCTGGTGTTGCTTCGTCCCTGTATCCAGCCTCAGACGTGCTTACCCGTCATGCTAGGCTCTCAGCAGGGGGTGGGACGTGCGTATCGGTCTTCGGGAAATGAAGGTTTTCACTGTCTGCACTTGAATAAGTAAAATTTATTTTGTTTGCTGGGTGATAGATGGTTACTGGAAATGCAGTAAACGCCAGCAGCGATCGCGTTATTTCTGATTAAACTACAATTTGGTGCAATTTTGCATTCAGGCTCTGTGTGATGTGTCAATGTATTGACCGCTCTGTTAAGTCATCCCCCCAGATCCAAGATGAGCCTGCCCACACGTAGCCACAAAAAACAGAGATACTGGCAGATTTACAAACCCTCACTCTACGATCACAGCGAGCCCAGGGAAATCTGAGCTCACCCTGTGATCCCATTACACATGAAACACACTGTTCAAGGTTTGAATGTTAGTGGTATTTTAATCTTCTGACGGTAATGTGTATGTGTGTTTGTGCGTCCATTATTTTTTCAATGATGCCCTAACTGTGTATGGGAAAAGCTTTATATTAATGAAATATCTAGTATTTCAGAGCTGGGCTATCTGTAATTTGATAACAGTAACTGAAATATGATTTCAGTCATAGAAATGGTAGCAGAATATCCCATACAAGCTTGCGTCGAGTTACCCCTGACCAAGTCACATCCATCCAATTACATTGTAAATAACATTCACAGATCAAGACGCCTGAAAGAGGAGGTAATAGGCCTTTAGCGGGTGTATTGCTTTGTGTAATAGGTGCAGGAGAATGGCCAGTAACTGATAAGGCTGAGTACCCTTATTAATGACCCATTGTCCATAACTAACTTGTAATATAATATGTATACAGTAATGGATATATGATGCAGAGTTACAACAGCAAGGTATACTTAACTTGACAGTGTCCAGTGGTCCCAGTCTCAAATGCATATGCAAGGTGATGCAAGGCTGTATATGATACATAACTTTCAAAAATACCTAATTGCTCCTTATTCTGTTCCGTATTCCTCCATATAGCAATATCTCCATATTCTGTTCCGTATTCCTCCTTATATTAATCCCTCCATATTCTGCTTGACAAATGATACATGCAGAAATTTAAAAGTGGAACAGTCCATGATTATGAATCCATATTTTAACTAAAATGCGGCAGACACTACCGTGATTCTGCGGGGAAAACAGCTGTGTCTTCTTAATTCCTTTTGAATTTAACCCAAGACAGTAATATAGTGGGAATTTAGACCATGGCCAGAGGGAAGCTTTGGTTTTAATACTGCAGCACAGGTGATTTCACATGCTTTTAATTTTTTTCCAATATGGAATGAAATCTCAGGGTAAAAACGGCTTGGATTACCCTGACTTTACCGTAATGCACATAACAGTAATGTGAGAGGCGTGATAGGGTTTTTAAATGGTACGGTTTTTTATATATTCAGTGGTTGTCATGATATGACTGGATTAGTGAGAAGGCAGAAGCGTAATATGAAGTGTTATATCGTACAGCATGATGTTTCCTATTAAAGTTTAGGTTACAGGTGCGGCTGTAATCTAAAAGCAAGTAAATGTACGTGAGATTATAGTGTCAGACTAAGGTTTCTGGAAAAACATGATGAATTGTAGTCGGTGACAAATATACTAGTCATATTAATAGATTTGCTTGTGGAGCCATAGAACTCTGTCTGGAAAACTTGTGCAATTCAACACAGTCGAGCAAAGGTATAATTCCTCATACAGAACGATCTGGAAAGGACACGTGGATGAAGAGCTGCTTCCTTTAGCCTGGTGGGGGTCTTCTCAGCCCCCTCAGCTTTATGTCGCCATGCGTGTCAAGACCATTCCGTGTCGTTATGCTAGGCTGCTGAAATTCAGTAATTAAGCAATACTCGTGAGCAGAGGGCTCGTTAAGGCCCAAAATGTATGGCCAAAAGAGTGTGGCATCAGCAGCCTTACAGGACCCCCCCGGTCCCCGGGTGCATGTAGAGATGTGGGAAAGGTTAACGTGTCCACAGGGTCCTCTTTGCTGAGTAGTTGCCATTTTGGACCCAGTGGTGCTGTTTGTGGTATACATGAACAGGTCTGATTTCTGCATGCATAGCATGTGTGTTCACACGTGGTGCAGTAAGGGCTGTGTTCAGTCTGCCGGCTGGTGCTATGAGACAAGCTTTTGCCATGGGAGGTGCCCCGAGACCCTGACGACGGGCACGGTCGACCTGCAGGCTTTCCCCTCCAGGAAAGTCCTGGCTTGTGAACAGTCTGCTGTCACTGTACGTGGCGGCCTCGCCTGCCCGGGAGAACGAGCAGCTATCCTTGGCCGGATGAGCAAAGGAGGCCCTGCCTCACTGCATACCATGACCGCTTGGATGGAGTTCGGCTGGTGGTGTTTTGAATAAGCCGTTTAACTGAGGGCAGTGGGGTTGAGACGCAGTCAAATTTTGCTTTGAACAAAATCCTTCTCTGTGTGGATAGATTTCAGAAAATAGCCTGCTTTAGGCATAGATGTTGTGTTAGCTTTATGTTCACTGGAGCAGTTAGGGTTAAATTTCTCGATCAATGGTATTGCTTGCAGTGGCTCCCCTGCTGAGATTTGAACCCGCAGCCTTTGAGTTCCACATCTCGCGCGTTATATGCAGAAGTGCCGGAGTTGTATCGTTCTGTCCGCCATCATATCCCATGTCTGTATAGCTTTCCATTTACCGACCTGTAACGTGAAGCGAGTGGCACGTCGAGTTGTCGGCTGTCGCGGCAGTCCTTAGGCGTTGCCTGCGGGAGCGGAGTGGTACCCCGGTGTCAGACAAGACCCCGCCGGCTCGCATTTCTCACACACGTTATGCTGGTACCTTGTTCAGCAGTGGCTGGATGACACCAGCAGGGCTGGGAAGGTATCAGACCTGAATGTCTACACATCTGGTACAGCTCAGGTGGGCTCTGAGATTCTAATCCCTCAACAGGGCCACGCGATATGATGGAACGACCGGCTCTGCAGTTTAAAATCCCGCCACCTGCCGCCGCTTCCTTTTTTTTTTTTACCAGGAATTCATTGTTTTTGTCTCAGAGTGTTTCCATGTTTGCAAATCCTGCCTGGGTATTATGACTTTCAGATCTTGAAAAATGCCTTTTGTCTTCGTGCTGCTTTATGCTTCCACAGTGACACAAGACCACACATTGAAGAACGTAACTTTAGGCAGGAGATATGTCCTGTGGATTTGAAAACTTTCCATCAGCATGAATTTTAAGCTCGCATGAGTGTGTTTTTTTTATCATTCATATGTCTAGACCAGGAATACACAATTATTTTTCCCTGAGGTCAAATTTCTGAGTGACACAAGGCCAAGGTTCACTGCCCCCAATAAAAATTCCTAAGAGGGAGGGTGTGTCCCCACTTGGTATTATTCTTTGACTGGGAGGAGGCCTTCAATATATCTATATATCTCGCCAACCCGGGGGTCTCCTTGGTAATTTTCGCTCTCCGGGGGTCTTTGAGAGTTTTTTTTTGTCATTTTGCATCAATTGCACAGTCCGGATTAAACTGCATTTTGAGTACCCTAGGTGTAGACTCTCCCAATGTAATATCATTCTCATGAAACATTTCAAACAGCCATATGCATGCACATATAAAATATATATTAAAAAAAACAAAACAGGTGTAACATGTCCGGTGTGTAATGTACTGAAAGACCTCCCTTTCCATCACTGTCCTCTGTTGCTGTGGCAACATCTTTTTGTTGAACTGCGAGCTACCCAATGGGATCGTAGGGATGGAGAGGGGAGTCAGATGCCCGCCGTGGCTTTGTTGAAGCTGGGGTTGAGATGTGGAGACAGAGGCATTTTCCAGGTGGCCAGTCGCGCTTTATCTCTGTATAGGAAGGGGCTTTGAAGCTGCTTGCTCTCCAGAGCGGTGCATTATTTTCCCGTGGTGCAGTTATATAGCACCTCGATTGCAAGTAATAGAAATCTCATCCATGGACAGCGAAGGGCGCTTTGAAGCTTGGCCTCAGAATGACGGCTTTTCCCTGCAGCCCTGACTGGGATAAGTGTCTGGGAGATGGATGTGTGGATGATGACTTCACTTAGCCTGATGTGCGATTCAGAGAAGCTTTTATGGTAACTGCATGTTGGTGTTTGGCTTGTGATGGTTGGGCTCATAACACTGTGAATTGGCAGCTCTCTGTTCTGAAAGCCTCAGAAGTAGCCGATTCCTGCTGTGTCTCTAATGTGCGGTCGTCCCCTCACCACACGGCCGCGTCATGGACGTTCAGTGCCCCCCCAGGCATTCGCTCTGATGGACCTGCACACGTACACACAAACAGAGTCCCTCTTTCCTGAGATGATGGTGTCAAGCACCGTTTTGTGATGTGTGGTGTGACCCAGCATACAGGGGCGGGGTCACAGGGGAACTGGCCCCAGCTCAGCTGAAAGCTGATTGGTCCCTGGAGAGTCCTGTTACCCGTCATTTGCCAATTCAAAACATACCAGTGGCTATTATTAGTTTGGCCCCTCTGTATGAAATATGGCCCTCCACCTTAAAAAATCCTAGAACTGCCCCCATCAGCATGGACCTCTCATCCTCCCCCTTTTATTTGGGAATGTTTGCTGCCCCCAGCTTTGTCTTTAAGATCTCATCACGTCTTTAAGGTCTCATCAAAATTGTCTTTTATGCTGTCTTTGCATCCTTTTGTCCAAAGCTTTTGGGCCCCAAAGGCACCAAGGTGGCAAACCGCCTAGGGCTGCCGTTTTCATTCGGCTGTTGGCTTCCCGTCAAAACTCGGTACTGGATAAGCGGGTGGAAGCTGGACAGACTATGTCATCTTTTTATTGTTAGCTTCATTGGGCATGAAGGGACATCCACAGCCATAATGACCAGTTAGTGTGATTTTTATGGCGAAGGGAGGTGGTTGAGAATCCCACAGCACTCCAGACGATCCTAAACACTCTTTCACGGTGAATCACGTTCAGACGTGAGTGAACACGCTCAAAATTTCTACTTGGACCATTAATACATTTCATGCATATTAACTGACTGAAAGGAACGTTATCAGTGCGTCTGTGGTGCACCAGATAGTCCCATTCATAGAAACACTCATTATTTCTTTGAAAGCTGGGGAAAGATGTTAATTTTTAAAGCGCAATGTGCCTCCTCCCCTTTCCTCGTTTGCAATCAATTTGCAGGATGACTAATTGTGGATTAAGTGTTTAAATGTCTCGCTGTCCCGCCTTGCCATAGGGACTGGGGGGGGGCGGAGGAATTCGGAAGCTGGTCTGGGGGAAAATGACAGAGCCGGTGCCCAGCAGGAGGAAGATGAAACACTGAGAGAAGGAGGGAGGGAAGTAAATAATTAAAGAAAAGATCATGTGCCGCATCTCACTTCAGAAAGCGCACACGTTACTACTGGGGATACGAATCTCCATAATGTTGTGCTTCAGGAAGCAAGAGTTCTTTTCAGTGGTGGCGATAAACAAAGTTCCTTCCTTTAACGTTCTGCGGCTCTACCTTTAACCTGCCAGTTGCAGCATTAATGTGTCCACAGTGTCAGATTTATGCATTAGCGAGATTTATATGCCACCCTAATGATGTTTTTACTGGCCAGCTGACTTCATAAACTGTTGGGGTGACAAAATGAGGGAGCGAGAGGGAATAGTGAATTAGGGCAGACCGGGTAAGAGGAGCACGCGGCGGAATAATTGCATATCTTTTGAAGAATTTTGAGTGAAACGTTGCCATAACTACGGCAGAAGATAGACACCTGGAATATGAAGAGATCATGCTATGCTTTAGGGGTTTTTAGTGCTCAGAGAGACTGAGGTAGCGGAGGGGAGCCCCAGTCCATCGGGGATGCATTATGTGCTCATGTTTTTGGCTTGCCATCCGCTTGCCCGTTGATTTACACCAAGTACACCTGGATGAACTGTATTTGCAGCTAAAGTAAAACTTCAGTACAGTCCCCCGCCACGAATCCAACCTCCCACTCACTATAGTAGTGAAGTGGTTTAGGGCAGTGGTCCCGAACCCCAGGGCCGCGGACCGGTACCGGGCCTTGGGTCATGTGGTACCGGTCCGTGGGCTGCACAGAAAAAAAAAAAAACTTTGGTCACGTGATAGTTACCGCTAAAAATAGTCCCACAAGCGCTGCGAATACACATTGGGTTTATGTTTATTATTATATTTTAAAGATACCCCATTATTATTTTTTTAAAATATCCCCATTTTTATACGTATCATTTATTCGTATAAATATGTATACGTATATTTATCTGCCACTCCTTAAAGGCTGGGCTGTGAAAATAGTTTCTGATATTAAACCGGTCCGTGACAAAATAAAGGTTGGGGACCACTGGTTTAGGGGTTGATGAGACTTTTGGTGAGTTTATGACTGTTGTGATGCATGCAGTGTGTTTAGAATTCTCTCTTGCACATATTAGCTTGTTCCTGTGTTGCCCTGCGCTGGTTTGTCACGTAAGCATTGGCGTGGAGCAGAACATTCAAAGGTTTTTGACCGACAGCTCGCGTTTTCTTTAATATCAGGCCATTTAGTACAGTTTTTAAGGCACAAGCGATGTCCTTCGGAAGAGGGGGAGAGCAGATGGAAATGCATCACACGTTGCCTCTCTGCCTTCTGATAAACGGTCGCCCCCACTTCGACCCGAAGGTATGTGGGCTTCCTCTTCAGCGTCCCATGAAATTGTGGTATTAGCAACATAAGGCGACCGGCGCCGTAATCCTCCCCGGCTTCATTCGCAGCAGTGATTTGTCACAGTTAGGAGAAACATGACTGTAGCAGAACCCGGTATTGTGAAAAAATAAGTGTTAGTTACTGGACCTGCTCTGACTCTGTGTACCAACAAGATCAACACACTGACATATTCCAACCCCATGTGTTTGTGTCGCCCCCCCCCAAGTGCTACAGCAGGCAGTATAATTGTCATGGAGATTTTTAAGTGGAAGGTTGCAGGTCTGGATGTAGTAACTTAATTAGGTACTTTTTATTTGACTAATACGAGTTACTGATTGTATAAATGGCATTATTTTGCAGTGCCTGGTGTGTGACTCGATGTCACAAATGTTGACAAGTAAGGAAGGAAAATGCTTCATTTTTTATTCAGTAAAATATTAATCAGGGATTCAGTAGGGGCCACTAATTGATAGGAACCCCTTTTGATGTGGTCTTTGTTGATCCTCCTTGATGTGGAAGCATAATGCAAATATCCCAGCTGGTGCTGGACCTCTCTGTTTTTTGGGTTAATGATAATACTTTGCAAGCACATATAGCTATACAGCTATATATGCTTCCAATATTTCACATTGATTTTTGTTGTTGTTTTTTTTTTTTAAAAAAAAAATACTCCAAACCATTATTCACAAGTTATCGGCAATATAATTATATTAAGATATAATGAATTTTTTTTTTGATGTGCAGTATCTGTAATTTCAAGAATTTGACCTTGGCTGGGAAAATCCTGGGCAAGTTACCCACACCTGGTCTTCAGGATTCTCAGAACTTTGCTTGGTTTTTGCTATTTTGAGGTTGTGCTCTCGAAAGTTCCTCTGGTGAACGGCTGATAAAAAAGGTCTTCTTCTGGATTCTGTGCGTGAGCACTGGATGGTAACCTCTGGATCAGACTTCACGGAGCATTACCAGGAGATTATGCACACTCTTCGCACTTTGTTGAATCTGGCTGGGTACTACTGAAAAGTCTAAGCATGAAGTTGCTTGTGTTCATTTTTAAGGTTTATTCTAGATTTAGTAACTGATTTACTGAGTAGAACTGTGTATATGAAACATTTTCGGGTCGAATTGTTATATTTGTTTGAATTGGATTTTCAGCCTGTGGGAGAAAACGTAATTATAATTTTTATGAATAATATTATAGCCTTTCGTTAAATTTTGGACACCCAACTCCAGAAAACGAATAGCGTATAGAATCCAGCTGTCAATAGTCTTTTTAATTGTTTTGAAAATAGTAATTTATAGGGGAAAATATACCATTTCAGCTCAATGGGGTTGTAAAATTAGCTTTGTCTAACCCATAACACACATTTTTTGTGTTATTTAAAAATGTTTCAGCTTTTGAGTTTTTAGTTTTTTTTTTTTTAATAAAAATTGTAATTCCAGCCTCGCCATTGGTCACCAGTGATGGTGTTTACTGCCTTGCGAGGGTGCAGCCCTTTTTTTGGCATACGGAGTCAGGATATGGGGGCCGCTTAGTATTTCTCAGCGATGTGGAGTCCAAGTCAGCCAAAGGGTATTGTGCTGTATCCGTACGCGCTGCTCACTACAAGGGATGCAGTCGTTCAGCCAGACTCCTCACTGCCCATCATGCAAATGCATGGTTTCCCCATTAAATACAAAGTAGGTGCTTTGGGAAGATACCTGTCAGGCACCTCACACAGTTGCTCTCTTCTGGTGTGATAAGCGCCCTCACAATCGATCCAGTGCTTTAATGAAGTCAATGAAGGAAACGCAGCTGAAATGCAGCACGATGAACCGTGACTTGAAGTCCCCGAAAACTGCCAGAATCTATCAGTCTGCACTCAGTGGCCAGCTCATTAGGTACACCTGCTTCTTAACACAAATAGCCTCCTTCCCCAACCCGCAAATCATGTGTCTGCAACTGAGTATATACAGCATGCAGACAGGGTCAAGAGGTTCAGTCACTGTTTGGCTAAGCATTAGAACGGCTAAGACGCCTAAATGTTTCTGAATGTGATGTGATTGCTGGTGCCAGATGTGGTGGTTCCACTCAGAACCAGCCACCATATTGGGATTTTCATGCACTGCAGTGCTTAGAGTTTACCAAGAATAAACGAAACGAAAAACATCCATTCAGAGGTGGCCGAAAAAAACTCCTTGTTAATGAGGGAGACTCGTTAAAGTGAACAGGAAGGCCATAAGTGCAAAGATAATGGCTCCGTACGATGGTACATGGTGGGCAATAAGGCTTCTGTAATAATTTATCTATAGAGCATTTCAGGAGGTAAAAGTGGGTCCTGCCTGGTGCTCGCTTGGTGTTCCTAATATAGTGGCCACTGGGTGCATATGCACCACACATTTAACCTTAGGCCTCAGCCACAGTGTTATCAGTGTGACCAATAGTAGTTCTGGGTTTAGCTGGGAGAGCTTAGGAACTCTGCTGGATGATTAACATAGATGCATTCCTTTTGTCCGGTGCCCTCAGTTGAGGTGCTCATATAGTTTCCCCTGCTTGGAACTGACAGCTGGTCCAGGTAACAGATTTGTTGAAATAAGATGGGCAAAACAGAGAGTGATTAGTACTCTCTGAATTTTTCTTTGGGGGATTAATTCAGCCCTGTTTGTCCGACAGTGGGATCAATTGCAGTTTTTACACTGAGAGCATTACAGTGAGGTTTAACCAATCTTGTTTTATTTTGTTATTAAGGTGGTTTTCAAATGTGGTATCAGGCAAATGTTTTGTCATTCGCATAGCTGGATATTAGTTGTCTTCCTCAAATAAGATGGCATTCACATTGCCATTGAAAGGTCAAAGTGTGTCATGGCAGCTGAATACTGACTGTAGATAAAACCCAATGAATTCATGGTGTTTAAAGTTACATTTGTAGATTTAAAGGGCATCCAGTTGAGGAATATTTAGAGGCTGCCTCCTCCTCTGTTTGCTTATTCGTGTTTCCAGCCAGTCTGTCTTGCTTCCCTGACCTTCCCAGCGCTATCAGTATTCCCAAATAACAGACTGCGCTCCCCGTGTTTGTTTACGTGCTCGGAGAGCCCGCATCCTTGCTATGGGTGGTATTGCGGGAGGCACATTGCCGCCCTCAGTGCGTGACAGCCCGCCTTTTCAGGTGAAAAATGAGCCGGCGTGGGAATAGTGACTCCTGTGTGTTAGGATCGCGTCGGCTTGAAGCTCTTCGGTCGGGTTTGTTTTTACACATCTTGACGTTTCGCAGTCTCTCTGCCAGACGTTGACTGGAACAAAGGATCCAGATGCGACTTTCATCTTTGAATGGAATGGGAATGTAAATTGGCATGTTTTTATGGACGTATTGTTATGTTTTTGCCCCCTTTTCCCAATGCAGGCAATACTTTCGTTGGCTGGCTGCCACAAGCATAACAGTAGCCATCAGAAACAGACCGGGAACAGCCCCCATAAATATAGTTCGCTGCAGACCTACTTCTGCAGTGCACCTCCTTATTGAGCCTAACTGTCAAGCTTTGTTGGTATCCCTCCTTCCATACTGACCCCCCCTTTCGACAAGTGTTGTCCATTGGGGAGTGGTGTGTGGGTCAGAGGATCGGGACTTGTGCCTGTGATCAGAAGGTCACCGGTTTGAATCCCAGCGCTGGCAGACTGATGCTGCCATTGAGCCCTTGAGTAAGGCCCTTAACCCCCAGCTCCTCGGACTGGCTGACCCTGCCTGCGACCCCCCCCCCCCTCCAAGCTTGATCTCACCCGTCGCTTGGAGAGGAAGATGGGACAGGCGAAAAGGCAGTTTCTCCACGGGATCAATAAAAGATCACTCTTCTGTTCTTTCTGTGCCCGCAGTCTGTCCGGGGTTCACTTCACCTCTTTCTCCACCTTTTGTTTGAGTGTCAGCAGTTCTTAGACAGTGGCTTTGTGTTTGGTCACGTCGGCAATACAGAATCAGGACCTGTGACCTTAAATAGTGACGTCTAACTGGATTCAGAGCGCCCGCTGACTACTGGCTGCCGTGTCTCGCTGTGAGACTGCAGCGGCACTTTGTGTGGATTCCTCAAGCCTGGCAGTTGGTAGGATTACCATGTGCTGTCAGTCACTACTAGGTCCAGCACCACTGGAACAAGTAAAGGAAATAATGAGAAAATCTGAAAATGCAATAAAACATTAAACAGCTCCGTTCTGAGGAGAAATTCAGGCCTGCTACATCTTGTGAAGACAATATTATCAGAATGAATTTTGGGAACACCACAAGCCTCAGTGAGAGACCCATTTCCCAGATCTTTCCGCTGCAGTGAGATCTGTGTGCCTGCTTAGCACTGAATACTGAGTAGTCCTCCTGTAATCCTGGCTGACTTTACTTGAAAGTTCCATTTCTCCAGCTTTAATAAGTTCACATTTGTGCTGTTAAATAAATGAAAAGCCTAAATGATACAAACAATCATTAAAATGTATCCAGTGCACCCTGCCCTCCATCTTAAAGGAACAGGTCATGCAGAAGAATCGTTGCTGTCTTTGTTGGGCTCAGTTTGTCATTTAGTTTATGTTTAAGTGTGTAATTTTTTTTTTCATTTATGTGGGGGTTAGGAGAGCCTGGGGGTCAGTTGAATAGAGATCAGACCTATTTCTCTGCACCCTAATTCTAGCTGACAGCGCTGAATGCTGCGGTGTCTCAGAGCTGGCTGTCAGGCCACACAAATGCGCAGATTCCTCATGGGGTGCCTCATGTGCATGTAGAATTCGCTACACCTGCCCTACAACTTCTGTAAGCCAGCGATTTGCATATCGGAATAGCTATTCCACTTTGGTGAGTTTCTTTAAGGCGTATTTAAATGTGGCAATTCGAATAAATCTGTGCATCTGAATACGTTTCAGAGACTGCCAAAGTCTTACGATTATGCAGTGCATTGTGGGTAATGTGATTGTGGGCTTCTGACCAGTGCTTCACAATCCCCAGAAGAGGGAGTTGTTTTGTCCTTGTACTTTCTGGCAAAATATTTGACTTATTGGGAAAGAAATAAAAACGAAATAAACAAACCAACATTCCTTTAACATATTTCAGATTCTGTCCAAGGGAAATGTGTAACGTTCGCTGCCAGTATATGGCTTAAATTCTAACCTAAATAATGCTTCTTGTACAAAAACCTTTTTCTCAGGAGAAGCTCCACAGCTTCAAGCTACAAGTTAGAGGGAGAAAAGAGGCGGTAATTATGTTTGCGATTTTGTCTGCCATGTCCTAAATGGGTTATTTGGATTTCATTATTCACAATCAGCTTTAACTCTCCTGTGGCAATCGCCCCTAACTCAACTGGTGAAAAATTATTATTGCTAAAAATGTTGTGAGGGAATTAATCTGCATCCCCTATACTTTTTTCTGCATGAATGGACAATGCTTTATTATTCCGAGGCAAGATATGAAAGCTGAATTTTTTAACTACCGTTGAGTTCCCTCTAAACTGGTGTAATACTAATGGCTCCTGCTAGACTTGAAAATTAGGAAAATGCGATATGGGATCTGATCGAGTTTGAGGTCGGGAGTTGGAGTCTTTCCCTCGAATGGTCGTCTCTCTTTTTCCTTCTCAGCATGAGAAACAGCTTGATTTATATTGCTGTTTTATCTTTAGTCCAAAAGGCTGCTGTCTGCCAGGGGCTCCGATGTTAGCCTTAGCGTGGCATGCTGTCTGCAGGGGGCTCCAACGTTAGCCTTAGCGTGGCATGCTGTCTGCAGGGGGCTCCGACGTTAGCCTTAGCCTGGCATGCTGTCTGCAGGGGGCTCCGACGTTAGCCTTAGCCTGGCATGCTTTCTGCAGGGGGCTCCGACGTTAGCCTTAGCCTGGCATGCTTTCTGCAGGGGGCTCCGTCGTTAGCCTTAGCGTGGTCTGCTGTCTGCAGGGGGCTCCAGCTTCAGCATTAGCATGCTGTCTGCAGGGGGATCCGGCTTTAGCATTAGCATGCTGAATCTCTCTAGGGGAGGCCTGTCATACTCATTTCTTGAAGCCAGTATGTGTCACAGGTGGATTCTGGTGATGGCTACGCAGTGCTTAGCTCCGAAACCCATCAACCATCATACAACAGTGACTGTGACTGTGGGAGGTGGGGCTGTCACAATCATATGGCGCAAGCGCAATAATCACCAGGGCTTTAGATGACAGGTGAAACATTTGTCCACATGTCGGCTTTTCTGTACTATATGGACATTTACTTACACCCACAATTTGGTAAGCAGATTAGTAGCATATTGTGATGCCCAAAAATCAGGAGTCTGTATAAATTGAGCGTATCCTTATGCTTATTAAATTCATTTAGCAGAGCATGCTACATGCTATTGTTTTAGTAAATCATGGAAGTGATAAGCACTGAAGTGGCGGTGAGGAAAAGAGCAGCTCAGCAGCCACAACATCGTTTGAAAGAAGAGATATTGTGGATAAACAAGGTAAGAAGATGTTGGTGCTGCGGTGGCACTTTTTGCAGTTTAAAGTCCAACACGTTTATTAAACATAAGATCAGGTCAGTTTGGGGAGCATGTGCTGATGCAGCGCGTTGCTGTACCCACCACACAGTAAAACTATTCGGGATCCTGGCCGGCGACCCCCCCTAGGCAGATACACGGTCCAGTCCCAGCCTCTGGAAATGGTCATCCATCTGCCGCAGTGGGTGTCCCCTTGGCCTGGTCCAGCCACTTGGGTCCTCAGCAATGAGGATCCTGTGAGCCAGATCACCCTCAGGGAAACGCCCCACATGGCCGTAGTGCCGTAACTGACGCTCCCTCACAATGCAGGTAATGTGCCTCATTCGGGATCCTCTAGCAACCGCTCATTCAACACAAAATCAAACCAGCGGTACCCAAAGGTTCTCCGAAGAGACACAGTACCGACGGAGTCCAGTCTTCGTCTCAGCTCACTGGATAGCGTCCATGTCTCACAGCCATACAGCAAGACAGGGAGCACCAGGACTCTTAAGACTTGGACCTTCATCCTCTTGCAAAGATATCGGGAGCCACACACCCCTTTCCAGAGACCTCATGACCCCCCATACTCTCTCAATCCGTCGGCTGACTTCATACGAAGAGTCACCAGAGACAAGGTCGACATTCTCCCTGCAGACAAACACACTACAGACACAAACATAAACATAAGCCGAATTTATACAGGTCACTAACTTTTGATCACTAACTCACATGAACATCTTAGGCACACTACTAAACTGCTTACCAAACTGTGACCCTAAGTGAACATCCGCATAGTACCAAAAAGCTGGCCTCCGGACATGATTCACCCACCATCTAAAGCCCTGGTGATGATGCACATGCAGCATATAATCACGAATATATCGTGACGTGATCGTGACAGCCCTAATGGGGGGGGGGGGGGTGGTGGTGGAAAAATTTT
>JAODJW010000001.1:12677830-12688154 GCA_026777045.1 Hyperopisus bebe | reverse complement strand
TAGCCCCCCCCCCCCATCATCGTGTATACCTGACACCCCCCTCTTCAGACTGAACTAAAACGTAGACTCAAAGAAAAAAGGGGAGCATGAAGGACAACTGTTAAGCTAGATTTGCATTAGCTGTCGGTGACAGTGGTGTACCTGAGATCTATGAGGCCCCACCCCCACAGCCATTGGATGGGGCCCCTCCCATGATTGTGACATCATCACCCCATTTGAAGCTGCAGCCTATGTGATGGACCGATGTGCAACATGTCTGTTAGTAATTTTTTTATTGATCATTTCCACATAAAATGGATTTTGGTGTTCTTGACCTATGTATGTATGTATATATATTCATATCGTAGCTTATCTTTTTTTTTTTCATGCAATAGCCTTCTAGCTAGAATATTGCTTTGTAGTACATGGACAGCATGTTGATAATTCCTGAGTTAACATCACACACAGATCTGCATTTCATTAAATGTGGGGGCCTCGGCTGGGCGTCCTGCCCCATCCCCTGGCATCGCAGAAAGTGCGGCGATGTCCCGTATACCACTGATCAGTGTGTAAATTCTCTTTCATCCATCCATCTTCCTTAACAGCTTATCCAGTACAAGGTCGTGATGAGCCTAAACCCTGTCCCAGGAATCACAGGGCACCAGGCAGGGGACACCTTGGACAGGATGCCAGTCCGTGTCAGGGCACACATTCACAATAGGCACTTCTGAGACATGATTTACTTGAATGCATGTCTTTGGACCATAGAAGGAAACCAGCGCAGATGTGAGAAAATATGCAAACTCCACACACACACAGACGGGCGCAGGAATCGAACCCACGTCCCTGCAGGTGCTGAACCACAATGCAGCCAGCTCTGTTTTCTTTCAGAAGTGGACATGTTGTTGATGGTGCTTTACCCCAAAGCCCTGTCTCCCTCGGAGTGTTTGCTCAGCACCCATGACTCGGAGTAATTACCTGCACTGGGAGGCTCTGAAATGCATTCTCTTCGCACTGGATGCCGGCACAGCAGCCTGGTCCCAGAGCACGTTTCACCAGTGATTCCTCATGAATGTTTAAAAACGGTTTGACCTCGTATGCCCCCAGCACATTGGAGCCCCAGTTTTTCCACGGCGTCCAGCGGTCCTGTTCTCCACCAATGGTGATGAAGTTCTTGCTAGATTGTTTTCTCCCAATATGAGGAAAATTCAGGAACTCTGTGTAACTCCCATAATTCTTTGCATGCGTTATGAAGAGATACTGTGATGTTGACTGAGCAGCTCCAGGAGCTTCTGTGCTAGTGAGCACCTCTATCCATCAAACCAGAACAGAAGCTCAGTCCAGAAACATGTTAGAGTGACAAACTCATCAAAATAAGGCTCTGAGCTATAAATAAACATTGATTATTGATCCTTGTTTGATTTGTTACTGTGGCCATTTTGGCCAAATATCAAACAATGATAAGACGATACTCTGTAAGGATGGTATGGCAGCCTGACACCTCCAGGATTGGGGCATTGAATCCTACCCTTGCTCTGGTGCTCTGTGTGTCTGCCACTTGCATGTTCTTCCTCCCCGTCTTCTACTAACCTTTGAATGCTCTAATGTTGCCCTTCAGGCCTCTGAATAGTCTTAAGTTATTTTTTTATTAGTAATTGTTGTGTAGTTTTACACAGTACCAGTCAAAGGTTTGGACATGCCGAGCCAACTACAAAGGAGAGTGATAGTGTCACATCACATGACCTCCCCTGGTCACCTGACTGAAACACGGCAGCGCAAATGGAATTGGAGGAGTTTGACCAGAGTGAAGGAAAAGCTACATATATGTGGGACCTCCTTCAGGACAGCTGGAAAAGCATCTCAGGAGGCCACCTCACAAAACTGGCATAGAGGTGACAGTAGGGTCAGCCAGTCCCTGGAGCAATTGAGGTTAAGGGCCATGTTCAAGGGCCCAACCTTCTTTGTCCCAACCCACAGAACTCCCCTCCCCCCAACAAATTATTATTTTTTCGTTGAATACTTTTTGGCTAGTGCATAATTCCATATATGCCATTTTATAGTTTTGATGTATGTGTACTTCTAAAATGTAGAGAATGGTACAAATAAACCTTTCTATGGGTGGGTGTGTCCAAACTTTTGACTGGCACTAGCTCTTGCTACAGTCCTGCTTGCACCTGTACCTGGCCACTCATTGGGAGCTCAGTCTAGCCACACTTATGCCCAGTTGACTCGTTGACAGCAGGTATATTTGCAATGTGCCCTTTGCCTTGCTGGTACATCACGTTGGACAGAAGCATCTGCTCAGTATGTAAAATATAAATGTTGTGTTGGTTTCTGCTGGCTACCCTGGGTTCTTCCCACAAGCATGCTGCTGGGTACTTTTGCTTTTTCAGATCTCCTGCAGTATTTGTGTGGGTCTCCTGCGATTGGTCCGTTTTGCCATCTTGGGCGGCCTTGTGCCCATTGCTGCCTTGGCTCCCTGCGAGCCCCACACTGAATAATCAGGCGTCAGATGGATGGATAATACTCTGTACCCACTGTACCCACGTTTCTGACGTGACCGGGGGATATTTAGGCTTAAATAAAGAAAATAATGTGTTGATGTGCAGCTGTAATTGTTTGTTGATCTCCTTTTGTTTTTGTAAGATGATTAGGTAGTGGATTCTTTTCTGCAGGGTACCCACGATTCCCATTTAATGGATTAGTCTGCAAGCTGCTTAAGGCTGTTAACTTCAATTTAAACGCGGGTGCAAGATATGCATCTCTGAGCAGATCCCGTGTGAGGCAGGTTAAGGGGTGCAAGGAGGTTAGGAAAGTCAGGGGCCACATGTGGGATTGCAGACCTCCAGCCTGTACCGGGGATAAGAAAGTGAAGACTTTGCATTAGGAGCTGTTGATGACATCAGGCCGTTGGGACCCCAAACGCACAACACAGCTCAAACTCCCTCTGCCGGTTCGGTCCCAGAAGAGTGGGGCGATCCCTCGACTCTGTCCAAGGGAAATAGCACAGAAAAACAGTCTGAGTAGTGGTGGTAAAGGGCTTTGTGCAGTCTTCATCCAACAGAAACTCTTCACATCCAAGCACACACCCAACATGCAGCCACAACCAATTACAGGCTTGACCACCCAAATCCTGTAACTCATTTTCTTTAAACGACCTTCATATTTACCCCCCACCCCCCATACTTTGGAATGTTATAGTAACATCAGTCAGGGAAAAGGCAGCATGCTGTTTAAAAATAATGTTTTTCATGCTGTTTTATAAATCAACATTTTTCAGGCAGATAAATCCATAAATTATTCTTTTATATGCTTACAGATGGGCCAGGGAATATGTCTGAATTTGGAGGCCGGTATACATGACCTGTGAGTTTCGAAGACATTTCTCGTCCGTGCTTTCATATAGTCACGAAAGCAAGAGCACCACATTTCCAAAGTGGTATGCTGCTGAATTATTTCCATCCTGTTCCAGTAGGGGTCACTCCAATCTCACACTCAACGATCGACACCTTCACAGCCGATCCTACCATATTAGACTCCCACATAACTAGAGGTGGAAAGTTCAGGTCCAGAAAGTACAAATCCAAACCAAGGTTTTGTTCCAACCGACCATTTGAGTACTCTGTGAATGCAGCTCTGTATGCTCAACTGGTTTGTTGAAACAAAATTGTGGTCTGGATTTTTACTTTCTGAACCTGAACTTTCCACCTCTGCGTAAGTCACTTTAGCAAAGGCAAGGGAAATGTGCAAGTACTTTCCTTCAAAGCGTAGTCTTAAGTAGCAGCCATTATGAGATTTACTGGAGCAAGCAGAATGCAATGTAAACTCTTGAAGCCAAGGTAAACTGCTGGCACTGAGTTTGATTGCTGCCTCCCTCCCGCCCCCCTTTGGCCGCGATGAACCCTTTCTCTTGGCCTCTGTCCATGTTTTACTAGGAAAGCTGTTCTCCTCCGAGAGATATTGGCACAACCTGATTTTTATCAGCCCCGTGTAACAGTAGCTTTCACCTCTGGGTGTTTGATCCGATTTAATCTTCTGCTTTAATGACGTGGCGTACGTGATTGTAGTTAATGCGTGCTCGAGAAACAGGGCTCGTGTTTATTGATATGGATGATTACTCTGCCTGCACCTTGAGCGAACAGGGAATTCAGATTAGCTTTTTGATAACATTTTTATTCTGCTATGCCCTGCTGGTAGTGTCAAAAAAACATTAACTAAAAATGGAAACTTTTCCTAATTATTTCGAGCCTCTGCCGTCTTTTCCAGATGAGCAGTTGCTTGTTGGTACCCCCCCCCCCCCAGTCAAAGCTCCTTGCCGTGGGTTTTAAAGACAGGATCCCAGATTGCATGGTGAGCCACCAGCTGACCGGTGAGGCGTCAAGCAGCGTGTCCGTCTGCTGCGCAACCGCCAAAGCTGTCCCAGGGAAACAGGAAGTGAATCACAATGGTTCCCACTGGCAGCCAAGGTGCGCAGCCTTAGTGTGTGGGGGGGTGTACCCTTTGAAAATGGGGGCAAGGTATCGGGTAATGCAATACCTTGACGGCTGGGGTAAAGAACACCCTCAAAACCACTAACGGGACCCCCGGCCTTGAGACACCCCTCCGGCTGACCAGTGTGGCCGTCCCGGCCCTGCCAAGGCAGACCATCTTCCCACTTCCTCACCCAAATTATTACCGTGCTGAAAAACCTTATGAAACATCTTAAGTGGGGCCTATTTTGAGGTTTTCAAGGTTCTCTTTTTGCTTTCCCTATGGATCCCATAACAGATACTTATTAAAATTCCCCCAAATGGCAGTTTCTGTGAATTTTCCCTCGTTTTATTGACGTGCGGCACTTAAGCTGTCAAACTGCCGTGGCTGTGCAGCTCCTCACTGGCATCCCCCTTTCAAATGTTTAGTTACATTTGCGTTTTGTGTTTTTTTTTTTTTTTTTTTTAACGAAAACAGAATGCCTGACTGCAGACTGACAGAGCAGTGTGTAGGCCTGGTGTTTGGCTGCTCGGAGGCACTCCGTCACCCTTGACGACACCCATGATGGAAATATTTGTCGCTGGTGACACAGTTTTCAAAATCTCGGCTGCTGTTCTGCCGTGCCGTAGCTGTTAGCCTCCATCTGAGGCGGCCATGCCCTTGGCATCCCGGAGTCACCGGGGAAACGATAAAGCAAATGGGCCCGTGACATCCCCTACTGCCCTCCTCACAGTTGTGTAATCCCTCTGTAAGGACTCAAAGGGCAGCATCCCGATCGCCGCAGATGTGTGTATGTGCGCGTGTCAGCAACTTACCCTAAGGTTAGTGCAGCGGCAGCCTGAACTGGCGTTTTCCTCTTTAAAAATGTGTGACAGGAAGCGTGTATCACAGATTTGAACTGGCTGGAGTCAGGAGACCCGCAGCAATGTAATCCCAGGCACAGTGGACCTTCGGTGGGAAATATACCCGAGCAAATGTCCAGGGATGAGGGGGGCGGGGGTACTTCACAGCAGGCCGATGTACAACAAGCGCCCCTGGGGAGTGTGTGCGAAGTTGATGTCTCTGACAGCTATGCTGGACCCTGCTGACCTGTGATTGCTGTACTCGACCGACGGAGGGGGGGGGGGGGTCCCCCGGGGTTCTGTGCCGAATCGCCAGGACTTCCTGACTCCTTTTATCTTGCCAGGGGTGAGGAAGATGTTCCTCGACCTCTTATTCTCCTCATTTTTTCCTTAATTCACAGCTTTCGACGACCTTCTGCACACTAGATGCTCTGAACGTTTACACATTTTTTTCTTCTTGTCATTCTCATTCAGACTGCTGCTTTGCTCTGCTCCATTCTGTCTAGTTCATCCGCCAAGGTCACAGACTGTGCCTGTTTCACGTGTCTGCAGTCTTCTACATCCGCTCTCTATCCTCAATCCGGCTCTGAGATCAAATACAGGCTCACCAACCCAGGCAAAGCTGTTCACCTCAGACTCTCTGCTGCTTGCTGAATGACAATGAGGGCTAAATATTCATATATACACGTGTATAAATATACTTGTAATGACCCAGTAATTTAGTCCACGTTTGACAATATTTCATTTAGGTCCGCGGTATGATTAATTGCACCCAGCTTTATGTACTCGTGTTGTCCTTATATATGTCAGACATACAGATCTTCACAAAGAGGTTAAAGCCTTTGTTGGGAAATTAGCTGAAAAAGCAGGGAAACACCTCCCAGCCGTCTGCTTCGCGCCCACATCTCGGGACAGCTTGACAAACGACGGCCTCGCAGAGCTGCCGGGTTCATTGGCAGCTGTCTGCTCTCTTCCCCCCCCCCCCCCCCCCCCCCGCAGTCTGCAGGAAGTGGGATTGATGCCTGCCTCTGAAATGGGTTTGTAGCTCAGCAGAGACGCCCGGCGCGGCACCCGTGCGGAGGATCCTGGGGCATTCTCACCCCTTTCCTCCCCCGCTTTTTTTTTTTTACATCCCAAGGAGCCCCCTGCATGTGACATGGAGGTCTGCTCCGTCTCTCTGCTTTTGCTGGCCTGAGCCATAGACCTTCTGCGAGAACATGAGTGAATCTCCTCCCCTCTTCTGTTCACATGATGAGCTAATATTTGCTGTGTGTTATTACTTCCCTGGCCTGATCCATCAGGGTTAGTATCCTCATAAGGCTAACTTAGGCTATTTAAGGCCGGCTGTGTTTATCTGGCTCTCACACAGGCCTAGCGATGCCACCTCTTGGCAGCTGGTGGTAATGCGGGCAATGGGTCATCCAGTCCAAGTATGAGGCTGCAGCGTAGCCGATAACGTGGAGGAGCGTTTCCATGCATACCACCTCTGTTTTATAGACAAACCAGGAAGGTTTCTGGCTTTCATTTGCGGAGTTGTTTGATCACCAAGGTGCAATTTCCAGAATCTGCTTTGTCTTGGTTGAACTTGTGCCAGGACCGTAAATCTCTGTCAGTTTGATCGTGTTAAGATGAAAGAACTGGAACGTATGGAATGGCAGTTTCATATGTATCTGGAGAGATCATGTTATCGCGAGCGTGCTCAGTAGAGAGGGCCAGGGAACCTAATTGAGGGTATTGTGGCCTGTGCAGCTGTGGTATGTGTGGGCGTGTCTGTGGCGGAATTCCGTTTCTGTGGTGTAAATACTGCCATTGTGAAGTAATGACTGATTTTCTGGGGGCTGTTGATGGTGTCACTCACTGGGAGATAATGTATCTTTCTGTTGCACTTGAGAAAAGTGTTTGATACATCTCAGGAATGTTACCGTTCATGTTTATTAATGAAACTCAACTTTATAACCCACATGATATAGTCGGTTTCATATATAGGCTTGTTATATAAAACAATGAAAATATATCATTTTTAAAAAGCATGTGTACTCTATGCTCAAAAGCCCCAGTTGCATGAACTAGGTTTTGTAACGTGTTTAATTGGATGGGCCGTGTTGGTTTTAGCATTTGATCATCTTGATGTCGCTTCTGTTTGAGGTTGTTTATGGAGATGCGGTTGGGTGAGAGTGGAGTTCAGATGCTGGGATCAATCCAGCACCTCATTAAATAATTGGCAAACACTGTCAGCCTGACCTGCTTGGTGGGTATAGCGTTTGAAGATCCGGCATGCAGAATCAGATGCAAAGCATGCTGGGAACCCCCTCCCCCCGTTTCTCAAAAGAAGGGGTATTGTTCTTCATGCTTGTTATTACAGCACAGTAAATGTAGACTCTGGTGAAAAAGGTTTATTTACCTAAGTTTATGACTTAGGAGTATTTTAGTTTCTTAGTTGGTAGTAGTACCTGTAGGAGGCGGTGCTGAGTTATATTACATGTTTTTTTTTGGAAAGTTCTGTCAGGGGGTTGTGGAGATCCAGGAAGGTGACATTAGGCTTGGCTTATATGAAGAAGTCCCACACAGCTCTCATTCCCATCTTTTTGGGGGTGTCTTACTGATCAGACTTACAGATGATGCACTGGCATCCTGTCCATGCTGCCTTGCTGCCTGTGATTCCTGCGACAGACTCCAGGCTGTGACATTGTACTGAATAAGCAGGTGTGGAAGATGGCCGGATGTGTCCTTCCCCTCTTCTGCAGTCTTTAGGGCCTGCTGTGGCGTAGAGAGAGCTCCACTTTGCAGGACGTCCCAGGCTTTCCCTCACAGTCAGCACGTCAGAGTTCCTCCTGCTGTCAGTTGCTGGTTTCAGCCTTGCAGTGATTTAAATGTGTGTCCTTTGAGGTGTTCAGGTTTAACGGCTTCGGACGGGAGTTTGGAGGACTGACAGTTTCTGTTCTTGTGCGATAAAATCTGTGCTAATTAATCACTAGGAGAGTTTCTTTATGAATAATCAAATCCATAGAGTACCAGATAAAAAGGCTTATTTATATGATAGAGTTATAATATTACTCATGAAATATATTTTAAATAACTCACATCAGTTCAGCAATTTTTCTTCCCTAGGTGTTTGTCTTTAATAACGATGACCTGGTGAGACTGAACCCAGCCAAAGCTGTTTTTTGGCCCCTGCCCTGCACCCCAGAGGTCCTGACCGTGCCCCCACAGTCTCTGTCATCTCCAGCACCCTGACTTATCCCCCTGGCATCCACTGGGACAGCACTCATTTTAATTCCTCTCTTTTCCCCACTGTAGTCTCTGTTTCTCAGAAATCAGCATGTTTGCTTTGGCCAGCATCCTGGGTACAACCAGCTCATTGATGCATGGTCTGGCCTTACTGGTCTGCCGGTCTGACACGTGTCTTCCCCAGCTCATCAGTAAGATGCCCCCCCCCCCCAAAAGGCTTATATGAAATTCCGGCCCTTCACCCACCCCACATATCTCTTAGGATTGAAATTCCAAACTTGACCAGATGATAGCCTTACAGGCAATGCAGCCGTCACGCCGTTACCGAAGCCCCTATTACGTTCACGCTGTGACCTCACTCCTGATCCGAGCCATGCTCTATCGCGGTTGCTCTGGACGACGTCACCGCGAATCAGCTCCGCTTTGAAAAATGTGCTGCCGTGCCTTTGCGCTTAATTATTACCTTTAAACCTGAACAGGGCCCATCTATTAGCATCGCCTTAAACACGAGTAATTACGGCACTCGCGAAGCAGCGCTTCATAAATCTTTGCCCTTATTTTCGCAGGTTACCTAGCGAGGAGGGGGCCCATTGGTCTCCGTTCAGCATGGCGACTGCGCAACGCCTTTCTGGACCCGTTCCGATGAAGGCAGCAGTCCTTATCTCATTTATAACGCACGCTCATCTGGAAATGAGAATGTCATGTGGGATTTAATTACCCGGGTCAGATGTATCGATAAACAGGATTTGTAACTCTGCCGACGAGGGCGTTTTTTTTAAATGCTAATTTATTCTTATTAAGAAGTTGTTTATTCATAACTTAAATGTGATTACAATTCAGGTTAATGTTAAAGGGGAGATTGGAAAGATTGTGTATGTTTTACATCACGTTAGAAGGGAACAGGATATGTTGTGCAGATTTATGCCATAATTATATTAGTAATTAAATTTTTATGATGGGGCATGTGAATGTGTGCTGGTAAATGGGGCATAATGTATGGATTTGCAGTATACGTGTTCTGGAGATCTGCTCTCAGGAAGCTGTTTTGGCTCCCACCTCCAGGGCTTGGGGTCTGACTGCACTGCCCTGCTCTCCTCATGAGTGACCTGCACGTTTTTTCCCATGCATTTTCAGGGGGGGGGGGTTCCCTACTGGGTTTTTCAATCTCTGTATTTGTGTCTCTCGGTATGTGTGGTATATATACTCCCCTGGCCCCCTTCCCACGCACCCCCAAGGTGGTGTTAACATCCTGCGGCGGTTGTTAAAAATGGATCAATACAGAGATTCATGCATAGCAAATCCATCCTATGGAAATGTATATCTGTATTTTTTTTTTGCCGGAGAAATTAGTTGTACACTTTGCTTAAGGAGCTGAGCTGTAATCGGGCACTAACCGGGTCTCCACTCCTCTGCCAGTCTGCTACCCGCTCTCAGCTCTTCCTGTAGGGCAGTTTTTTTTTTTAAAAGAAAGAAGAACAAGAGCATGAACATGTGACAACTTGCTAAAGGTTCTATTGGGTTGCCATTTTTTTCTTGTTTTTTTTTTTTTTGGTTTTACAGCATTGATTTGGAGCCCATGGGATCTGGCACCTTGATCAACATTGGTGACATCTGGTTGCTGTTAACAACGTGTTAAATGCCCGTCCAGAGCGCCCCATTACTATTTAAACACCATGTCAGTGCTGACCTGGAGCTGCACGTAGTAGGCTATTATCAGCTCATTCACCCTCCCCATAAATGCTCCCCGTCCGCTGCCACGTCCATTACGACTCTGCGGTTTTCGGAAGGGGGGGTGGGGTGGGGTG
>JAODJW010000001.1:12664937-12677730 GCA_026777045.1 Hyperopisus bebe | reverse complement strand
AGCAAGATTTTTTGCTTAGCCGGACAACTTCTCGGATTTAAGGAGGGCAGCAGATTATTTTTCATTGGTTCCCATTTCCTGCAGACGGGTGGCCTGGCCAAGGGGTCGCTCTGCGCGGCGCCAGTATCCATACCTGCAATGCGGGTGAAGGATGGATGGATGGTTGCATGCATGGCTGGATGAATGCATGGATGCAAGGCAGTGGCACGTGGCTCTGATCACGATCGACTGCTCGGGTCTGTCTGAGATACGCGGAACCATCAGCATAGCTGTAGGTGGCTGCCCACCGGGGGCATTACATACATCTCATGTCGTGTCAAGCCTCAGCATTACTTTTGTTAAACAAGCTTTTACATAAAGTTATGCTTGATTCAGGTCATTCCCCGGACATTTATCCAAGGGAAGCCCGAGGTCTGTCTCGCTGCGGTCGCGCTCGTCACGCCAGCCGGTCGTCAGCGAAACAAAGACCACGTTTGTCAGGAAGGTGTCAGATTGGCTGCTGCGACGCCAGACTTTATTTGGCTCTGGGCTGCCACGCTAATCCTTTGTTTCCGCCCCTCCTCCTCCTCTTTCTGAAGTTAAATTCTACTCTGCATGTCAGCTGAACCGTACACCGTCCCGTCTCTGTAACAGAACTGGACCCATTTTTCCTCCCCGGCACATGGACAAGCTGTCAGGATCCAGCCGGCCGCAGAGCGGACTGAGCCAGATATGTTCATCTTCATGCCTATGTGAAACTTGACCACTATGGGGGTGTGATAGAGGGGAGGGACTAATTTGCTGTGTGCTGCCATACCCCTGGGTGTGAACTGGGATAGCTGTGTAGGGCTGCCATGAGGGTGGAACATTTGTCAAGAGTTTTTTTGGATAATCGGATAGAATCTGTCAGCTCTGTTCGTGTTTGAAATGTATATGCATATTTATTAGGGTCCTCAAATGTGAATCTTGGAAACAAAATTGAAGGGTTTGGCATCATAGAGCCCCAGACATGAGTGTCTCTCCACTAACCCCTTGTAAATCCGCAACTGGTTATGTAATCCGTCGTAAGGGGGGAAAACAGATCCCATCTGTGAGGGAGATGTTGACACCCCCTGAATCCTGTTTATCCTGCCTTTCTTCCGGTGAGGGGGGGGGGGTTGGGGTGGCGGTTTATCTGTGTCGCTTGGTGTTTCTGCTCCGAGTCTTGGAAGCTCTGTGAGGTTTCATTTCCAGAAGAGGGGCTTCGTGTTCCTGGGTAAGTGCCCCTTGATGGCGGGTGACGTGTTCTGGCCTCGGCGGACAGAGGCCCGGAGTAATCGGTAGCGGTGGCTCATGCCACTCGGTGTCACGGCGACGTCTGTCGTGGTCACCAGCAAATAGGATAGTCCTTCTACCGCGTGTTTTACAAATGAGTCTCAGCTCGATGGCATTGTTCCCCCCACCTCATTACCACACAGTACCTCATTGTTGTAAATGACTCGCTGTACTGATTGTATTGCATTATATTGTACATGTATTATATTTTATATTATATTAATTCCAACACTCCATGCAGTTTTTAAATATTTATTTATTTAAATTTAGCTATACATGCAGGGCATATGCTGTTACATTCATGTACTGTGTGATGTTTGTCTTGACTGTGTTTGTATGTTTGTATGTATGGTCTGTATGTCAGCCACTGTCATCTGGAGACACACACCCTGTGTGTGACGTTAGCGTCCCATTGCTGGGGGGGGGGCTTTGGCTGGCGGGAGTGAAGGAGGCACAGCGCCTCCTTCTGACGCTTTACTCATCTTTCCATCAAGTGGAACCCGCAGGCTAATACCCTCCCCTCCCCCCCATGCTTTGACGCACTCACAGCTCATCGCAAATTATGGGGTGAGGAGCGGGGCTATGTGCAACTGAGAATGCTGCCACCCCCCCCCCCTCCCCGACCCTTCTGTCTGACTAAGCCCCGCTCGGAGCCTGGGCCAGGGGCCAGGGGGCCGTGCCGGTAAACGTGATGAGGCCCATATCCCAAAAACCACCAGCAGGTGTTCATCCTGAAAGTCTGGCCCTGTCTTTCCCAGTTGGGTCGGTTTTGACTCCATTCTGGCAGCTCTGCACAATAGGACCAGGTTGGATGCAGTGACCTTTTGTGCTTGTTCTGGACCCAGTTTGTCAACAGTCTCGAATGTACACATTTTCACACAGAACTTTCCCTGTTGAGCTTCACTGGGCTTCCTTACCATGAGGTCCAGAGCTATGACCTTCAGAGAAAAGCCTCTCGAAATGGCACACAGGTATATATGTAGATATAATCTCCCACAGTTCACCACCCTTCATTTTGACACCATTGCATTTTAAATTGGCAGCACCCGCATATTTTAATGCATAAAAAATGTCTGTGCGGAATTGCGTGAATTACTGTCCGCGTAAAAATGCCGCCACAGTGAAGCACAACAAATCTGTTATGTCAAGAAAAAGAGCATGAGAAAGAAAAGGACTTTCATCTGACCTAAAGCGTCCATACTGTGTATTATGGGGAGTTATTGTTTATTTGATGTTTATTTGATGGGGATGAAATGGAACAGGGGAGAGAATTACAGCGGTATTTCATCCCGGTCCACCTGGACAGTCACTGGTGATCCATAGAAGCACTTTAATTCCTTCTTAAAATCCTCCTTTTTATGCAGGAGGGCCGCATGTAACATAGTAGTAATTTACAGTAGAATGATTTAGTACGTTTCTGCGGCCAGCCTCTGGCATTCAGATATCTTTTTTATGCAGTGTTGGGTTGGCAGTGTAATAACTAAGATTTCTAACCGTAATTTAGCTGTTTACAGTCTCTGAGCAAATGTAAATGCTTTATTATATTTCATCTTTTGTCGCAAAGGAAACGCAGCATTGTTAGCGACGGACTGTATATACAAAGGAGTTTTTTTTCTTCCCCCTGTTCGCTCATGTGATTTTCCACGTTTGGCAGATAATTCCGGCTGGTATGTTGTTACTCTGTCGTCGTAGGCGGTGCGTCGAACATGCACACCTGCTCTGTGACGGGCTGCACGGCGCAGGCCGCTGTGTTTACGGACCCAGTGTGTAACACCCCCATCCGAAAGCCTCTGGCAAGATTGTTCACAACGATGCCCACTGTGTTTCTCTGTGGGGGAATGCGGGGGGGCGGTGCAAGGCCCTGATTGGCTGGTCTGTCACATGGTCACACACAGGCTGATGAACCTGACCTTAGACACATTCTCCTTGCTTGTTGTCTTAGCCGGTTCATGCAGGTCGTCGTCCGGCTTTCTGGCCCCGGGGTCCAGAACATGGAAGGGAGTTTGTGTGTCTCCCAGCCTGCACAACCACGTCTAGGGGGTAACAGTGAGTCTGGCTTGATGAACCATACAGCTCCTTAGCCACCTCTCTCCCTGTGCTGTCCTATTGGCTGCAGCAAGTGGCTCTGATTGGTCAGTAATAGCAAGCGGCTGGACAGTCAGAATTGTGCTGTCAGCACATGTCATAATTTTGAAATGATACAAATGTAAAGTGCAGTTTAAATGCCTTATTGGTTGGTATAGGCCAATGTTTCTAATCCCAGTCCTTGGGGATCCACAGATGGTCCACATTTTTGCTCTTTCCTTGCTCCCAATGAGTCAAAAATACTGTGTTGGGAGCTGGGAGTCAGCAAAAACGTGGACTGTCTGAGGGTCCTTGAGCACAGGCTTGAGAAACACTGGTGTAAGTCAGTCTTATTTATGCAGTGAGGGCTCTATCAAATGCATTCATGTGGAAAACATAAGAATCTTATAGAGGTCTTCTCTCATTGTGTCGTTTCAAGAGCTGCCATGAGGGTTGGACTTGGAGAAAAGTCTAAACTTGGTGTGATTGTAAATAATGCCCTGGAACTAGAATTTAAAGGGCTGTAATTTAGAGGTAAATATACATGAAGGTCATACAGAATGGCGCGCTTTTCCGTATGGGACGTCTGGCCGTCGGTTGCTGCCGTCCATATTTTTGTTTATGGGTAGCACAGTAGCTTCACACATCCAAGAGTGGGGGGTCGAATCCCTACTCTGCTCTGTTCGTGTGCAGTTTGTTTGCAGAATGATCCCTCCGTGTCCTCCTGTGGTCCAAAGGCATGCAGTGCATGACTGTGTGCATGTATGTGCCCTGTTACGGATTGGCACCCCGTCTAGGGCGTATCCCTGCGCTTCCTGGGATAGGCTCCAAACTCACCGCAGCTCTGTATTGGGTAAGTGCTTTGAAGATGGATGGATGGATGGATTATTACTTTAGTTGTTGTTGTTGCTCGGCAGACTTGCACAGCTCGCAGTTTTGCAGCTGACTGATTTACACAGAGTATAATGCAGGACATGAACCGAAGCCAGGCAGACGGCTCCTCTCTCGCAGGGCGTCAGCAGGAACTCGGCGCTATCACTCCATCGCCATTTGAGGGCCCGGCTCCTGGGAGCCGGCTTCTCCCAACCCATTAAAACAGAGTGGATGTTAGCAGCTCGCGGCTGTACCGGTATGTTATTAGTGATGGTCAGTGACACTGTTGTGTGGACAGAGTCCGTGTTCCTTACAGGAGTTCCACAGTCAGCCGAGGGAAATGGCAGGCGCTACTCCTGAGCTGGTGGTCTTTGCTGCCGTTTTCTCTCTCAGGTGATCCCTGGGAATAACCCTCACAAAATCAAAATGCCACCAGGGACGGTTTAATAATATTAATGTTTGCTTAAGCCCTTGTGTGTGCGGTGGTGGGGTTTCATTTTTCCCCGACGCCCCCTTTGAAACCGTGAAACGAGTCGGCCCGAAATGACGGAAGGATAGGTGGATTGGTTTGAACATTGGAAGGTTGAGGTCTTCACCCATTTAGGGGGAAACATTATTGGGAGGGTTGTACCGGCTGGTTTTGGTTAATTGGGGAGGTTACAAATCCTCCATTCAGCCCCGTAATTTATGCCCATATGCACAGAGCAGAAAATCTGGGGTACCCTCTTTACAGCTCTTTACAGTCACTCTGTCTTATGCTTTGATGTCGGTGAATAATGCGTGGAAATCTAACGCTGTGCACACAGTGTTATGACTGACGCGGCACAGATCGGGGAAGCAGGCAAAGGAGAGCAAAACTGCAGTAAAATAAAGGGATTTAATAGAGACACGAATAGAGAACAAACAGCCTAACAATAATTAACACTACAATGACAGAACTAGGGAAACAAACTCTGGCGTGGACTTAAATACACCAAACTAATGAAGACAACTCGAAACAGCTGGCAAACACTGGGAATCCACACGAGGTTAAGAAGGGGGGCGTGGCACAAGAGGATCAGCACGATCGCGGTGTGACACTCGGTGCACTCTCCAGGTCAAACACATTTCTTCGGGAACAGTAGGTCCTCTTTTGCCAATTGAACCTACTGCTTCTTATCAACTAAATCACTTACCACCCCGTGGCACACCACCGGCCAGAGATTGCCCAGTGAAAGAGAATGGTATTGTGATTTGCCGGTGACAGATCAGCAAGAATTCATGTCATGTTTTTTAAGTAGCATGGATTTAAAGTGCGTTTGAATGTGTGATCTTTTATTGGTATGTGCCATTCTAATCTAGCTATCTTTGAGCGAGAACTATGTTAAAAAAAATATTTCACTGTGGGCGCCAGGGAAGGGTGGGGGCGGGGGTTACTCATAAATCACTTAGAAATTTGGGCAATGGGGAGATAAATGAAATCACAACAGCCAAATTGCTGCTGCCACCTAAATATATTGGAATCTAGGACCATAATCAGGAGTGAATAGATAAAAAAACAGATTGATGAGTTGTCATGGGTATGGGGTCGGGGGATTGTACCTTTGGCTGGCAGGAGAGGAATGTGCACGGCGCCTTCTGCTGACGCCTTACTCTTCTTTGAATTAAGGTAACCCCCCCACCCTGAGTAAATCCTCTGTTCTGCACATCATACAAACATGGGCATTATTTCTGGGTCAGTGTGGGTCGATGCTGACAGAGGTGCAGTTACTGTACTGAGATGGCTGATTAGATTCATAAGCCGCCCAGCAAAGGTGTGGCCCCGACTGGCCTTAGTTCCCCAAGGCACTCGAGTAACCTTGACAGTTTTTCTTTGTTTTTTTTTTGTTTTTTTTTTGCAGTTAGATATGGCACCTCAACAGTAATCAGACCAAAGTGTTATTAAATAATCTGTTTAGCCTAGGAATGGATGGTGTCTGCAACTGATGTCAGGGAACAGACTGGAGGTCTGAAACACTGCAGATCCTGTGGGAGACGCCAAAAACGGTCTCTGTCATAATCCTTCAGTTAATGTGGTGGGAGGAGCTATGGAGCAGAGTTATGAATCTCCAGCTCATGAGTCTGTCTGGATGTCAGAATGAATTAACCGCCTTTTTCTTTGTCACTGTGTGGTGTGAATATTTAGACTGTAGTGACCTGTAGAGCACACACAGAGAGGCATTACCCTCCCGTTTTATCGGAAGCTTGTGGAAAAAAAAGCTTTATATTAGATTTGGGTTGGACCTCCTCTATCCAGACTGACATCTGTAATGTATTTGAGGATCTGATTGGGCACCTGCTGTCCAAGTCAACATCTGTAATGCATCAGAAGATTTGATTGGGTGTCCACTATCCAGACCTGAATCTGTAATGTGTTGTGGAGGATATGATTGTCTGCCTTATATATATCAGAGGTCCTGTAATTCTCTCTACTAGGGAGCTCAGTGTTATCTATGGGACAACCGACCTCAGGATCAGATAGAGCTCCTTTTGACTGTGGTTCCTCTTTCAGTTATGGTGAAGAAGGATCTCGCTGCTAATTGAGACTATTGTGTAACTATTTGTTTAGAAAGGAACAGTGAAGGAGACGGCAATAGTCATTTGGGCATATTTGACTTTTTAAGGTGTGAATTCAACCGGGAAGCTTTTAACTTAATACTCTTCAGACTGGGTCGGGGTGCTGGATCAGTAGACAGTAGCCTCCCTGTCCAGCTTCTAGCAGTGTGTAAATTTCCATTCAGTGTGGATGCGTTTAGCCAGCAGTTTTTGCTTGCCCAGACGGTGCTGCCAGCGCCCAACGCGGTTGTTTAACGGCCCCCATAAAAGGCCGGAGTTTTCTTTGAGGCCGTCCTCGGTCTTCTGCCAAACCCACAACAGATGCACAACTTACCAGCTACTTTTGTTCCTTATTATGAACTGGCCACCATGTGTTTGCAATGCTGAAAAGTAAAAAAATGAGAAGAGTGAGAGAGAGAGAGAGAGAGGCCTCCATTATGGGCACAGAGCAGCTGTCATATCTAACATCCACAAAAGATGGCTTATTTGCCAGATCTTCCCATGTGGAGAATCTCTACAAATTATGAACATTTTATATATTCCTGCTAAGTGAGGGGGGGAGGTGTTGGGGCCTGTTGTGACCAGCAGAGGGCACAAGGCAAAGGTACACCTTGGACGGGATGCCAGTCCATTGCAGGACACATACAGGTACTCTACAAGCAAATAAGAAACACCAGTTCACCATCTCCATCTGTAGGAAAAATTTGGAGGACATCCCCGTGATACACAGAGTGGAGGCGGGATTCGAACCCCCACACTAGTGGTGTGAATGTGCCGACCCCTGAGTCACCATGCAGGCTGCATAGAGATTCACGTTTTCTTGAAATGTGCTGTGCTGCCCGTGAATAATTATGCGCAGATGTATTGCTATAATTATGAGTACCAACATGCCACATAATGAAATTATAGGGCAGGACTGTTCCACCTGGTTACGTGAGGTCAAAAACGGCCGCTCTTATTGTGCTCCGTGTTTGACTGAGGTGACCGCTTTCCCAAGTTGCCGTGGAGACGCATTTCCATGCCTTGCTGAGCATCACGAATGGCCATGGCCTGGGTCCCGAGATCAAGCGGGACGCGGGATGACATTATGCGGTTTGTAAGCATGTCGCGGCTCCACGCTGAAGGTCAGCCGGCTGCTCAGCGACTGCCGGGTCTCGATCATAAAGCGTTTCTGTTCCAAACACACAAACTGTGTAGGATATGGACTGTGATCAGAGAGAAAGGCAAGTAGCATGAAGATAACGCCAATTAATTTTCTTTTTATTGGGGCACATTCACATTTTTCCGATATATGCTGAAGCCTGTACTTAAAGGGATGTGGTAATGTGGGAGTGATGTGGCAGATATGGCTGGAACAGCCTGGCCTGGGTCATTGGACTCCCCCCCGACCAAGCAGCCCTTTGCCTCTTGTTCTGCACAACTCTGCTGGTCTCTGATTGGTTGAGCATTAAGCAAAGCTCATTGACGAAAGCGATTGTAATAATGGCACTTATTGTATTTATGCTCTACTGTTAAATAAAGGTAAATTTCAGTAAAAGTTTCAAATAAATTCCAATTCAGAGCTGACAGTACATAGCTGGAGGTTGAATTGATATAACAAAGGGGTGTTTTTATTTTGTAGGCGTTGATATATTCTCTACCAGCCTGAGAATGTCGCGTGTGTTTATGTTTTAAGATTTATGACTCCTACATTATTGAAGGCCTTTGTTCTATTTGGCAAACCCCGACATTGTTAAATACAGTCACATGTGTGTTCTGTTTTCCTTCAGAGATGTTCCTGCAGAGAGATAATGAAGCTGTTGATGAAGCTGGTTTTAATCTCTAGGCATGTGCTGACAGTCTACGGTGTGAAGAAGCATAACAGTCCAAATGACGTATGTCTGGGATTTCACACGCTGCAATAGTCCATCGAGCTTTTAGCCTTTGCATTACAAGATTTCAGAAATTCTGTCTACCTTTTAAAGCCTGTTAATGTTTACTGACCATGGCAAAAGGCAGGTTTTTGGTGTTAATGTCTGTTGGCTTGTTAACAAACCTTTTGTGGTGTTACAGCAGCCCGTGCTCCAGACTGAAAGCAGACGGCCGCTTCCCATTGGGCGCGTCTTGGCTAATGTGCACTCTCTGCTACCCAGAATCCAATTTGGGTTCCCACTGTGCTTTCACTGAGCTGGTGATCCTGACGGATTGATTCCGAGTATCCCTGGGAGCCCTGTTTCCGTGACCCAGAGTCTTCCTGTAAGATTTCTGAATCTCTATTGCTTTTCTGACTGCAGTGGCCGGCTCTGGTCAGGTGGCAGGTCGATCCTCATGGCACAGGGACAACAGAAAATGTCGGGGAGTTTATTTGGGGTTAAAATAACACTGAAGTGGGAGGGGAGGAGGCATGAGAAGGTTGTTTTGGTTCCAGCGAGCGAGACAAATGGCAGAAGGTCACCTGGGTGTCAGGCCTAGAGATGGGTTTGGTCAGGGTGTCTCTTCTGTAGGGACTGACAGAACTCTGCTTTGTTGGGTTAAAATGTGCCTGTAGGTTGATGATGATAGGCGTGGCGCTTGTCTTTGACCTGCGCTGGGATGTTCAGGCTACCCTGTCATCCCCCTTATCATGGAACTTGCATTGAGCATGACAGCGTGCATCATTTAGTGGTTTAATGTCACACAAATGCCATTCTTGGCCAAACTCTGAAGTAAAGATGAATTGTTTCAATGGTATAAAAGCTGGCTGATCGCTCAAACTTGCTGCTGTATGCTTCAAGCGTCCAAAGCTGTCAGCAGACACAAGCTGGCCTGCGGGCTTGGTGACAATGACTTCACTGGTAAACGCTCCAGTTCCTGTAACTCAGAGGAGTTTGATGATTGTGGTGTTTTACTGCCAGATAATTTGACAATGCCTTAATACGTGGAAAAATTTCAAACCGCATTCCACAATGGCGTGGCATTTAGAGTTAACCCTCCTGGTAGACACATGACCTATGATTTGCTTAGTCAATCAGTCACCCGCTACTGCATGTTTATGGAAATGAGATTTCTCTAATTAAACAAGGAGTTGTTTGTTATGGTCTGCGGACTCCACATCCAGGAGGTGCTTTCTGACCTGTGAATGAAATCAGGGATGCCAGTCTGATGTATCACAGTTAAAAAAAAATTTTCCCCAAGTGGGTGGCGATAAATGGGATTTGAGGTGCCCATGTCAGGGCAGTTCAGGGATCTGTGCAGAGCCAGCATGCTCCTCTGCCAGCAATTTTAATGTGACTCTTTCACAACCAGAAAAGATGCATGTTTGTTTGCAGCTAGAAATGCGCTACACTAAATTACCGCATGTCGTTACGGCTTAGTGCCCGTTTTTAGAGTTGAATCGAACCCACCCAGTTAATCTTGAAACCGAAAAATCTCATCTGTCTATCTGCCGCTTTCAAGATTAGGCTTTTGAACATTATTTTTTGCTCCCTTCTTTCATTTTGAGAGAGTTGTATTAATAGGATTTTTTTATTGCGGTTTTTGCATAATGACTGCAACTTTCTATTACTGCAAAACAAGTCGCCTTTGTCTTGTTAATTCTGTCAAACCAATTAGGATAATTGAGCACCATTGTTGTTTTTTCTTTTTTTTTCCACACCACCATATCTGTGGATGTTGGTTTAGGATGTGTTAAAATAATTCATAGAACTGTTCCTGCGGTCCATTATGTGCAGAGTGGACCCCAGCCTGCTTCTCTGCACTGCCTGGGATAAGCTCCAGACCCCCCTGTAGCCTTGACCAGGATCAGCGGTTAGAAAATGGATAGATGGCCAAACGTTCTTGCGATCCATTTTAAAAACTCCTGAAAATTGCTGTTAATAATAAGCTTCCATTAAGTCTCCATCACTTAATTTGCAGAAATGTCAGCGCAGTTGTGAAACGCAGCTCTGGCTCTGGTTATAAAAACCACAACTGGATTGGCTATGATGTTGGTCTGCGAGCTTCACGCAGCATCGCTGGATCCCCGGGCCGCTTGGCTGGGGATGAAAGCTGCCGCCTCGATGATCATTACAGGAGACGTACTGGAAAGTGGAGGCATGGCCGACGCCAGAGCTGCCGTGTGACCGCCGCAGAACGGGAAGCCTCCCCCGCACTCTGCGGCTCTCTGTGCGGGTTTTTTTTTGTTTTTTTTTTTAGGTGAGTGGAATTACCTTTGAACTTAAATCCCGTGCGATACGATTGGCCGAAACGTACTAGGCTTTCCTGCCGTCATGAAAACCTTGTTTCGGAGGGAGCAGCGAGCTGGGGTGGCTGTCTGGTGTCAAAAGCCCGCTGACTTATGCTGCCAAGTATAGGACAAGGCATCCCTGCACTTTTTTTAAGTAAAAGTGGTTGTTTTCACACAGTGTTGTTCGGGATTTAAGTGTCATTTCACACATGGCCTGTGCTGTGTGCCTTGTCATATAACACATGTGCTGTCAAAGGATTTACTAAAATCCTGTCTCGCTGTGCTTTTCCGCAGGGGTGCGGCCCTGTTTAATTTTGCTTGTTTGTCTAGTAGATGGCTTTGTCCTGTCATTACGGTCCCTGCCCTGTTTGTTACCGGAGATCTTTATCCCATCACCCTGAACACACATCCTGTTTTGCATGCTTGGGGGGGGATTCCGTGACATTGAGTTCACTAGTCAGTCAAGAATGCTTAAGAATAGCCTATTATTCCTTATTAATCTATTTATTTTTGTGCTCATATGCTTTTATCTTCTGCTTGCCGTGCCCTATGACACATCAATATGGAACCATTTCACTATTAACTCTGAAGCATTGATATCTGACTGATTTACTCTTAACTCAGAAACTGCAGTATTTTTTAAATTACAATTGCACATGCCATTGCTGTGTAAATTTGTGAGACTTTGTCTTCTATTTGATTTAAACCAAAGCTTTCAGGTAATGGGAATACAATTTTTGCACATATATACACCTGGGTCTTGCACTGCACCAGTTTGAGTTAATTACTGTAGCAGGTGTCCATCTGAGGCTTGAACTAACAACTATCAGGTCCACGTTATTGACTGTTTTGCTTCCTACTGTTTCCTGTCAATTTCTCAGATTTTTCAGTCTCACCCTCATAATGCTAACACGTTGCTATGCTAGGTGATAATACCCAGTATGATTTACTTATTGCTGTCATCGGTGATGGTGCATGATATACTGTAACACATCGTTATTCTTGGTAATAATGTTTGGTATATTCTAACACATAGCCATTCTCTGTAATGATGCATGGTATACCCTAACACATAGCCATTCTCTGTAATGATGCATGGTATACCCTAACACTTAGCCATTCTCTGTAATGATGCATGGTATACCCTAACACATAGCCATTCTCTGTAATGATGCACGGTATACCCTAACACATAGCCATTGTCTGTAATGATGCATGGTATACTCTAACACATAGCCATTCTCTGTAATGATGCATGCTATTCTCTAACACATAGGCATTCTCTCTAATAATGTGTGGTATACTCTAAGACATAGCCATTCTCTGTAATGATGCATGCTATTGTCTAACACATAGCCATTCTCTGTAATGATGCATGCTATTCTCTAACACATAGCCATTCTCTGTAATGATGCACTGCTATCTTTGGTATTGATGCTTGGTATACTCTAACACACTGCTATCTTTGGTAGTGATGCATGGCACAATACTGTGCAAAAGTCTTAGGCAGTCCAAAGAAATGTTTAAAGCTGTTTATCTGGGTAGCAAGTATACTTTAGCTTAGAACAAAAACACAATTTAACATTAGAACACGTGCAAATTAGGAGTAACACAATAAAACTATTAATAATTTCTTCTGTTTTCTAAAAAGTTACTGATATCTAGTTGGATGGCTAGATGAACACCACTTCAGTTCCCAAACTTCTCCTCAGGGGCACCTCAGCCATTACATGATTTTGTTAAATTTCACCAACAGCTCAGTTAAATAATTAAATAAATTGGTTTAAAAAGTCAGTGACAGATTGA
>JAODJW010000001.1:12642662-12664837 GCA_026777045.1 Hyperopisus bebe | reverse complement strand
CAGTGAAAAGATAGATGCAAAAACAAAATGTCCACTACAATGGACATAAATGAATGGGTGGGGTCTCAGGAGGAGATATATATATATATATATATATATATATATATATATGCATTACTCTTCCCTAGACACCTCCCATACAAGCAATATACGTGACAGGCCTCCGGAGAAGTTCTCATATTGAGCAGCATGACAACAACATCCATTAAGCGTTAGAAAGGCTTATTGGCTTTACATGAGACAGCTTATCTGTAGTCTGTATGCTGCAATTTCTTACACCCAACCTCTTTCACAGCCGTTGTATCTTCCACACACACATCGAGCAGTAATTGCCCCTAATACCGCTAATAACCACAAAAATCCAACACGTTTAGTAGAAAAAAAGGAACTAAATGATGTTGGGATGACGACAATGTATTTTCCAGGCACCCTGTCACCTGCCCGCCCCCCCCCAAAAAAAATTAAAAAATAAAAAATCTAATCCCTAACTCCTCCCACATACAAGGCTTGTGCAGAATCTCGTTTTTCATACTCCTATACTATCCACATTATACCATGGTATACGGTATTTTGACAGTACTTTCAAAAACAATCCTATTCCATTATCTTGGTGGAGGTGTCCCCCAAGACAAAAAAATTCTCTGACAGGATAACGGACTGCTGCCTTTACATTTTTAGTATATTGAGAAAATTATCTTGCAACCCCTCCCAATTATGTAGCACTCCACAGGTTAGGAACCATGGAGCTGTACAATGCTACTGGCAAGTTTGAAAAACTACTTTTAGATTTCCTGTGTTTTCTGAGTCACCCTTCTCTTCCTTTGCTGGCACTCGTGATGCTGCTTCGGTTCTGAGCAGCATTTGTCGCAACAAAAACTGAGCTGTAGATCTCATCCATATAATGTTTCTCATGAAGTGGCAATAATATCAAATGCAGGACCATAAGAGCTTAAACTTCTTTTAGAGTTATGTTCACAATGCCAAATGTCTTCTGAAGTCACCCTTCCCTTTGCTGCCACAAAGCAGTGTTGCTTCATTTTTCATGGAATTTGCTAAAAAATTTGATATAGATCAGGTCCAAATCCTCCCCCGTATAATGAGTCTGCTAAGTTTAAAAAAGACCTTTCAAATACTTTTGCAGTTGTCATGCTAACTGGATATGTGCCTGAGGCTGGTCCTTTTCTTTGCTATCACTATGTGGTGCTGCTTCAATTTAGGGGAAATCTGTCTCAAAATTTTAGCAGTGCTGGTTCGTCACCCATACAATGTGTCTGCAAAATTTGAAAAAGATCCATCAAATTCTTTGAGTTATCATGCTAAAGAGATCAAGGGGCTGAAACTGCCCTTCTCTTTGCTATCACTATGTGGCACTCCTTCAGTTTTGGGGCAATCTGTGTCCATGTTTAATCAACTCCAGTTTGCCATAAAATGCCTCTGCAAAATTTTAAAAAGATTTGTTAAATACTTTTTGAGTTACTGCACTAACACAAATGTACCTGTTGCAGAAGCAGAGCAATTTCAAAACCATATAATTTCTGAAATTGTAAAAATATGTTTATTACAGAAAAAAAAACTAGGGTGACTTGAGCAGCATGAGGAAAAAAGTTTCACTGACTCTACAAGGGAATATGACAGAAATAATAAAGTAAAAAAATATTTAAAAATTCTTCCTCATTAAGTGTTTGCTTAGTGAAGAAGTTGAAAAGACCCATGGAAAACATAAAAAAAAAAGAGTTCATTGGTTATTTATAACTGTTTTGTGACACAGTTGAGATTTTAGTGTGTCTCTCTAAATTCTTAGCAGCATCATTATTGTTTCCTCTCCCATTCCCTTCCCAGGAAACTTCTTAGAATTGCCTCAGCAAGCAATTGTTTTAGACGTTGGTTCAATTGTTTTTTGACTAAAAAAATAAAGTAATGAAACGTTTTCCGAATTCTTTCCCTTTCTGAATGGAAAGAGACAGACTCCCTTGGTTGATTTTGTAAATGCAAAGAAAATATATTGGATTGAAATTTTTTACACTACCAACAAAATGCTGCAACAAAAAGTTTACTGCATATCATAATGCAAATGAGTCCCAAAAATTAAGACGTTACAAAACATTTCATAATGTTGGTTTCACTGTGACAGTGGCTTCTCAAGCTTGTTCACATAGTCAGATGGGTGTACTTAAGAACTTGAGTTTAGCTCTTTGCTAACAAGCAAATGAAACACATCACAGTGAGGCACATCTAATGGAAAGGTTTCATACAATGGCCCTTTCTAAAAGGACAAAGGTTTGAGCATTTGAATCAGGGTTATTATTGTTAATGAGAATGAAAACTACCAATTTGGCTAGTAAATTCCATCATGTCTCACAAGCTATTGGTGTGTTGTCTACACACACCAGCTGCTTCCAATCAACCTAAGAATAACTATGTAAAGAATATATTATTTAGATTAGGGCTGAACAATATGGGGAAAATATCTAATCGCGATTTTTCTGACAGACATTGTGATTACGATTTGATTTGCGACATAATTTTTATGTCAAGCTTCAGCTGAATATTCAGTGTGTAGTAAATTTAAAATATATGATGCAGCATTACCACATGAGATACCATCAAAATATTAGCTGGTCTATATTCTAATGCAAGGATGAGAATTTAAAGATGTGGTGTGTTAAGTTAAAGCTGGAAATTTTTTTATATCTTTTCACTTTTTATATCTTTTTAAAATAATATGACCATGCCCATACCCAACTGTAATAACGATTAAAGCGATCTGTTCTTTTAGTATTTGTGTTAAAGCGAGGCTTTCAATTTTTTACAGTTGCGGTATTAAAATTAATTTCACAAGATTAATCTATGGAAATCAATACTTAAATCAATGAGGACAAAAACATATGACATAAACAAGATTGTATTATGGATTTTACAGCATTTCTGGGGGTCACAGACTGCTGCTTATAGCTCAGTAGTGGAATCACAATTTTTTCCGCACCGCGAATGCAACATTTTCTTAGGGTTTCGCGTGTTTCCTGTTTATGGGCGTGTACTCCGTCGCCTCAGGCCACTTCTGATTGGTGAGCATGACTGTCACATAGGGAGCACGGTACGAGTTTGGAAAACTATTCTTACAACAGTTTTAAACCCTGGGTCCGACGTGCTGTATAATGTATGTCCTAAATCGCAGCATTTGGGATTTGCTAATCGCGTTGTTTCAAATCGTGATTTTGACTTGAAATCGATAAATCGTTCAGCCCTAATTTAGATGTAGCATAACTATTCCAAAATTGATTCCATATCACCTCATTCATGATTGGTCTTTGTTATCTATACAGACGCTCCTCTACTTACGAATGAGATACGTTCTGAACTGCCGTTCGTAACTTGAAATGTTCATAAGTCGTTATTCAACATTTTAAAGGTACACGCAACTACAAAGTACAAACTAGGATGCTGGGAGTACGCACGCTACGCTGCTGCACGGCGGGAGTAGGGCCAGAAGTCGTACTGGGCGGAATTGGCGCTCAGAAAAAAAATGATGTTGCGGACAGGAAACGGGAGCCCAATGAATAAAATTTGGACTTGCAGTCCCTCTTCGTTCGTATGTCTGAAAGTTCGCAAGTTAAAAGTTTGTAAGCAGAGGAGCCTCTGTATATTATATACAAATAAGGCAACCTTAATTATTATTTCGTGATGCCAAACTTTGATGCTGTCTAATTAAGGCAATTTAAGTTGTGGTTATTATATTCCATGACAAACATATATAAATGTGGTAGTACAATGAAATAGCATTGCAAATAAAGAAAAATATGGATTTTAACTGCACTGAAAAAGGAATATCAATAGCCAAGAAATATAAGCATTGATATAGAACTATGTATTAGAACTCTTATTTTAACTGTAAATGTATGCAGAATATTGACTCTAAAATCAATTATCAGTATTTCCCAGGTTGTATTATTAATTATTATTATTATATTGTTATTAGTATTTACATTGTTATCATTATGTATTATCATGTATGATTAATAATAATGGCAGTAATAATAATACTTTACTGATCCCCATGGGGAAATTCACTTTTCACCTGCCCCATGAGGTTCTTCATGACACACATGTAGGTCAGAGCAGGTTTGGCAGCAAGGGCAGCCACCCATAGTGGCACTCATGGAGCTGGGAGTTACGGGCCTACAGGCGTAACTATTCTGCCAAGGCTGGGCTCAGCTAGTGACCATCCAATCACAGGCACAGAGGCTTAGCCCTCTGAGCCACACAATGCCCTCACTGGATTCGTTGGAGCAAGACAAAAAAATAATCTGGGCTAGATACAAGCATTTGAGAGAGATACACCCTGCTTTAGTCCCTAGAGGCCATCATGTCTTCGTTTACCTAGCTCCACTACTGTATTCTTCCAGTTAGGGCTGGGCGATATCATATCGATATTATATGGCGCATGTGCAATAATCACCAGGGCTTCAGATCAAAGGCGAAGGATTTGATCTTTTAAAACAGGTAATTAAACCTTCACATATAATTTCGCCCAGTCCTACCTTCCAGTATATATCATTATCATCATATTATTAACATAAAAAATTTAATACCTTTATATCGTTTTCAGCTGAAGGCCTGCTTGATGAAGGCATGTCCATCCATCATACAGTTTATACTCCTTAGGAACCATTACCCAATGGTCTACAAGGCTTCACACCAATACCAAACCACTTTTCAACAAATGTTTAATAAGCTTAAAGGATAGATACAGTTTGACTAATGTCTAAGATGGCCAGAAGGATGGTTATGGAGGAAAAAAGGCTGTTTTCAATAATACACAATAATAAACACAAACACCATGTACAGCTTTAGCAGATGGTTAAAAACCATACAGATCATCTAGGATACCACCATTTCATTTTTTGTATTTGAAAGTTACTAATATAGATGAGCGGACAAATAGTGAATATGCTGATAGTGTAATGTATAATTCATTAATTAAAACTATGCAAAATAACAGATACTAAATCTAAAATAGATTTAGTATCTATTTTTTCTTTTCATGGTTCCCACTGAAAAGACCTTCTTTTAAATAAGTTCTAAAAAGCAGGTGTGATTCTTCTCTCTTGCTGGAATTATTTATATAACACACATAGGAGTCTTGTGTGGCTCCAGAAAGCAAGTCTGCACTGTTAGCATGTGAAGAACTAGATGCATCACAGAAGACTAACAGAGAACATAAGGCTATGCAAATAATGCAAGTGGTGGGGAGGTCCGATGCATTGTCATTGGGGAAGGTTGAATGTCTGAGTATTCCAAAAAGATTATTTAAAATACTGCAGCATACGCTATACAAATACAAACTGCAATAGGGAAAAGGCGGGGGGGGGGGTTTGAGATGAAAAACTCAATATCTATTACAAAATAGAGTGAACTATTAAAGGAACCAAAATCTCAGATCCAAGCCTGCCCGAAGAGGAGGAGGAATAGAGGAATTGTCACTAATGGAAAGTAGAAATAATTAGTTTTAATTATTAACAGAATACATGACAGAACTATTTTACTGTAGATGACAATAAAGAAGCCCTACTAGTAAAGTTCTGTTGCAGTACACTGGAATAATACATACAAATATGTGTATGTGTCTGTCCCCGTAGTTTCTCCTCAATCAATGGTTTCTCATATGCATTTTGTGCTAGTTTTCTAATACCCCATCATTCCTCTGCACCTGAAAGACATCTGCAGTGATCAAAAGCACACTAATTTCTCCCCTTTAGTTTGAAGCATGGGTGTGCCACTATTGTGTGTGTAACAGGGATAAAATAAAAAATTCAAATACTTCATGTTACCATTTTTAAATACTATTTAGCTAAACTAATTATTTGTGTATCTTTGGGCCTCTTGTACAATGAACTTGAACTAGGGCTGTGTGATATGATGATATACGGGATGGCAAAATAAAATGTGTAGCGTTTCATATTACGCTCTATCGTTTATTTCGTGGCGTCGCAAAATACACTGTTTTCGGCAACATTTTTTCATCATTTGGGTGATAGTTTTGCAAGGTTACATGCCACCACATGGGATGTGGCACTTGTATGGAAGTTTTTATTGGACTTTATTATTTGTAACCCACTGAAGACAATCCACAAATATGTACCATGATCCACAAATATTGAACTATCCACAATTGCGTTACATTTATGACTTTGCTCCTATTGATTTGTGGATTGTCTTCCAGTGCGGAGCCCCTAAGAGGTCAGGGAAAAAATATTAAACGAAATAGTTTTGTGTTCACTTGCAATAGTTTTGCCATCCCACTACCCTTTCCCACTTGCTATCTACTGCGTGACAGCAAGGATAAACCTAAATAATGCAGACACGTCTTTTAAAGTGTGCGTTAAGCATTAAACTATGGGGGACAATGTGACTTTAATATTATGTCTTTTATATGTATTTATTAATAATTGCGCTGTGTCCATACACTGCAAGCAACTTTAAGCAAGACAACTGGGTTATTGAATGTGAAGTGCCTTCACACAAACACTGAAATATATTGCAAATATTGATAACTGGAATTGGAAAATTAGATATAAAGCTAACTTTACCACGGTGTTGGAGTTACGACTTAAACTTGAACCGGCTTCCGGGAATATTTCAGTATAGATCCACATATATCCACATATAAAAATACATGGCTGCACTGGACGGTCGCTGCAAATACTGGGATGATTTTAGCAGAGGTTCTGAAATGGCTAAGCTGACACACTTTGACAGGCATAATATCATAGTTTTACACCAACACGAGGATAATCTAAACATCATTTTCTTTGCCTGCCTAAGACTTTTGCACAGTTTTGTATACTCTAACACACCGCTATGTTTGGTAATGATGCATGGTATACTTTAACAGTGCTATCTTTGGTAGTGATGCGTGGTATACTCTAACACACCGCTATCTTTGATAATGATGCGTGGCATACTCTAACACAGCGCTATCTTTGGTAATGATGCGTGGCATACTCTAACACACCGCTATCTTTGGTAATGATGTGTGGTATACTCTAACACATCGCCATCTTTGGTAATGATGCGTGGTATACTCTAACACATCGCTATCTTTGGTAATGATGTGTGGTATACTCTATCACACCGCCATCTTTGGTAATGATGCGTGGTATACTCTAACACACCGCCATCTTTGGTAATGATGCATGGTATACTGAAATACATTGCTTTCCTTTTTTCCAGATCCCGGGCAGGTGTCAGCAGTGTTAGGGCTAGCTGTGCTGAGGCTTTCGTCATTCCTAATGTGTAATCATGGGAAGCACAGGTCTATCATATTGAACGAGGAGCTTGTTTCTCGTTCGAAGATGACGGCACTTGTACGTGGCATTAGCTGTGACCCCCCATACACATACATGCATAACACGGCCCACGTTGGGCAAAATTGGCCTGTGCCTACATGGGTGTGGCTTCAGTACCAAGGCTCGACATTTAATCTTCAACATTCGCTTCTCACGGAAAACGCTGGGCCTTCCTCTGCCGCCTGTGCTCCAAGGCGCCCATCTCAGGTGTCATACTAAATGAGCCATTACGCCATGTTCGCTCAGGGGGTTATCGTTCCCTGAAGGATCAGGACAGTCAAGGCAGGGCCCCACCCTCCTCCCCCCACACTGTAACTGGAGTGGCGCGGCCCAGAGGCGCTTCCCATTGTTAAATGAAGCATGTTCAGAAAGTACCACACAGATTCTGCTCATTGGGAGGGTATTCACACCTTCTGAGTAACATGAGTAGGTCAGCAACGTTTTTTCTTATAGGAAACAATGACTGTTTTTTTTTTTCCTCCAACAGAATAATTGGACTTTCCTTTGACATTTTACTTGGTATTTAATAAAGATAAAGATTCTCATAAGATATATATGCGAGATGGAGACAGAAAGTGAATGTGTATATAATTGATATAAATGTTTGAATGTGAAGTACTGAGCTGTTTGCAATTCATTGCAGTTTATTTTTTTCTCTGTAATTTTAGGGATTGTGGGATAGTGTCTTACATTCCCACAATACACCGCATGATAGAGAAAGACAGACAAGCTGTCAGAGACCCTTGAACTCGTGTTTGAATGATTCCTCTGCAGTGGTGGCCCATGTGATGTGGCAGGTTCCAGATTGTTCGTCGAACTGAGTGCCAGTTGCTCACGGGACACACACACACACACACACAAACAAATGTTTGTAATTATATCTTTGTGGGGACTCTCCATTCATTTCTATGGGGAAAACTCATCCCAACATGAAATAACCACTACCTACCCCCGTACCTTTATTATATGTACAAAATGCAAGACTTTTGGCAAATGGACTTGGAAAATGGTCCCCGTAACATCAAAAATAACAGTTTTTTTTACTCTATTGTGGGAGACAATAACACACACACACAAATATGCACACAGTTCAGGGATGGCAGTGCACCTAAGTGCAGGTTTTGGGCACATGGAGAACACACACAGCGTGGGGGGGGGGCCGTTCTATGCATTTTATACATAAAAACCACCACCTGAATGGTTGTAAGCTGACACCTGTAGTTACGTAGAACAGGCAAACCAAAACATGTACAGCATAGGAATGTAGGAGTGGGGGGCACTGCATCACGCATTCCTGTCAGCTGTAACCCCCCCCCAATGCAAAAATGACCCGTCCTCACTTGTTTATTAACCTGTCAGCCCAAAGCAATAAAACGGCGGGTGGCAGTCGATGCCATAGGCACGTGGGCCTGTCGTGGTGGTGAGACGTCGGTTTAATTGCTTCCGAGTTTCACGGCGTAGCAGGTTGCCCCCAGGCGAGGATGCCTGGCTGTTGGACCTGTGCGCTTTGCCGTGGTTTGGGGCCTGTGGTGGCAAGGTGGAAACGCCATCATGCTGCTAGGTTTATCTCGCTCACGGATGACCGATGGGGCTGATTCGTCAGGGCAATGGATGCTCAATCAGCGACCAGATGGAAGGCTTGACGGGGGCTGGATGCTGGATCCGATCGCTCTTTCCTCCCATCCTGCCCCATCTGCCCCTGAGCCATGGGCAAACCCCCCTGTTTTGCGTTCTATGAGCTTGGACACCATGCATCGCTGATGATGCTGACCTATTAGGGTAGACGACTCAATTGCTCATGGAGGTGGGATGATGTCTGGACATCTGAAGGGGGGGTGGAGCAGGGGGAAATGGGATTGTGAGAGATGGAGGGATGTGCCAGAGGGTTGGGCATCACTTGGGCGGATTCCTCGAAGGGGCCAAATCCTGTTTCAGTGCATGTACCGGGTGTTAATAATGGGGGAACGTGCTTTTCGAGGTCTCCCCCTCGAACTCCAGGCAGGCCGTCTCCTCCCATCCATTACCCCTGGCTGGGTTTGCTGACGAAGGGGCCAGGATGAGGTGGCTGGATGTGGTACGATTGATGCTCTCCATCACCTACGGTGTCCAGGGGACCCTGGGCACAAGCCCCGGTCTGCTGTCCCAAAGCAACCAGGAAGCCATATGGGTAAGCAGCACAAGGAAGGAGGGAGAGATGGAAGGAGGATGGAGAGAAAGATGGAGGAAGGGATGGAAAGAGATGGAGGGGTGGAGAGAGATGAAGGGGGATAGAGAGAGACTGAGTGGGGATGGAGTGAGATGGAGCTGAGAAAGAGTCATGGAGGGGGATGGAGAGATATGGAGGGAAAATGGAGAGAAGAATGGAGAGAGTGATAGAGGAAGAAGAGAAGAGGCATAGGGTTTGAATGTAAATCTACACAAAGTAATTAAGTAGTAAGATGCTCTTTGAAAACAAAGAGAGAGATGTAAGGAACATACACTGATACAGTGCATTGTTCACCCATCACATGACACCTCACCTCAGGGGTGAGAACCTGAGTCCAGCCTTGCAGTGGGTGATACCTCAGCCCCACACCAGTCCAAATGGACCAGTGTGAGTTTTTTCCAGTGGCTGGAGTGCCAATCCTGCCACCCACCCCCAAGTTTTTCCCTGAAAGTTGGAGGACCTCGTTATAGGGCTGGATGTAGATTAACGTCATACCCAGGACAAAGCATTTGCAGGTTAAGGGCCTTGCTCAAAGGCCCAATGGAGTAGAATTACTCTGGGCATTCACGGGATTTGAATCAGCAACCTTCCAGTTGTTGGCACAGATCCCTGGCCTCAGATCTGCCACTCCAAAACAAAGGGTGGGCTGTTTTTCATGCTCACTCTGCAGAAAAAAATTGCAGTGTTTGATTTGTCTTGTACCAAAGTTGTCCGTTAACTTAACATATCATCTGTTGTATGGATTATGAAGGGGTGAGCAGTATGTTACTTTCTCTACAAAATCCAGCAGTCCACCAAAGTCATTTGATTAAATCTGGTCAAAACATGGCTGTTTTGCATGTGGGAATGCAGTGGAGTGTTGGCTTTTAAGAGTGAATATGAAAACCTATGATCCGTGATCATTTCAGCGCTAGCTGCTGTGAGGCCCAGAGCCGAACTCAGAGGTAGGGAACCAGCTAGATCATCTTCTGTTTGAGTGGGGTGGGCATGCATGGGGAGCCAATCAGAGCATGGCACCTCCAGGAGGGTTCTATGAGTCTGAGTGGAGTCTGTGGGTTTTGATAGAGAGATGCGGAGAGAGAGAGAGAGAGAGAGAGAGATCAACCCTTTGTGGGTGTCTCACCTGAGGAGTGGATCCAAGGTATTGATGGAGAGGTATCTTAGATGAGGAATTGGTCCAATGTCCAGCTTTTCACAAAAGGACCAGATGGGCAGAACAGCAGGACCTGAGCCCCATTTTGGAGGTGTTTGCCGCGGGGGTATTTTCCGGAGGATGACAACGGTCCACCATGGGATCCAGCTTGACAGACTTGTGGATAATTACAGAGGGCGTCCTGACCCATGTCTGAGGAGCTGCGAGGCATGAAACCAATTACGTCGCCATCTTTCTGCACTGCAATTCCCCTCCAGAGATGTCTGGATGAAACATATGACTGGGCAGGCCTGCCCACCATATGCCTGCCAATGCTGGCTTACTTACGTCCTACTAGGCCCTTGAACCAAATGTATGTTTACCTTTTCTGTAATGGAGTGCCGTCCCCATCTTGTTTGGATAATGTAATATCACATGTGACACATTGAAATACAGCATGCCCTTTGCACACGTGGGATGCAGGGCTGCTTGAAGAGGATTATTGGGGGACGCAACTCAATGTCAACCAGCTGTTGCTTCCCAGATGGGGACATTTCCAGATCCAGAAAGTAAAAATCCAGACCAGGATTTTGTTTTAACCAACCAGTTGAGTATGAAGAGTCACAGTCACAGATTACTCAACTGGTTGGTTGAAACAAAAACCCGGTTTGGATTTTTACTTTCTAGACCTGAAATGTCCACCTCTGTTACTTCCTGACATCAATCTACAAGCTCATAGGAGGCACCGTCTGCCGTCCTCCTTGTGTGAAGCAGCGGAGAAGTTAGACCGAAACTCTGAAAGCCACGAAGCAGCCGGCTGAAACTGGTAATCGATGATGGTAGGTGAATGAGTACATGGTGTTTCTGAGTCGTGTGCCTTGGTAAGCTGCCCCCGTGTAGCCTGAGGATGCTTAAGGGCCTAGGCTGGGAGTCAGAATTTAGGGACAGCCCACTGGCACCTCCACCTCGGAAGCGAGGCAGAAGAAAACCCTGCCATTCTTGACCCCCCAATAATCGGGTACCTTCGTCCCCAAGCTTTGCTGTGTCTTGCTTGTTGTTGCTTTGCCGGTGTTCCCCTTTTCGGCCCAGACACTCCAGTGCTGGGAATGGTAGCCTCCCAGTTTATCTGAGGGGCCTGTCTCTTTCTTTTTTTCTAAATAAATGACCAGGAGACACAGATACTATTCATATTCTGGGGTATCTTGCTGCCTGGTGTCCGCAACAAAATAGGACTGTTTTCCATCATTGTCCCCCACAACACTGCTCTCCATATAATAATTCATGACAAAATAAAAAAACGCTGAGCAATCATTCTAACCTGCAGATGCACGGCTTTGTTTATCAGGCTTCGTTTTAAAATACGGGGAAAATACCGGGAAATGTGTCCTTTTTCAAAGCATAATCAAGGTTGTGTTTTTTTTCTGCCTTAAATGAACATTCATAAAACAAAATGTAAAACAAGTGACTGAAATGTTTTCAAAACCATATCTTCGGTCACAGTGACGCTTTGGAGCCTGTGGGATAATTAACTAAATTAGCCTGAGTTGTTAGTGCCTCTTTACAGACTGGGTACCTGGCAGCGTGTAGTTTAGAGAAGCTTTAGGCTATTAGCTGGGAGTCAACCATGCTATCAGAGAGCACAACTTAGCTGTGTTAATGTCTTATACACACACGTATCTGTGTCCAGATTCAGTTTGCTCCAAATTCTGGGGTTGGCAGAAATGAGTATGCTTTATAATCGTCTCTTATATCAGATGACAGATTGTTTTTGCCATTCTGTTCTTTTCACAGACTGTTAATAAGCCGCTAAGTTTGCATCAAGCTGAACGTATGAATTCCGATTCGCTGATATATCGGCGTGTCCGGTTCTGCTTATGACCCGCAAGTCCATCGGAGTGTCGGCTAGATTTACATCCTCGGGATGTTCTCACGGGCCGCGGGAAGCCGGCAGATTGCGGGGCGGCGGCACGCCAGGACTCGCGACGGCTCGCCGCCAACATGTGTGGCGAGTTGGTCACGCATATCAGCGCCGCTTTGAGGCTCCGTGATCCCCTAATTGGTGCGCCTCATCCTGCCTTCCGCCTCGCCGTCCTCGCTGACCCCATGCCCGCAGGGGGAGTGGGGGGGGCTCCTTGAAAAAAGCAGACCTCAGCAACTGTGATGATGTCATCTAAGGCCGCACCGTTGTAACAGTCCAGTGGGTGGATTTGCGATCTCTGTGGCTGCGCTGCTGTTATATGCAACTCTACGCTCTGTGAGACCCCCTCCATCCCCAGCTGACCCATCCCCCCCAACCTACTTAGACAGTAGCCCTCCCCAGGGAGAACTTGGCCTGCTTCTCTTCCTCCATATTTGACACCCCCCCCCATCCAAAGTGAGCTGTCCCACAATGCATTTCTCCCCACAAGGGTAGTGCACTGACCCAGCGGCATACCACGGTTACGTCCCGTGTTCCATTTACAGCCACCGTGCTGTACAATCACTCTATAGCAGGCTTCCCTCCATGGGCTCTAGATCACTGGGCAAACCTTCCCACCACACTACTCTTTCATAAAATTTTTCCTGTTTGTTTTTATATTGTTCCTGAGAGTAACGTGAACCAGAGATGAGGAAAAGCCAAAAAAACGAGTGGCTATCGCGTTTCCGCGTGGAAGCTAGCTGCTTGCTGGCCGTTTCCCATGTGGAGTTTAGCGACGTGATTTATACAGTCCCAGCCGAGTGGACCAAGGTTAGAGATGGGCCAGAACTGTGAGTGGGCGTGGCTCCCAGAGACCTCATTATCATACAGTTTATGAATGAAAGGATCCCATTTTCTGCAGGAGGCTGGATATTAAGGCTTGCTGTCTAGAGTCAGGCCTCAAGGCTTGTTAAGAGCATCAGTTGAAGGAGGCCCAGTCTTCTGGATGTTTAAGTCTTTTTCCCTGCAGGCCTCAATCTCTGATAACATTTCTGCAATATTTTCTCTGTTTCTCTCTAAGCTCTGTCTTAATTTAGCCCATTGTACCTATTGAGACAAATAATGAATTCACAATAAAGCTGATTACCAGACATCCCGCCAACTGACAGCAGCTCCCTGATCCCCGTAAATGATGCACAATGTCCCAGAAATCTGTCCTTCCTCTAATCAGAGACGGTAAAATGAACGAGCAAGAAGTTTGACTACTGGCCCACTTGGCCTACAAATTTTACTGTCATTCTCTAGCCCTGGGGTGGGCAATCTTAACCTGCATACACAACTGCCCTTTTTGGATTTCACTGAAACTCCCTAACTAGATTACAAATTAGAGGACTGATTAGCTGAAGAGTCCTCACACCTGGGTTTGAACAGCAGACATAAAGGTTGCCCCAAAAACCTGCATACAAACTGACCCTTTGAGGAGAAGATTGCCCACCCGTGCTCTAGCCATAGTCTATAAATTTTACTGCAAGCACCCCACAGTCAACAAATCTCATCTGCCTTCCTGAAATCAGTATGCCTAAGGTGGGATGTGTGGATTACCTTCCACGAAAGGGAATGACACACATCTGGCAGATATGCACATACATTATGTGTTCAATGTGTTCCATGATTTAATGAGTATAAGATACACAGTGGGAGTTACGAATACAGAAAACATGCCAGAGCACAACTGAATTCATGCACAACTTCAGCAAGTTTGGGTGGTAGGGAAGCTATCACTCTACAAATAAACCAGCTTGGGGAGGCTTTGCTGTTTTTTTCCGGGAAGCAACATGAGCTGATTTCATGGGCATTTTTAAAAATTAGATTCCACAGGTGGTTAGATGTTGCCTTCCACGAAGATCTAAGTGGCATCACCCAGTTTACCGTAAAGTCTGTAAGTCCTGGTGTCAGGTATGACTGTTGATTTAAAGACAAGTTACTCAAAGTCCTTTTCACCTTGTGTTCACCACCGAGAGTCACAGTTTGATTCCTGTTAGGTCATTCAAATTCTCGAGACAAAGGAACGGCATTCGAAACCATTCTTTCTTCGGTTTTTGGGAGGCGGTTCAGCGGTAATAATAACAGAGATGGCAAAACCACCGCAGCCTGGAAGAAGAGAGCTGTTTTCAGCCCTGTTGTTCAGTTGGGTGGAGATCCAAAGTCTTGGCAGGGAAAATCCTTCGATTTAATTCCCCGCCTATATTTAGACTGAGTCACCACTACCGGGAGGGCAGAGATGTTAATGTGCACTTTATGGAGTGAAAAAGAGACGGATGGGACGACTGGTGGGTTAGCGCCCACAGCCAACGTGAGCAGAAAACGCGACAAGACCCTCGCCGGGCGTCGGTGCGTTTGACTGCCGTGACGCCGTGACGAGCTGAGCCCCTCCCGTTTGCCTGTCGCTTTAATGCCGGGCTGCCGTACACAGGAGGCATGCCGTAATCGCCTCGTTATGGTAAAACTGGAACCAGGCAAATCCACTTAGCGCCAGTGGCTCCGGTTCGAGTCTGGCTGTAGCGCGGAGACCCACATCTGTGACGGTTTAGCTGTAGCACTAGCGAGAGGCTCCTAATGGAGTGTCATTAGTGCTGTAATGTGGGGCGAGTCGGACCGCCGGGTTAGCGGGGAGGGGATTCGGCAGCGTGGCGAGGAGAGCATAAACCGCCACCGTCTTGGAACAGGAACGCTTTTAATTGCCAGTGGGGAGCCTGTGGTGAATAAGATAATACCTACTCGGGCTTGGCATGTTGGCGATGCCCCTTACTGTCAAGCTATGAATGTGCGCCTGCTTCTTAGCTGCATAGTTCCAAGCGACTGCATAGTTTGCCGATGGCTTGGATGCACTGTTCTGCTCTACTTTATCTTGGTTCCAGAAGGTGGTATGTGGCTTAGCAGGTTATGTTGCTGTGTTGCTGATCAGAAAGATCAGTCGCTGAGCCTTTCGGGGTCTGAGGCGGCAGAGGGATGTGTACATCCTTTCTGGCTCCGTGTCTCCCATGAGTCTCATTAGTCACAGCCTAGAGTTCTGCCTCCCGCAGGTGAGCCACAGTGACCCGATCACAGTGGTTCTGGATTTCGCTTCCTACCTGTGTGTGGTCTTCCTTTAAAATGTGCCCCTGATGAGCCTATAAAGACTTGTCATCCATGCATAACAACCTCGGGACACACGTGTGAATTCTATACGTACAGCCTGGGGGGCATGAATTGAACTCGTACCCCTGGAGGTGTGAGGCCGTAGTGCTTCCTGCTGAGTCACTGTGTTGCCCCATTTTTCCAGTGAATTCAGACCAATTTTTAAATTCCCTTCTGAAGAGAGTTACCCCAAAGCAAAGAGCCAACATTAACAGTTAGTTTAAAATAAGCCTGATATATTTGTGGTTAATTTCCGCGCTGGGGGGGTTGGAATGGTTATTTTTCCTGCTCCACGTCTGTGTTAAGGAATCCGCTGCGGATTTACACGCACGCTCACACCTCTCACAAGCGGCATTGTTTTCAAGGCCCGTCTGCTGTGGCGGAACCTGTTTGTGTCGCTCCAACCCCGTGAGATATCGCCCGTGAGATCGACTCCGCGTGACATTCGATTCTCATCCGCCTGACTGCTCGTAGGGCTTGTTTTGTACGTCTTGCATAAATTGTCCCCCTCTCCCGGTGTGTGGCAGGATTGGCTTGGGGTTACCGTACAGCTCATGCAAAATCAGACCTGGCGAGCCAGAAATTTTGAACCGTTCTAGTAGAGTGCCTCTGCTTTGGTGTCATCTGCAAACTTCTGCGGTATCACAGGATCTGGGTTGGGTAAGTTCTCTTTAAGCTGTAGTGGTTAATTTTATTGGCTGAGTGACTCATTTAATTTCAGTTTCAGCGTATTATGAGGGCTGATAATTTGGGTAAAACAGCAGTTCTCCAGCTGGGGTGAAAATCTGTAAAGATTTAGTTGAAAGTCAGGCTGGCCATGGTGAATGCTGACCTGCGCTTGGTGTGTGAATTTTGGGTCGGACGGGGACGCGGCGTACAGCCCGTTCCCTTGGCGTCTCTTCACCGCAGTAATTTGTCGGCGTGTCCGGTTCTAAGTACGCGCCCTCGCCATAATGAGCATGTGTGTCCCGCGGTGTGCTAACGCAGGGAGTCCCGGCCAGGGTGTCTCCTTTCCCTCTGCTTTATAACTTAACCCCCCCTTCCCTTACGGGGGGGTTCTGGCTCTGGTGTGCATTAGGTCCAGAGGTATGATGGCCTGGCAAGGCCCCCAGCCCATTGCAGCCAAACCCGCTGTCCGGCCACTGGCACTCCCCGAACGAAACCGACCCGCGGGCCTAGTGACCAGCGTCTGAATCCAAGCCTTCGGGAATCCTCTGCTTATCGTCATTATTCCTGAGGTTTTCCGTGTTCCCTACGTATTTATTATCTCTTCATTCTCTCCCGGCACTGACACTATCCATATGCGATGCCTTTTGGCCATTCAAGCAATCTGAGGTTTGCCAGTAATCTCTCTGCATTTTCTAGAACCCCGCGCCTTTAGCCAACACGCACCTTAGCTACACTGTATTATTTTCTTGTTTGGTTTTTGTCGCTTTATTTATGTTTCACCTCTCTCAGAGTCTAAGCTTACTAATCTCTCATGACGCACCTTTGGCTTGCACGGAGCTTTTCGAGGGGTGAGAATTGCGGCTTTTATTTCGGATGCGATTTGCAATGGCACGTTGCAGGTAGCTGGTGAAGACCACAATTAGACTGAATCACCTCTGTGGTCAGTGGGTTGAAACCACTTCACAAAACCCTCAGGCTGTGGCTCTTTTCGCGCGCGTTCAGGTCTGGGGAATCTGAAATGCTATGGTCTATTACCCCTGTGATCCTTATTTGTGCTCCTCTACATGAAGCTCACGTTTCCCTGATTCTGGCCACCCACTCGCGGTACACACAGCCTGTAATTACGTGTTTTCACTCTCCAGCTGAAACTGAAGTGTCTCGGTACCTGTTGCTGTTTGTTTTGCAGTTGCGCTGGTAATTTATGTAAAGCTTTTTGAACGTCACGCTGTCAGATGCAGTTTTTAGCGAGGGTAGGACAATCGGCGGGCAAGAAAGAGAAACGTCACAACCGGAGATAATCGGAACGGCTCTGTATTCGTGGACCATTCCGTTCTTAGAAACTGCCTCCATATCCGACTCATTCAGGGGAAAAAAAGGCTGTATTGCATTCAGGTTTCAAGTCGGGGCTGATGACTTACAGAGCGGCATTGTTTTGGGTGAAGCCTGGGAAGATTTCGTCGCATTACTGCTGTGAGCTCCCGCGGGTCGCTGAGAGTTCATGGCTGGCTCTGCTCCACTGGCTGCTTCCTGGTCCCCTGTTCCCAGTGCAGCTCAGCGATGCACTCCTGGCTATCTGAACACAATCTGAAATGCGCGTGATGATTTCGGCATTTGTCTGTTGTGTGGTTGCATGTTTACTTTGAGGTTTCGTTCCCTGTCAATGGGTCCCATTCAACACATATCTGTCAGCAGGGCTCAAAAGGTATAGGAATGTACAGTCCTATATTGTCACTCAAACATCTTGAGAACGTCATGTTGGCTGTTCAATTATTAACGTGCTGTGTGAGATGGCGGGCTTATGGGGGGGGGGGGGGGCTTTTTGGAATTTTCACTTTTGGTGTCTTGCAGGCAGAAAGTTATTCATTTATATAAGGCTCAGAACAGTGAGTGGCTTGTTGTTTTTGAGATGACCTGCAATGAGTATTGGGAATCAAAGCTCCATCATTTCTCAATCCGAAAAAGAACTTTTGTTAATTAAGGTTGCACAGATATTTTCTTGAAAACATATCCCGTGGACTGAGTGCGTTTTGGAAATTTGCACTTCAGTTAGTGGTATTACAGGTACTGGAATGAGGGGTACTATAGCTACCAGCATGAGGGGTGCTACAGGTACCAAAATGAGCGTTAGCACAGGTCCCCAGATGTACAATACTGTAGGTCCCTGAATGAGCAGTACTACCGATACCAGAATGAGGGGTACTACAGGTACCAAAATGAGGGGTACTATTGCTACCAGCATGAGGGGTACTACAGGTACCAAAATGAATGTTAGTACAGGTCCGCAAATGTACAATACTGTAGGTCCCTGAATGAGCAGTACTACCGATACCAGAATGAGGCGTGCTACAGGTACCAAAATGAGGGGTACTATAGCTACCAGCATGAGGGGTACTACAGGTACCAAAATGAACGTTAGTACAGGTCCCCAAATGTGGTGTGTAGGTCCCTGAATGAGCATTACTTTAGGTCCCTGTATGAACAGTACTACAGATACTGGTTTTACAGCAATGGTATCCTCAGAGCTACACTGGCTGGAGAGGGATAATGCAGTCAACATATGTCGTCTGGACGGCAAGGGTCCGAGCTGTTTGTTGGCCTGCCCTTTGGCCTTCCCATGCCCCTCAGCAAACCTGACTCTTTGCAAAGCCTTTTATAGACTGCTTCTCCCAAAGCCTGCTCTCCTAAACACTGGAGTGTGGGGCCGTTAATTAGAGAGGGCCGCAGCGACCCTGTTCCAGCATGCTGTTTACCATTTGGCAGCGAGTTCTGCCCAGCTCTCTGAGAACACCTTAATTGGGCACCGTGTGTCTCTTCCTTTGCCCCCCTCCCAAAAACCCTCCTGCCTCAGCTTTCATCAGCAGTTATTCCTGTAGGGGCTCTCATGCGCTGCCTTACGGATCTCGTGGAACCCAAGAGATGATTGAGCAGCTGAGCATGCTGGGATATCTGGTGGCGAGGTTGCTGTTTTTCCTGCCTTGGCCACGAGGTCCAGTCCGAGTGGCATGGTGCAGTAGTTTACATAGAACTAATGCAGATCAGCTGTAGGTCTTGGGACCTGTGGGTCGAGGAGCAGAGAGTTGGACTGTACGGGATTGTCCAATGGGTGGAGATTGACCATTTTTTGTAGCCAATCTTAACACAGCTTTGGACCAGAGTCAAGCGACTGGATCTGCTACTTAGCCAGATATATAAGGTGATGTTTTTTAAGGTTTGGGGGGCTTATATGATCCACGTGTGCATGTTGTAAGTCTTTGCAAACTTATACAAATTTTGAAACTGAGAATTGTGACACTTGGCTCAGGGGAAAATGGAAGAAAACTGTGTTTTGATGGCTGCACATGTTTCTTTTTCTCTTTTCCCTCCAAAAAGACTGGTATAGCAGTTGAAATATCTAGGTTTCTGCATATTAGCATGATTGACATGTCACTGGCAGTAAATCCCCCCCCCCCCCAGCTGCTGGAGGCGGTATCCTGGAACACGCATTGTGGGAGAGGTGCGCGTGTGACGGTGCAATGATGGGGCCACCGCGAGCGTATAAGCTCTTTCTGAACGCCACTTTATGGCCCCGCCCGCTGAGGCCTGTAAAAGCGGTTGGCTTGGAGCGGAATGGTCCTCTGCCAAAGCTTTAAATCTCCTCGCCCCGCCAGGTGTCCTAATTCACCAGGGGATGTCGTCCGAGATCGATGGAGCTTTTTATAGGTCCTCTGTGAGAACCCCCCCCCCCCACCTGCCGCCCCACCCCCGCGTAAAGCAGCCTGTGCAGCGTGATGAACGATGGACTGAGAGAGCAATGCTGACATCTCTGCTGCTTTCTCTGTTGTGAACATGTCGCTCAGCTTACACCACACCTACCTCTGTGTGCCGTTTCACAGAGTGTGTATATATTAGGTGGATTTAAGAAACCCCCTCCAAAAAAAAAAGATATCTAAGCTAAAAATCTGCTGTACTCTGCAGTTTATGACGCCGGTGTGAAGCGGATTGATGTGCGAGGGCTGTTTAACCACACAAAGGCAATCCCATTCAAGGCGGCGAGTCTGCTTAAGTGTTAGCGTTAGAGCTTAGCATTTAGTGTTTCATCCCATTCAACTTGTGAATAAAAAGAAGCAGACCCTGAAGATGACTTTCTCAGCTACTGCTGGATTTAGAGGGCCTTTAGTCAGCGGTGGGTCTCAGTGAGGCCTCCGCTAATGTGCTAGGCTAACATTTAGCTTTATTTCTTTAGCAGACACCTTTATAAGCCACATCCCAGCTAGCAATTTTTCATTCTAGGAACGTTTACCAAATGTTATGATTATGGTTCAAAGTGTCGAGTTTTCCTGATGCTCCCAGAATGTTATCCCACTACTACCAGTAAGAATAATAACATAGAAACAAAAAATGGACATGGTAGGCAGCGGGTAACACTGTGCCTCTTGCCTCAAAGGTATGGGATCAGGACTAGATGGCGCGTTCATAGTATACACATATAGCACTATTGTGAAATAATATCATAAAACAACATGTCCAAAGGATATTTAGGTAATAATGATAACATGCTAAGACCGACAGAGCTTTTGTTAAAATGTAAAATGTGGACTTTCCATTAATGTTACAGTAAGAACGTTCTCTGCCAACTTTGAGAAGACCTTTGCATAAGCTTAGCCAATGTTCTGAGAACATTCCCTGTTAGTTGGGATACATCTAATGTGAAAGCAGGGTCAGACAGTCCCGGGTGCGAGTGGGGGTTAGGGGCCTCGCTCTGGACTTTCTGGTGACATCACTCTGCTGACATGGGTTTTGAACCAGCAACTTTCCGACTGCAAGCTTGCTTTCTTAACCCACTGAGCCACTCACCGTCCAGCAGACGCAGCTTCCCTGATCATTTGCTTTCCAATATCATTGTTGCCAAGCTTAAAGACAGTCACCCAGACTGGCCTTGGCAATGCCAGTGTTCTTTGTGAGTCGTCTTTTCAGGTCACCCTCCATCCCTGACCCAGAAGCTTTCACGGTGCACCTGAGCATGTGGGCGTGTAGCGTTTTGCTAAATGCATTAGCCAGCGTCGTGCTTCAGTTCTGCTGTCTGTTTGGCCGCTTTGGATTGCCTGGCCGGAGCGGGTGGTTTACATGGGACTGAGGATTGAGAGGCAGTTGCTGTACAAACGGAGCGGACTCTCACAACGCTCGAGGTTACCTTCCATCAGAGGAGCCCCCGGTCCTTGGCGGTCCTGAGGAAAACGCCCTTTAGCCTCATGTGTGGCCCTGAGCCTCATTTTACTTATGGTCAAAAGGGAGCCAGACTAAAGATGAAGGAGCACCATTCTGAAGGAGCCTAGCTGCCTCTCAAAGGCATTTTGGTTAAGAATACATGCTCGCTCTGTGGCGTGATTGATCTCGGCATCTTGTTTGGGGGCTTGCCGGTCGATGTCTGTCCTGGAGCCACAAGGGCGATGTTCCGGGCATTACCCATTAAATGTGAACCTCCTTGGAAAAAGAGGAAGAATCTCTTCCAAAGCTGGGGCTGGAAGAGTTCTAGACTCACGGCTCGCAGTGTGTTGGCTTTCATTGATAATGGTGTGAGGAGACACGACTGAGGAACACTATAGACAGCTACAGTCAACCCAGCCAATATCCAGCAAGTGCTGGGGGGCCACTGTGGCTCTGCGTGTTAGGGTTCTGTGCCTGTGGTCTGAAAGTTGTCAGTTCAAATCCTTTGGGTTGCTTGGGAGATTTTACCCTTGTCCTCTTGAGCAAGACTCTTAACCACCAATT